>OX424570.1:28406761-28561639 GCA_949152475.1 Terebella lapidaria
TGGGACATTGCCTGTACAACCCACCAACCAACAACAGACCCACGGACGGACGGACGAGGGTTTGACAGGACACACAGACAGACAGACAGGCTGTGTATGTGAGGGGTCGCACAGCCACGGACGGACGGACAGATATATCCAGGATAGCCTGCTGATGGTCACTGGATAAACACACAGACAAGGATATAGCAGTGCTGGATATATATCTGTGTGAGTCACCAAGGAATGGATGGCAGGATGCAAACATGAGACAACAAGGACAGCCAAGAAAAGAGAGAGATCACTGTATTTATTGCTGTGTCCTGACTGGTGATATCCCCATACCCTGCCTGCCCCCCCCCCCCCCTTCCCTCCCTCAACCCCAGGCCATGTCAACAGTCATAGCACATGGGTCACCTATAGCAGGAAGGCAGCAGGGGGTCTGTGCTGCAGGCTTGGAAGCAATGGTGGATAAATTTGTCAGGAATTTGGAAAAATCAATGTGGCAGTCGGTGGAGTGTCCTGTGATGTTGTTGTGACGGGATGATGTCAGCTGTTCACCGTGTGTAAATGTCCATCTTCCCCGGGTGTAAATGTCCATCTTCCCGTGTTTGGATATCTAAGACTAGACATTACATGTGCTGTCTCAGGCAGGGTTTTCGTATAGAAGGTCATTATTCCTGACCTGTGAGTTGACATGGTGTGGGATTTGTTTGCTCTTTGCACCTGTGTGAATGTGCATGAGATCGGACAGCTGTCGATGTATTCATCGCGATGTGTTATCATGGTTATAGGTCAGGAAAGGATTTCACCCTTAGAAATCAAACATGAAATGTTGAATCACTGACTGCAGGCAGAAATCAATATAGAGTGATCAGCGCACTCTGCTATTATAATATAGTCAATGCAGCAGAAACCCCACTCCTGAAGCACTTTGAGGTGTACACCTGAATCTGTAGAATTTTTTTCTCTTGGAGCCTGTTATGGTTATCCATGGTGATCTCAGCGTTGTACGTGTCCGGGGCGGGATTATCCCTGTCTTTGAATCTGTCGCTGCCCCGTGACAATAGCAGGAAATGAGCCGGGAGTAGGTGTGAATTGTTCCTTGGATGACGTACTTACATGTTACGTAATCTTGCCAATGACCAAGTGTTGAGTAACTGTATCCATGGCGATACAGCCTGGTACCACACCCTCACCCTCATTGTCCTCTGAACTAAACCTACTGTCCCTTTACGTAACAGTACAGGACTATTCTTGATCGATGGAGGTGGTTGGCAAAGATTTAATGTCCATAAACCCCACAACACTTCCTCCAAGACACTGCCTGGAAAAAAAGCAGGTGTCTGTCTTGATCACATGAATGTCCACAGTCAGGACACAGCCAGGATACATGTATGTAATCAAAACACACTTGTTATACATCCAGCTAAGTGATTTATCCTGTATTGGGAACTGAGTAGGATTTTGTGATCATCTGGCCTGATTGGAGCTTGGCTTGCTGTGGAGGATTCTGATTGTTAACAGTCGCTGGAAGAAATGCCAAAATCCATGAGATAAAGTATCAATTGGAAATATCAATTTGGGCATTGGTTTTGGGATATTTTTTCGGATACAAACACGGATACTGTTGTCATCTGGTGATCTGGAGGAAAGGCGACTCTAACCAGCAGACTGGGGAAGGTTCCCTGCGGCAGTCAGATCTGCCAGGTCACACGGAGATCGAGGTCACACGCCTCGCCCCTGATGGCCGCAGGACGGCCCCCGCCCGATGTTCTCCAACCCGTCCCTTGTTGTATTACTCTCTGTATCCAGACTGCTCCGCAAAACCATGGGCAAGACACGCAAGCGTAGAAAGTTCTTCAAGTTTTTCTCATGTCTCAGTCGCTCGGACGATGTGGAGGTCGTGGGTCTGTCGTCCCCCATCGCCTCCTCTACAGCACACACACATGAGGGGGACAGTGTTGCCCTGGCAACCACACAGGATGGCAACAATGGTGCCATGGCCACCACACAGGACGGCACTAGTATTGCCATGGCAACCAACCATGAAGGATCCCACCCATTGGGTCGAGCCGTGGACAACAATGCTCAGACTTGTGGTGAGTTAGAACCAGGATTGACAGTTGACACAGCACTGTTACAGTCTGACCACCGCTTGGTGTCGCCCGAGAGCTCAGCTCACGGTCATGGGACGGTCTCCCCGCAAGTATCCATGTCGAGCTCTCCAGGCTCTGCCCTTCATGAGCCGCTCAGTGCACAGGTTTCCATGACGATAAGCCCAGCCCTTCATGAGCCACTCAGTGCCCAGGTTTCCACGACAACCAGCTGTCACGAGCCGCTCAGTGCCCAGGTTTCCACGACAACCAGCTGTCACGAGCCGCTCAGCGCACGAGTCTCTGCTACGTCGTCGGTTCCCGAACCTCACCTATCTGTTGACGACGACGGCAGCGTCGCGGAGCGTCACCAGCGTCCGTCGTGGAGGATCCGACATCGCTACCACTCACCCAGACAAGTGAGACAGGCCACCTGGTGGGGGGGGGAGTCAAATCGCTACCACTCGCCCAGATAAGTGAGACAGGCCACCTGGTGGGGGGGGGGGGGGTCAAATCGCTACCACTCGCCCAGACAAGTGAGACAGGCCACCTGATTCGGGAGGGGGGGGGGGGGTGGTCAGTTCGCTACTACTCGCCCAGACAAGTGAGACAGGCCACCTGGTGGGGGGGGGGGGGGGATCAGATCGCTACCACTCGCCCAGACAAGTGAGACAGGCCACCTGGTGGGGGGGGGGGGGGGTCAGATCGCTACCACTCGCCCTGACAAGTGAGACAGGCCACCTGGTGGTGGGGGGGGGGGGGGGGGTCAGATCGCTACCACTCGCCCAGACAAGTGAGACAGGCCACCTGGTGGGGGAGGGGGGTCAGATCGTTACCACTCGCCCAGACAAGTGAGACAGGCGACCTGGTGAGGGGAGGATTAGATCGCTACGAATCGCCCAGACAAGTGAAACAGGACACCTGGTGGGGGGGGGGGTGGTCAGATCGCTACCACTCGTAAGTGAGACAGGCCACCTGGTGGGGGGAGGGGGTCAGATCGCTACCATTCGCCCAGACAAGTGAGACAGGCCACCTGGTGAGGGGAGGATTAGATCGCTACGAATCGCCCAGACAAGTGAGACAGGCCACCTGGTGGGGGTTGGGGGTCAGATCGCTACCACTCCCCCAGACAAGTGAGACAGGCCACCTGGTGGGGGGGGGGGGGGGATCAGATCGCTACCACTCGCCCAGATAAGTGAGACAGGCCACCTGGGGGGGGGGGGGGGGGTCAGATCGCTACCACTCCCCCAGACAAGTGAGACAGGCCACCTGGTGGGGGCGGGGTCAGATCGGTACCACTCGCCCAGACAAGTGAGACAGGCCACCTGATGGGGGGGGGGGGGTGTCAGATCGCTATGAGACAGGCCACCTGGTGGGAGGGGTCAGATCGCTACCACTCGCCCAGACAAGTGAGACAGGCCACCTGGTGGGGGGGGGGGGGGTCAGATCGCTATCACTCGCCCAGACAAGTGGGACAGGCCACCTGGTGGGGGGGGGGGTCAAATCATTACCACTCCCCCAGACAAGTGAGACAGGCCACCTGGTGGTGGGGGGGGGGGGGGTCCGATCGCTACCACTCGCCCAGACAAGTGAGACAGGCCACCTGGTGGGGGGGGGGGGGGGGGGTCAGATCACTATCACTCGCCCAGACAAGTGAGACAGGCCACCTGGTGGGGGGGGGGGGGGGGGTCAGTTCGTTACCAATCGCCCAGACAAGTGAGACAGGCCACCTGGTGGGGGGGGGGGGGGATCAGATCGCTACCACTCCCCCAGACAAGTGAGACAGGCCATCTGGTGGGGGGGGGGGGGGTCAGATCGCTACCACTCGCCCAGACAAGTGAGACAGGCCACCTGGTGGTGGGGGGGGGGGGGTCAGATCGATACCACTCCCCCAGACAAGTGAGACAGGCCACCTGGTGGTGGGAGGGGGTCAGTTCGCTACCAATCGCCCAGACAAGTGAGACAGGCCACCTGGTGGGGGGGGGGGGGGGATCAGATTGCTGCCACTCGCCCAGACAATTGAGACAGGCCACCTGGGGGGGGGGGGGTCAGATCGCTATGAGACAGGCCACCTGGTGGAGGGGTGGTCAGATCGCTACCACTCGCCCAGACAAGTGAGACAGGCCACCTTGTGGGAGGGGTCAGATCGCTACCACTCGCCCAGACAAGTGAGACAGGCCACCTGATGGGGAGGGGGGGGGGGGGCAGATCGCTACCACTCGCCCCGACAAGTGAGACAGGCCACCTGGTGGGGGGGGGGTGTCAGATCGCTACCACTCGCCGAGACAAGTGAGACAGGCCACCTGGTGGGGGGGGGGGGTCAGATCGCTACCAATCGCCCAGACAAGTGAGACAGGCGACCTGGTGGGCTGGGGGGTCAGATCGCTACCACTCGCCCAGACAAGTGAGACAGGCCACCTGGTGGGGACGGGGTCAGATCGGTACCACTCGCCCAGACAAGTGAGACAGGCCACCTGGTGGGGGGGGGGGGGGAGGTGTCAGATCGCTACCACTCGCCCAGACAAGTGAGACAGGCGACCTGGTGACGGGGGGGGGGGGGGGGGGGTTAGAGTGTTTACACAGTTACCATGGTTACTGGAAGTTATACAAGGTCAAGGTCATTCTATATGTTTTGTTAATAGTTTTACAGATACATGTAGTATGGATTAGCGATTGTCATCCTGAATCCGCCACTGCATCTGTTGACTTTCTTGAGAAATCTGGACAGGTCACATTTCTCAATGAATTTTAATAGTACATGTATTTTGTATGCACATAATGATGAAACTGATGACAACAAGGTAGAACATCCAAATTGACTGTGGTAATCTGTGATAATTACATGAAGAAACAGATATTTATCGATGAAGTCAAAGCTCATATCAGGCCAGAAGCTTTTGTTCAACAGAGACAACTTATAAACAGTTTGGAAATGATGACAATATTAAATTTTAGCATCCAAAAACAAAAAATCTATTTTTTGAAACATTCATTCATGGATCTGATGAAAGATATGGTGACAGGGATGATGGGGCTTCTGGGAGATACACCCGTATGGTCATCAGTGACCGGGGTTGTCCAGTTCAAGTATGCTGGTGACCGTGACTATACTGACCTTGAATATACACTTATTGTGCAGTGAACAATACTGTGTGGTCTGCAGGACCATTGATCCTAATGTGCTGACCATGTCAAGGGTTTAGTCATGAGATGTTGCACCGGCAGTATGGTTCTATGGGTACACCAGCCTCATATACCAGCCCAAAAACTGTGGTCTGTGGTCCGGTCCCTGTCACTCTCCCGAAATCTCTGGCTTCTCTGGCAGTTGGGCTCGCCTCTCCTGCTTTTTGTAGTTCAACACAATTTGATCTTTGCCAAGCTAACAATCGTCGGCAGTCTATGTCCTATCTGTTGGCACAGTTCCGAAGGGAATCGTTGAGATTTTTGTGAGGTTACTTGTGTGTGGAGTTCAGTATTTATCTTGTTTATTGCTGCTAGACTTGTACTAGATATATTGAGTAAGCTACAGCATAATGGAAATACAACTTGTCCTAATAAAACAGAACCAGTGTGGTATACTGTACAGGCACTAGGAGAGGACAGAGGGGGGTGGGCTAGAGCTATTACTGAGGCTTGCTGGTTGATTTCTAGTAATAAGCAGCATGAGTAATGAGGCCTCATCAAATACTGAAACATGCCCAGTTCCTGTTAGTCCGGTGGGGAGGGGGGGGGGGGGTCTAGTATACATGGAGGTGGTGTTTTGATGACATTTCTGTTGTGTATACGGATTGGGAATACATGCAAGATGGCTTTACATTGTTGGCGTTTGACCACAGAGACGTTGTTGTTGGGAGTGTAGAGTAGTGACTGGAGTTCGTGAGTTTGGTGTTGTCTGGACTGAGCTTGTTGAGTTATTGTTGTCTGCGCTCTCGTAATCATGGCGGAGGAGTTGTGGGCTTATATAATGAAGTCGACGGGAGTTCAAAGCGTAAGTTCAGGCTCGGAATGTCGAGAGTGCTCGAGTTCTGTAGTCATTCCTGACTCTGTAAGCAGTATGACAACACAAGAAATTACTGCTGTGACTAACTGCAAACTAGCATGTACCAGTCTAGTGTGTAAGAAATTCACACAAGAATGTGTGGATTCGTGCATTCTAAAGATACAGATCATAGCTGTGGCTGATATACATGTATTCTGATTTAATGCTGCATGCGTCACAGAAATGTAACTTTCTGGGTCACTGAACACAATTATTTATCGGCTTACGGTATCTGCTGATATACGATGTACAACAAGTTTGGAATATTTCAGGGTAATCTTGTCTTGCAAGTGAATGAATTGGAGGAACATTTTGGTATAAAAAAATTTGTTAAAAATATTCTTCAGCAGCTTTCTCATTCCACTTTGTTATTTTTTCCTATCAGAATTTACACGTATCATAAATAATTGATGACCAATTTACATATATGTCTTTGTGTTTTGATCCGATTCCAGTAGTGAAAATTTGTCCCACATATTTGCTACAAAAAGTCTGCCTGAACATGGAGTCATTTAACATGATTAATGCCACGAATGTCAGTGCAGTCACAGAATGAGTCTGTATTTTACAGACTGTGGCTATTTAGTACCTTCGGTCTTGTATTTCTTGTGGGTGTTGATATTTTACAGACTGTGGATATTTAATACCTTCCATCCCGTATTTCTAGCGAGTGTTGATATTTTGCAGACTGTCGATATTTAGTGCCTTCCATCCTGTATTTCCAGTGGGCATCGATATTTTAAAGACTGCATATTTAGTACCTTTCATCCTGTATTTCTAGCGAGTGTTGATATTTCGCAGACTGTCGATATTTAGTACCTTCCGTCCTGTATTTCTAGCGAGTGTTGATATTTTACAGGCTGTAGACATTTAGTACCTTTCATCCTGTATTTCTAGCGAGTGTTGATATTTCACAGCCTGTGGTTATTTTGTACCATGTGTCCTGTATTTCTAGTGGTCATCGAAATTCTACAAACTGTGGATATTTAGTACCTTCCTTCCTGTATTTCTAGTGGGTATCGATATTTTACAGACTGGATATTTAGTACCTTTCGTCCTAAATTTATAGTGGGCATCAATATTTTACAGACTGTGGGTATTTAGTACCTTTCATCCTGTATTTCTAGTGGGCATTGATATTTTACAGACTGTGGATATTTAGTACCTTCCATGCTCTATTTCTAGTGGGCATCGATATTTTACAGACTGTGGCTATTTAGTACCTTCCATCCTGTATTTCTAGTGGGCATCAATATTTTACAGACTGTGGATATTTAGTACCTTCCATCCTCTATTTGTAGTGGGCATTGATATTTTACTGACTGTGGATATTTAGTACCTTCCGTCCTCTATTTGTAGTGGGCATTGATATTTTTACTGACTGTGGATATTTAGTACCTTTCATCCTGTATTTCTAGCGAGTGTTGATATTTCACAGAATGTGGTTATTTAGTACCTTCCGTCCTGTATTTCTAGTGGGCATCGATATTTTACAGACTGTGGCTATTTAGTACCTTCCGTCCTGTATTTCTAGTGGGCATCGATATTTTACAGACTGTGGATATTTAGTACCTTCCGTCCTCTATTTGTAGTGGGCATTGATATTTTTACTGACTGTGGATATTTAGTACCTTTCATCCTGTATTTCTAGCGAGTGTTCCACAGACTGTGGTTATTTAGTACCTTCCATCCTGTATTTCTAGTGGGCATCGATATTTTACAGACTGTGGAAATTTAGTACCTTCCGTACTGTATTTCTAGTGGGCATCGATATTTTACAGACTGTGGAAATTTAGTACCTTCCGTACTGTATTTCTAGTGGGCATCGATATTTTACAAACTGTGGATATTTAGTACCTTCCGTACTGTATTTCTAGTGGGCATCGATATTTTACAAACTGTGGATATTTAGTATTTTCCGTCCTATATTTCTAGTGGGCATCGATATTTTACAGACTGTGGAAATTTAGTACCTTCCGTACTGTATTTCTAGTGGGCATCGATATTTTACAGACTGTGGAAATTTAGTACCTTCCGTACTGTATTTCTAGTGGGCATCGATATTTTACAGACTGTGGAAATTTAGTACCTTCCGTCCTATATTTCTAGTGGGCATCGATATTTTACAGACTGTGGAAATTTAGTACCTTCCGTACTGTATTTCTAGTGGGCATCGATATTTTACAAACTGTGGATATTTAGTATTTTCCGTCCTATATTTCTAGTGGGCATCGATATTTTACAGACTGTGGAAATTTAGTACCTTCCGTACTGTATTTCTAGTGGGCATCGATATTTTACAGACTGTGGAAATTTAGTACCTTCCGTACTGTATTTCTAGTGGGCATCGATATTTTACAGACTGTGGAAATTTAGTACCTTCCGTACTGTATTTCTAGTGGGCATCGATATTTTACAAACTGTGGATATTTAGTATTTTCCGTCCTATATTTCTAGTGGGCATCGATATTTTACAGACTGTGGAAATTTAGTACCTTCCGTACTGTATTTCTAGTGGGCATCGATATTTTACAGACTGTGGAAATTTAGTACCTTCCGTACTGTATTTCTAGTGGGCATCGATATTTTACAGACTGTGGAAATTTAGTACCTTCCGTACTGTATTTCTAGTGGGCATCGATATTTTACAAACTGTGGATATTTAGTATTTTCCGTCCTATATTTCTAGTGGGCATCGATATTTTACAGACTGTGGAAATTTAGTACCTTCCGTACTGTATTTCTAGTGGGCATCGATATTTTACAGACTGTGGAAATTTAGTACCTTCCGTACTGTATTTCTAGTGGGCATCGATATTTTACAGACTGTGGAAATTTAGTACCTTCCGTACTGTATTTCTAGTGGGCATCGATATTTTACAGACTGTGGAAATTTAGTACCTTCCGTACTGTATTTCTAGTGGGCATCGATATTTTACAAACTGTGGATATTTAGTATTTTCCGTCCTATATTTCTAGTGGGCATCGATATTTTACAGACTGTGGAAATTTAGTACCTTCCGTACTGTATTTCTAGTGGGCATCGATATTTTACAGACTGTGGAAATTTAGTACCTTCCGTACTGTATTTCTAGTGGGCATCGATATTTTACAGACTGTGGAAATTTAGTACCTTCCGTACTGTATTTCTAGTGGGCATCGATATTTTACAAACTGTGGATATTTAGTATTTTCCGTCCTATATTTTTAGTGGGCATCGATATTTTACAGACTGTGGAAATTTAGTACCTTCCGTACTGTATTTCTAGTGGGCATCGATATTTTACAGACTGTGGAAATTTAGTACCTTCCGTACTGTATTTCTAGTGGGCATCGATATTTTACAGACTGTGGAAATTTAGTACCTTCCGTACTGTATTTCTAGTGGGCATCGATATTTTACAAACTGTGGATATTTAGTATTTTCCGTCCTATATTTCTAGTGGGCATCGATATTTTACAGACTGTGGAAATTTAGTATTTTCCGTCCTATATTTCTAGTGGGCATCGATATTTTACAGACTGTGGAAATTTAGTACCTTCCGTACTGTATTTCTAGTGGGCATCGATATTTTACAGACTGTGGAAATTTAGTACCTTCCGTACTGTATTTCTAGTGGGCATCGATATTTTACAGACTGTGGAAATTTAGTACCTTCCGTACTGTATTTCTAGTGGGCATCGATATTTTACAGACTGTGGAAATTTAGTACCTTCCGTACTGTATTTCTAGTGGGCATCGATATTTTACAAACTGTGGATATTTAGTATTTTCCGTCCTATATTTCTAGTGGGCATCGATATTTTACAGACTGTGGAAATTTAGTACCTTCCGTACTGTATTTCTAGTGGGCATCGATATTTTACAGACTGTGGAAATTTAGTACCTTCCGTACTGTATTTCTAGTGGGCATCGATATTTTACAGACTGTGGAAATTTAGTACCTTCCGTACTGTATTTCTAGTGGGCATCGATATTTTACAAACTGTGGATATTTAGTATTTTCCGTCCTATATTTCTAGTGGGCATCGATATTTTACAGACTGTGGAAATTTAGTACCTTCCGTACTGTATTTCTAGTGGGCATCGATATTTTACAGACTGTGGAAATTTAGTACCTTCCGTACTGTATTTCTAGTGGGCATCGATATTTTACAGACTGTGGAAATTTAGTACCTTCCGTACTGTATTTCTAGTGGGCATCGATATTTTACAGACTGTGGAAATTTAGTATTTTCCGTCCTATATTTCTAGTGGGCATCAATATTTTACAGACTGTGGGTATTCAGTATCTTTCGTCCTTTATTTCTAGTGGGCATCGATGTTTTACAGACTGTGGATATTTAGTACCTTCCGTCCTGTATATATTGTGGGCATCGATATTTCACACACTGTGGATATTTAGTACCTTAAATCCTGTATTTCTAGTCCGGTGTTGATATTTTACAGACTGTGGGTATTTCATACTTTCCGTCTTGTATTTCTAGCAAGTGTTGATATTTCACAGACTGTGGCTATTTAGTACCTTTCGTCCTGTATTTCTACATGTTCTAGTGGACATCGATTTTTTACAGACTGTGGATATTTAGTACCTTCTGTCCTCTATTTCTAGTGGGCATTGATATTTTACAGACTGTGGATGTTTAGTACCTTCCATCTTGTATTTCTAGTGGCCGTTGATATTTTACAGACTGTGGATAGACAAGAGACACCTCCGTTGGCACAACCAGAAGATCTCCACGTTGAGGTACAACTCAACCTCACAACATCGTAGTTCTGTTGTACAAAATTCCTGTCTACTATTCCTGCCCAGATATATTTTGATTCTGTCATCTTGGTCCATCGGGATCATACTCATTACCTCCCACACGATATTCACTACTCCAATATGTGTTAGTGATGTACTTTCACTGTTCCGCCAAAACCCATAGTTATATATATTTACATGTACGTCTGCGTATCCTCACTGGTTTCTTCGTCTGATTGTTGTGTACAATGTCAGACACATAGTTTATATATATTTACATGTACGTCTGCGTATCCTCACTGGTTTCTTCGTCTGATTGTTGTGTACAATGTCAGACACATAGTTATATATATTTACATGTACGTCTGCGTATCCTCACTGGTTTCTTCGTCTGATTGTTGTGTACAATGTCAGACACATAGTTATATATATTTACATGTACGTCTGCGTATCCTCACTGGTTTCTTCGTCTGATTGTTGTGTACAATGTCAGACCCATAGTTATATATATTTACATGTACGTCTGCGTATCCTCACTGGTTTCTTCGTCTGATTGTTGTGTACAATGTCAGACACATAGTTTATATATATTTACATGTACGTCTGCGTATCCTCACTGGTTTCTTCGTCTGATTGTTGTGTACAATGTCAGACTGGACGTAGTACGCAGCTCGAGGTCTGTAAGTCTCCCTGTGTATTTTGTTACCTGCCTGTTTCACTTCCCTTTTCAGTTATGCATCAAGAATTTTATTTAGTTTCTCTGAACCTCTGTGTGTGTTATTCTTCCATATATATCTGCACCACATTACTGTACCAAAAATCAGGCCCATTACCACTGTGTACCCATCTCCACCAATGTTCACCGTCAGTTACTACTAATGTCTAAAGTAACATGTTAATACCGTGCCCACAGGAGCAGTTGGAGGCCGAGTCGGCATCACACACAGAGGCAGCGCCACTGGACCACGCACTGCCGGACCACGCCCCCGTGCCGGACGAGACGGATGACGACATCGCCCCCGTCGAGATGCCGCCTCCCATGAAACAACTCAACCTGCAACAGCCGCCCCCGCCCGCAGCTGAGGAGGTAACTATGGCGATTGTGCCTCCACATTCAAGGGGGCTCACAATCTATCGAGAATTTGTTGAATCTATCATCAATCACATCGTTACCTGTTTGACATTATTGTAAAAAAAATCAAGAATGTTGCTCAGTATGTAAAAGTTAAGTACACTACTACAAGCTCTCTGTGTTTGCTTACAGGCTCCCTCGGACACTTCCAGTCAGGCTGCTCTTACACAACAACTCGAGACTATCGTCAAACAACGTATCGGCTCGGTAAGTACACCTCCACACTCAACCGTGTACTCACTTAGTGACGTCAGCCTGCCAGCTAGATCTATCATAATATAATGAATGGTTGTGACCTGGGTACCTTGCTGCCATGGCAACTGAAGGTGTGTGTATATTGTTCTCTACTGAAGTGTTACTGTTGCCATGGTTACAGGAACCTGAGGGTGGCGGTACGGGGGAAGAGGGTGGTGAGGGCGATGGGCGACAGACGCTGCGACCCGAGGCGTCAGTGGACGGCGACGTGACGGACGGACCGCGGCAAGAGGATCAGATGTCCGAACAGGAGGCCAACCGTGAAAAATACCGCCGCAAACGCGAGTGAGTAGACTAGAAGACACTGTGTTCTACTTTAGGATGATTGTCAAGTTTAGAGGCTTAGTGTGTTACATTGATATTGGTTTGTTAATCAAGCCCCATCAAGAGTGTTGAAGTCATACAATATGTAGGACTGGAATTGTTTGTTTTTTGCAGATTTGTGATAACTGAGCTGATCGAGACTGAGAGAGATTACGTCCGAGATCTGGGACTCATCGTCGAGGTCAGTAACCATGACAACAGGACAGCTGTCCAACCTGTCGCTTGTGCATAGAGATAAAATGTACATGTCAAGCTGGAGAAATATAGACAAAACATGTAAATTAAGAAACATATATCAGTTGAGCAAATGGAAACATATTCATCGAAAATTTTATGAATGAACTGACTGATATCTCATCAAAAATAACCATTGCACATATACATGTACATATGTCTATGGGCCAATGGACTCATTGAATGAATGAAATACTCAACATACCTTCACCTGATGTGTGTCTGTTTGCCAAAGCTGCTCAATGCTGGGTACTTGTAGTGGTGTCAGTTTCAGATCGGCATGTTTGTGTTTTATGCAGGGTTACATGCAGATGATTCAGGACAATGGGCACCCGATGCCAGAGGGGATGGAGGGCAAAGACAAAATCGTCTTCGGCAACATTCACCAGATCTACGACTGGCACAGAGAGTGAGTTGTCATGGTTACATGTGGGAATGAGCGGTAGTGTGTTGTTCTGATACGTACTCAGGGAACATTTTACTTTCTAGCAGATGCATAGCAATTGCTTGGAAAATAATGCTATGCAAAATCAATTTCGTATAGCAGTTTTGAAAAATGTATAGCAATTTTTGTTGTTGTTGAAATGTGTGTAAATATTCGTGTAAAAACTGCTTATATGCTCAGATTCTGCTCCATTATCGCTCATAACAACAACTTCGTTGCCGCCAGAAAACTGGCGGGCATAAGACACAATTTCGAGTTACATTCACTCCCCATGTTAAACCTACCTTACGATGAACGATGTACAGCATTCCCTGCGATACTTGGGGCTTAGCGATAAAATCCCACAAATGCCCCACCAATGTGCCTAACAAAAAATGTACATTTCATTATGGATCGACAGATTCAGTTTTTCGCTACAGTTTGTTGGAAATTACCTAATATATTGGTCAACCACTACCTCGTGTGCCAGTTCTCACAGGACATTTTTTCTAGTGCAGTACGAATATATCGCTTACATTTCAAGTTTACATCGTCCATTCACACATATACTATACATTACTCATTGATATTGGCAAAGCGTATCCTCACCGTGACCATGCGGAAGCCACGTGTTTTTGTTTATTTACAAAATCGTGTGTTACCGGATGTGACCCATTTGCGCATGTGTGGTCTTCAATAGGACAACTTTTTAAAATCTTCTAATGCAACTGCATATTATCAAACTACCTGTATATGATACTCTGTATGTGAAGTTGTAACTCTCTCAGAGCTATCCTGAACTCTCAGTACAACTTTGAAATTGGCCCTCCCACATGCACTAAATGCACATGTGAACTGCACAAGCACCCACAATGGATATATTTAGAAGTTCTTATTTACAGATTGGTGGTAAACATGACTATAAATACCTTTTTGTATTATATTCCATCTAAATTTAGTGATATATCAGTGATCAGTGACCTTAGTATGATTAATTTAAGGTAAGATTGATTAATAATTGAAAAACGCAAATTCAATTACAGTCTGATCATGTATGAAAACACTCACAAAATTTAGTTGAATTTCAACAAAAACGTATTTTTTGGCTAATTTGATATCTATGGAGCAATATGAAACAGAATAATGTCAATGACGATTGGATACTGACAGGATCAAGGGTCGTTAATTGCAATACACCACCCAATACTCAAACGAGGCGTGAAAAATCAGCACCTTGCCACTGCAGCTTTCATCCAATAAAGGAGAAATTCTGATTTGTTTTGGTGATATTTTGAATGAAACTATAATAAAATGAATCCATGAGGTAATTCTGATATATTTTAGATGGCAAACCCCACACTATATTGCCTAATGAAATATTTCATCGCTAACTATAGCTCTTTTCATATACGTTTAATCATATTCCCAAGTTAGCACCCTGATCACAGTAAAATGATTTATTATTCATCTCAGATATCAAATAACTACTGTACCATGAAAACTAAATCATATTTATGTTAAAAATGTACAAAATGGGGAAAATAAATTTCTGCATTGAGGGCATAAGACACAATTTCGAGTTACATTCACTCCCCATGTTAAACCTACCTTACGATGAACGATGTACAGCATTCCCTGCGATACTTGGGGCTTAGCGATAAAATCCCACAAATGCCCCACCAATGTGCCTAACAAAAAATGTACATTTCATTATGGATCGACAGATTCAGTTTTTCGCTACAGTTTGTTGGAAATTACCTAATATATTGGTCAACCACTACCTCGTGTGCCAGTTCTCACAGGACATTTTTTCTAGTGCAGTACGAATATATCGCTTACATTTCAAGTTTACATCGTCCATTCACACATATACTATACATTACTCATTGATATTGGCAAAGCGTATCCTCACCGTGACCATGCGGAAGCCACGTGTTTTTGTTTATTTACAAAATCGTGTGTTACCGGATGTGACCCATTTGCGCATGTGTGGTCTGGCTGTTCGCGCATCCCCATTCCCCATGGCCAAAACCCCAACGGAAATTTCGAACTTACAAATCAAATTTAATGGCACTTATCGATATACACCAAGCTGAATTAGACTGAGAGTTGTATGAAAACAAGAATTTACACATACATAAAAGCTCAGGAGTCAAAAATCATCAGTTATGACCCGTATTTGTCACAAAAACAGCGGGTATAAATCCAGCGAATGAAATGGCAGAGTGATTGGCTTGTATGTATTTGCGGACTGTGGTTTTTGAATGATCATTAGTTCGTGGATGATGTATCGAAGGTCTTTGAAATTTACTGTTACACACTTTCAACAACGTATCGCATTTGCGTAAATATGCATCGCAAATTGCGATGCGATACTGGTTAAAATGTTCCCTGTACGTACTATGTATTGTCATTGTCTTGTATGATGCACGATGTTGTATACAAGTAAACAAATTTTCAAATAAGAGGTCAAGTATTAACTCATTATCAGGCAATGTTATGACGCGTTAACTGGCCATGTTTTCTGTCCGCAGCACATTCATTCACGAGGTGGAGAAGTGTGCGGATGAACCCGCTCGTGTCGCCAGTCTCTTCATCAGATATGTGAGTCCATGGTCCGCGGGGAACATCAATTGGTTTATTGAACTCATATTGCTGTACTTGTTGTGTTTTTCAAATAAATGATGACTGTAGAAAGTGGAAGGCAGTGTGTTTTTGAATGCCGACACAAATTCATCAATCTCTTTATGTAGATCTATCATACTTTGGAGAGAAATAAATGTTCGCCTTTCGATATTTTGTGCATTTCTGTTACAGGAACGGAAGCTCAAAATGTATATCAAATACTGTGAAAACAAGCCCAAGTCCGAGTATATAGTGGCGGAATATATCGAATACTTCGAAGTAAGTCCAGCTGCAGGCCTCTGTTAATGAAAATGGAACGATTCTTCTCAAAATATGTATGAAAAAACATGAACAAGTTCTTGAAAAAACTTATGATGAATGTTGTATCTGGAAAATATATACATTGAAAATGTTGAGTCATAATGTACCTGTGTGTGTGTGTGGTACTTGCATGATGTAACCATGTGATTCTCAATAACACAGGAGCTACGGCGAGAATTAGGTCACAAACTTCAGCTGCCAGACCTATTAATCAAACCAGTTCAGCGGATAATGAAATATCAACTCTTGCTAAAGGTTAGTATTCTAACATCGATACATCCATCTCTTGTATAGCGATGTGTTGCCAGTACACGTAAACCATACACGTATGAGAAGTGTCGATGTAATGTTGTTACTGGCTAATCACTGTTTCCTTGCTTGCTGTCTCCCCTGCAGGATATCCTGAAGCACACTGACCGGATGGGAGATGACACGAAGGAGCTACAACAAGCCGTACAAGTCATGTGTGTCGTACCGAAGGCTGCCAACGACATGATGAACGTCGGCCGACTACAGGGATTCGATGTGAGTAGATTGATAGAGTAGGAGCGGTCCACCCAGTGTCAAAGGCATCTTTTGTTGGCTGGATGAGCTGTACACATGGTAAAGATTGGAGCAATCTATCTACTGAGAACCTGTGCCTGTATTAGACCATATTTCCCCACGTGTTTTAGGGTAAGATCACGGCCCAGGGGAACCTGCTGCTGCAGGAGACGCTGATGGTGATGGAAGTCGCGCCCAAGTCCCAGAAACCCGAGCAGGCCAAGTACAAGGAGCGTCGAGTCTTCCTCTTCGACCAGATCATCATCTTTAGCGAGGAGATCGAGAAGAAGAAAAACAACCTCTCAAACCCCGGCTACATCTACAAAAACAGCCTCATGGTTTGTAGGATCACTTGTACTTCTACAAAAATTAGTCCAAGGGCTAAGAAAGGTTACCGGACAATATATATTTTAGATATCAGTATTTTGTCCCGTGACCTTGAAAATAAGGTCATTGGTCAATTCAAGGACTCGATAATATTCGGCATATGTCATTTCTAGTATGTCCACAATTGATTTGCTAAGCTGTAAAGTCAATAATAAGCGAGATATTAGCCAAATGTCCTGTGACCTTGAAAATGAGGTCAAAGGTCGAATTCAAGGTCATAGCAATAATCAGCGTATATCATCTCCTATATGTTCATAATTGATTCCTAAGCTGTAAAGTCAATAATAAGCGAGCTATTAGCCATTTTGTCCTCTGACCTTGAAAACTAGGTCAAAGGTGAAGTTCAAGGTCATGACAATTTTCAGAATATATCATTTTCTATATGCCCACAATTGATTGCTAAGCTGTAAAGTCGATGAAAAGCGAGATATTAGCCATTTCGTTCTCTGACCTTGAAAATGAAGTCAAAGGTCAAATTCAAGGTCATAGCAATATTCAGCATATATCAATTCCTATATGTTCATAATTGATTCTTGAGCTGTAAAGTCGATAATAAGCGAGGTATTAGCCATTTTGTCCTGCGACCTTGAAAATGAGGTCAAAGGTCAAGTTCAAGGTCATGACAAAGTTCAGAATATATCATTTTCTATATGCTCACAGTTGATTGCTAAGCTGTAAAGTCGATGAAAAGCTAGATATTATCCATTTTGTCCTTTGATCCTGAAAATGAGGTCAACGGTCAAATTTAATGTCATGGCAATAATCTGCATATATCATTTCCTATATGTCCACAATTGATTCCTAAGCTGTAAAGTCAATAATAACTGTGATATTAGCCATTTTGTGCTCTGACCTTGAAACTGAGGTCAGAGGTCAAATTCAAGGTTACGATAATATTCAGCATATATCATTTCCTATATGACCACAATTGATCCCTAAGCTGTGAAATTGATAATATGTGAGATATTAGCCATTTTGTCCTGTGACCTTGAAAATGAGGTCAAAGGTCAAAATCAACGTCATCAGAATATTTGGCATATATCATTTCCTGTATGTCCACAATTGATTCCTAAGCTGTAAATTCGATAATAAGCGCGATATTAGACAGTTTGTATTCTGACCTTGAAACCGAGGTCAGAGGTCGAATTCAAGGTCACGAGATATTCAGCGTATATCCATTCCTTTATGTCCACAGTTAATTCCTAAGCTGTAAAATCGATAATAAGTGAGATATCAGCCATTTTGTTCTGTGACCTTGAAAATGAGGTCAAAGGTCAAATTCAAGGTCATCAGAATATTCGGCATATATCATTTACTATATGTCCACAATTGATTCTCAAGCTGTAAAGTCGATAATAAGTGAGATATTAGCCATTTTGTCCTGTGACCTTGGAAATGAGGTCAAAGGTCAAATTCAAGGTCATCAGAATATTCGGCATATATCATTTCCTATATGTCCACAATTGATTCTCAAGGTGTAAAGTCGATAATAAGCGAGATATTAGACATTTTGTGCTTTGACATTGAACCCGAGGTCAGAGGTCAAAATCAAGGTCACGAAAATAATCAGCATATATCATTTCCTTTATGTCCACAATTGATCTCTAAGCTGTAAAATCGATAATAAGTGAGATATTAGCCATTTTGTTCTGTGACCTTGAAAATGAGGTCAAAGGTCATTAGACAGTTTGTATTCTGACCTTGACAGTTTGTATTCACCCATTCAAGGTCATCGGAATATTCGGCATATATCATTTCCTATATGTCCACAATTGATTCCTAAGCTGTAAAGTCGATAATAAGCGAGATATTAGCCATTTTGTGCTCTGACCTAAACCGAGGTCAGAGGTCAACCTCAAGGTCAAAAAAATTTCCGCCTATATATTTTCCTATATGTCCACAATTGATTCCTGGTCTCTAATCTCAATATTAAGTGAGATATTAGGCTTAATGTGTCCCATTGTAAAGCATAGAAGAATTTACCATGGGAAAGTCCCATTTGGACTGTGTTTGGGCCCAAATTGGCCCACTTTGAGCGATTCAAGGGCAACGGAATTTATACATGTCACAGGGGTACATATGAGGAGTGTTTTTCATCAATAAGAAAAAAAGTTACTGAACAGATTTTGAGTAAAGGACCGTCAAACTCCAAAATTGGCCATTTTTCGACTAAAATGGCCGCCTTGACCTTGAAACCGAGGTCAGAGGTCAAATTCAAGGTCACGAGAATATTCAGCATATATCATTTCCTATAGGTCCACAATTGATTCCTAGTCTCTAATCTCAATATTAAGTGAGATATTAGGCTTAATGTGTCCCAATATAAAGCATAGGAGAATTTAAGATGGGAAAGTCCCATTTGGGCCGAGTTTGGGCCCAAAATGGCCCACTTCGAGCGATTCAAGGGCAACGAAACTTATACACATCGTAGGGGTACATATGAAGAGTGTTGTGCATGAGTAAGAAAAAAAGTTATCGAACAGACTTTGAGAGAATGGCCGCCATAGTCCAAAATCAGGCATTTTTCGTCAAAAATGGCCGCCATTTTGAAAAAAATGCGGAAATCAGAAAACTAAAAAAAACCTTACCTGGAAATATTTTTAGGCATTTTTGTGCAAAATTTCAGGAAGATTTGACCATATACTTTAAAGATAAAAATGTGAAAGGACGGACGACGGACGCAACGCCATGCCGATAGGTTATCGGACCATAGGTCCGGTAACCTAAAAACAGCCTCATGGTTTGTAGGATCACTTGTACATCTATAAAAACAGTCTCATGGTTAGTAGGATCACTTGTACATCTACAAAAACAGCCTCATGGTTTGTAGGATACATCTACAAAAACAGCCTCATGGTTTGTAGGATGTTGTCAAAGTCTTGATGCTGTTCTTAAAGCTATAATCACTTTTAGAATTGACAAAATTGATTCATTCTGAGATTTTGTCTATAGAATGAGAAATCGTACAAATTTGAGTCTGAAAATGTGTATTACGTGCCTAAATTGAGTTTCCAAATCAAGATTTGCATAATTTTTTTCCTAAAAGCGGCCCGCCTTTTGGGCGAGTTCTATACACAGTCTGAGGACCTCATTGGTATTTGTCTAGATACTGTGGCAACCGGCAATGTAGGCAAGCGTATCATTCTCTATCCACTGTTTTCATGCACGATTAACGGCAATTTTCTGAGTATTTGTTGTCGAACTGTGCATATTTCCTATATATTCCCGACTATCTCGAGATGTACTTTCAAGTTCGCGAGACAAACAAGAATGCTAAAGCCATAACCTCATGTCATCGTTGAATCACACACAAATTTATGTACATGTTTCTGGAAAAATTATGGGTCTTGAGGTTGACATTTACAAATGTGTAAATTGGTCTTTGCAGACAAAACACTTGAAGATAGAGCTTAGCATTGTATTGTGAGCACATAGCAATTCATATATTTTGGATCTTTAGGTTGCCTTGAACGAGATATCCTGGAGGAGTATTTATCATGATCACATTGTAGCCGAAATATTTTGCCTCTGTAGATAAAAGGATTTACAGATATACAGGTATGGTAGGAGAATCGTATTATGATGTATCAGTTGGTGACCTTCCACTTGACCTATGATGATTGCGTTTTACTCTTTTAGACAAAACACTTGTCGGTAAAGGATGGGATTGTATTATAAGCATATAGTAAGTCGTATGGGGCATCTTGTGGTGACCTTCAAATTGACCTCAGATGACTTTGGCCTGTGTATATTGCCATTAAAGACAAAAAGCTAGAGGAGAGGTGGGTTTGAGTACCTAATATCAGAAACCCAAAGTCGTATATACCACATTTTTGCGTGACCTATAACTGGATCTCAGTTGACCTGATTGTTTACACTTGACTAAGCCATGTTGCTCCTCACCCCCCCCCCCCCCCCCCATGCGAACTTTAATCAATACTGCTCTTGTTTTGGTTTTTCAGGTGAACAAGATGGAGCTTGATGAGAAAGGGACGAGCGATGCTCTGACGTTCTCGCTGATTGACAAGCGCCATCGCTCGGACCTCAAGCTGGTCTGTCAGGCCCCCAGCGACCAGGTCAAACAGAACTGGGTCTCCCAAATCAACTCCATACTCAAGATGCAGGGAGATTTTCTGCTGGCGCTGACGAACCCAACAAAGTACAGCGGGCTCACCAAAGACTCCTGAGAACTGTAAGATTCCACTCCCACGGCATAAAGAATGTAGAGTTTACATGGTCACTGTGGCTGGCAGCTTCTGTATGGTGTAATCTATAATTCATAGTTGCACTAAAAATGTTTTAGTTTTGTACCGAGCTCAACCAATTAATTGACCAATGTGTTTCTCTGTTACCGCCGTGGACTTCCCTCACCCGATTGTGGCTTGTGGACATCTCTGCTTCCTTGGACGTCATTCTCGTACTGTGGATCACATTATGTAGTTGTCGCTGTGACAGGGCTGTTACGTCGGGTGTACACCCTCCCTCCTAGTATACTGCTGCGTGATTGTCGGACTTTGTTGTCATGGCGACAGGCGTTGGTCATGTGACTCAGACACTCTGGATACTAGTCAACAGTGGCGCCGCACACACGGACTAACGGACGCACTTGCTGATGGACAATTATGCAAACTTGGTTATGTACTGACTTCACCCCTGCCTGTACAGACCCTGCCCATGTCTGTAAAATCCCCCACCCCTTGATTGTAGAAGCCCTGTTCTGTGTGTACCCCCCACAGGCTCCTGTCTGTAGAAGCTCTGCCCCCTGTCCGGATGTAAACAGTGCCCTCTCGGACTCCCAGTCTTGATATTGTACATAACTACAGTATGCAAGCTTTTATAATAAGTCTCTTGCATTTATTGTGTACAAAAATCACACTGCCCCTGTGCGAGTAGTGTAAATAAATCTGTAATATAGGATTTTTATTCTCAGTGTGCGAGTAAGAATAACCGGTTACAAGTGAGCCAGGGTCAGTTTTCGATGTAACTTTGTGAGCGACAGCCACTTTCCTTACTTCGTCTGTTAACGTTTATCAAAGTCACTGGAATTCTTGTAAAGCAATGCTATCGAAATCGAATGGTGACAGCAACTTGAGCAAGGTCTGATGTTGTTTCTGTAAAATAGCGCTGCTTTTGCATAAAGTTTAACATTTACATCTGTGAGGTTTTGTGTATTTAACCAGCCTTACACATGATCCGTGTTGTATATAACGTGGACAGCAGTTCGCTCCACAGACCTCTAGGTAAAATTATTTGTACAGTGTTGTAATTTATTCTTGTAGATAATATTTGTATGTACATTGTACGAGTCCCTGACAATGTTTGGGCGGTGGGTTGGGGTCAGATGGGGGTCAAGTGGCCCTCGTCGCCCGACCTTCACCCTCCCATCTCGCCTGTGTTCTGGCTTCACTTGTATCCTGTGCATTGAAACTGGAAACAAATAAAACTGATCGTATACTCGTGTTGTCTTCAGTCATGTAAGACAGGTGCCAAGAGCATCAGATGTTAAAGTTCTAGGTCGCCAAAACTGGTGCAATGCATGCTATCCCATTCGTTCATTCATACAATTTTAAGCTGTACCTTAACCGTTTTGATGACAAAACATTCAATTCATTTGTGGAATGATTTGCTGTATGTATGCAAAGAGACTACACGGATTTCATTCCCTCATAAAATCACTTTATTCGTCACAGGAATGAACACATTTACTCGACCAGCAACAATGAACAGTGATAGCGAATTGAATTGACCACACTGGTCCTAATCGAGCCAGTCTATCCAAATATAGCATTTTTGTGGAGGAAAATGTATTCCTCTCAGCTTTAATACAGTATCTATACGGATACAATGTAGTTGTTTGGAGAAAAATGCCATTCATTCAATCGTCAGAGACTTCCTGATGTGAAAACCTCCAGCAATGTCCAACATATCACACTTATCCCACGATGTCCATGTCGCGTTCAATACCGACAAATCTCAGCTGTTCTGTCGGGCCATACCTGTCCAAAACAACAAATATGTCAATAACTGCTTGTGGATACTGTTGTTATGTATGTCCCTGCAGAAGGCCTCATGAAACAGAAGGCCTCATCAAGCAAGTGGTGAAAGAAACTTCACGTTAGTTCATTATTATACATAAACATTCAATCAAGTTAACTCTGCCATGGACAATAGGTCATTACCAATCTAGGGATTTTTTTTTATTATTATTATTATTATTACATATACCATGTATACAGAGCATGTAACATCATCAAAGTTGCTATGTACATTCACAAAATGTCTATATAAATCAGACCATATGTAACAAAATTCTATATGTAACAAACCAATCTAGGGATAACAAAACTGGTCATTACCAATCTTGGGATAACAAGACTGATCATTGCCAGTCTAGGAGTGACAAGACTGGTCATTACCAATCCAGGGATAACAAGACTGGTCATTACCAATCTAGGGATAACAAGACTGATCATTGCCAGTCTAGGAATGACAAGACTGGTCATTACCAGTCTAGGGATAACAAGAGTGATCATCACCAGTCTAGGGATAACAATACTGGTCATTACCAGTCTGGGAGGGACAAGACTGGTCATTACCAGTCTAGGGATAACAAGACTGGTCATTACCAGTCCATGAGTGACAAGACTGGTCATTACCAATCTAGGGATAACAAGACTGGTCATTAACAATCTAGGGATAACAATACTGGTCATTACCAGTCTAGGAGGGACAAGACTGATCACTACCAGTCTAGGGATAACAAGAGTGATCACCAGTCTAGGGATAACAATACTGGTCATTACCAGTCTGGGAGTGACAAGACTGATCACTACCAGTCTAGGGATAACGAGACTGGTCATTACCAGTCTGGGAGTGACAAGACTGATCACTACCAGTCTAGGGATAACAATACTGGTCATTACCAGTCTGGGAGTGACAAGACTGATCACTACCAGTCTAGGGATAACGAGACTGGTCATTACCAGTCTGGGAGTGACAAGACTGATCACTACCAGTCTAGGGATAACAATACTGGTCATTACCAGTCTGGGAGTGACAAGACTGATCACTACCAGTCTAGGGATAACGAGACTGGTCATTACCAGTCTGGGAGTGACAAGACTGATCACTACCAGTCTAGGGATAACAATACTGGTCATTACCAGTCTGGGAGTGACAAGACTGATCACTACCAGTCTAGGGATAACGAGACTGGTCATAACCAGTCTGGGAGTGACAAGACTGATCACTACCAGTCTAGGGATAACGAGACTGGTCATTACCAGTCTGGGAGTGACAAGACTGATCACTACCAGTCTAGGGATAACAATACTGGTCATTACCAGTCTAGGAGTGACAAGACTGATCACTACCAGTCTAGGGATAACGAGACTGGTCATAACCAGTCTGGGAGTGACAAGACTGATCACTACCAGTCTAGGGATAACAATACTGGTCATTACCAGTCTGGGAGTGACAAGACTGATCACTACCAGTCTAGGGATAACGAGACTGGTCATAACCAGTCTGGGAGTGACAAGACTGATCACTACCAGTCTAGGGATAACAATACTGGTCATTACCAGTCTAGGAGTGACAAGACTGATCACTACCAGTCTAGGGATAAAAGACTGGTCATTACCAATCTAGGGGTAACAAGACTGGTCATTACCAATCTAGGGATAACAAGACTGATCATTGCCAGTCTAGGAATGACCAGTCTGGGAGGGACAAGACTGGTCATTACCAGTCTAGGGATAACAAGACTGGTCATTACCAGTCCAGGAGTGACAAGACTGGTCATTACCAATCTAGGGATAACAAGACTGGTCATTACCAGTCCAGGAGTGACAAGACTGGTCATTACTAGTCTAGGAGTGACAAGACTGGTCATT
The DNA here is from genome assembly GCA_949152475.1 of Terebella lapidaria. Lineage (NCBI taxonomy): Eukaryota > Metazoa > Annelida > Polychaeta > Terebellida > Terebellidae > Terebella > Terebella lapidaria. The sequence continues at coordinate 28,431,764 of OX424570.1, forward strand.
ACCAATCTAGGGATAACAAGACTGGTCATTACCAGTCTAGGAGTGACAAGACTGGTCAGTACCAATCTAGGGATAACAAGACTAGTCATTACCAGTCTAGGAGTGACAAGACTAGTCTAGGGATAGTCTAGGGTCATTACTAGTCTAGGGATAACACGACTGGTAACCGTAGCCATTCAATGCCTCATCGGTAGCAATTCACTACTAAAACAGCACATCAATTAACTATCTTGATGCGGTTACCATGGTTACCTGTAGTCGAAGAAGAGTTCGTCTCCTGGCTGAATGTTTCGCTTGGCAAAGATCCCAATTCGATGGTCCCCATTCACCATCATGACTTTAGCGTAGCAGTTTGGGCTGATTGAGTGGTTTGCGAAACGTATCTTGTTGCCTTTTCTAGTCGCATCCACCACAAAATCTTCCAGAGAAAAGATTAGAAAATTTAAATCAACATACTCCTCATCTAGTCTACATGCTGACAATATAAAGTAACAAAGCACGACTGTTGCACGTCAAATCCTTTGCGAGATTGAATTGTTTGCATATGCACATGTAAGATAATTATGTTCACATGATGTTCATTACTGATTGCAAGCAATGCTAAACTCTGGATTCATGTATTTACCATTGTTGAGGTTAAACAAGAAACTGCACATGTATTTGTCGTAGACTTTCCCTCGTCTGTCTGCTTCCTCCTGAGAGATGATCTGTCCGACAGAAAACAACACTCCCAGTCACACACAGAACACACCTCGCACGCAGACATGGGCACAGGAAAGGCACGATATCCTTATAGCTGATGTGTCAAAGCTGTTGTTTCAGTGTTTGCGTCAGTCTTGATAAACCGTACAACACTAGTACAAGTCACTCTGCAGTTTGTGATGGATCAATGAGCAAGTACTTGCCTTGAGTTTGGATGTTCCATTAATCATAGATGTTGCATGGAATTGATTGTGTGTATGTAATTTGCATATTCAAGGGAAATCCTATTCATAAATATTTGACAATACCACCAGAATCCCGAGCTTTTGAACCGATACTAAAACCTGTATTGCTAATGACTGACCTCCCCACAGTACTCGTAGATGAACTCGTTCTTCTCGCAGCTTTCTTTGATAAAGATCCCCCAGCCGGCTACGTCTGACGGCGCTAGTAACAGGTGCTGGGGAAGTGGAACAATATCAAGTTATATAGGGACAATAGGGACGTCGTAAACCTCTCCGGTAATGACAAATACCCTGACCACTATAAATTTTACGTGTCAAGAGCTTTGATCCTGTGTAGTTATAACTTTGATAAAGCACTAATAGCATTACTTTCTTGAAATAAAACAGGAAATTGTGACGACACGATCATATTAATTTTAACAATAGCTTCTGTCAAAGAAAATGACCCATGAAGTTCAGGAAATATATCAATTCTCCAAACTTAAATCTCCAGGAATGCTTCACCTTTCTCAGCCCTCTCTGTACACTGACATTCTTGCAAGAGATCTTGGGTGTGTCAAACTGATCTACAAAATACAAATGGGAGATACACATCAACATAACACACATTTCCATACACTACTATAACTCAGTTAGGAACATATCTATCTACCTATGCAAATTTCTCCTCTGCACAAGTTTTCCAACAATCCCACAATCGAAGGAACAAGCCATTTCACAAATTCATCACTCTGGTGTTGGATGTTTTCGTCAGTTTCTGTTGTTACTCACCACAAGTCAGATACAGGTCTGGATCACACTCTCGCACCGCCAGAAAACACGGACACTGCTTCGTGTTACTACTCACCAGCCCCACAAGTCAGACACAGGTCTGGATCACACTCTCGCACCACCAGAAAACATGGACACTGCTTCGTGTTACTACTCACCAGACCCACAAGTCAGACACAGGTCTGGATCACACCCTCGTACCGCCAGAAAACACGGACACTGCTTCGTGTTACTACTCACCAGCCCCACAAGTCAGACACAGGTCTGGATCACACTCTCGTACCGCCAGGTAACACGGACACTGCTTCGTGTTACTACTCACCAGCCCCACAAGTCAGACACAGGTCTGGATCACACTCTCGTACCGCCAGAAAACACGGACACTGCTTCGTGTTACTACTCACCAGCCCCACAAGTCAGACACAGGTCTGGATCACACTCTCGCACCGCCAGAAAACACGGACACTGCTTCGTGTTACTACTCACCAGCCCCACAAGTCAGACACAGGTCTGGATCACTCTCGTACCGCCAGGTAACACGGACACTGCTTCGTGTTACTACTCACCAGCCCCACAAGTCAGACACAGGTCTGGATCACTCTCGTACTGCCAGAAAACACGGACACTGCTTCGTGTTACTACTCACCAGCCCCACAAGTCAGACACAGGTCTGGATCACACTCTCGTACCGCCAGAAAACACGAACACTGCTTCGTGTTACTACTCACCAGCCCCACAAGTCAGACACAGGTCTGGATCACACCCTCGTACCGCCAGAAAACACGGACACTGCTTCGTGTTACTACTCACCAGCCCCACAAGTCAGACACAGGTCTGGATCACACTCTCGTACCGCCAGAAAACACGGACACTGCTTCGTGTTACTACTCACCAGCCCCACAAGTCAGACACAGGTCTGGATCACACTCTCGCACCGCCAGAAAACACAGACACTGCTTCGTGTTACTACTCACCAGCCCCACAAGTCAGACACAGGTCTGGATCACACTCTCGTACCGCCAGAAAACACAGACACTGCTTCGTGTTACTACTCACCAGCCCCACAAGTCAGACACAGGTCTGGATCACACCCTCGTACCGCCAGAAAACACGGACACTGCTTCGTGTTACTACTCACCAGCCCCACAAGTCAGACACAGGTCTGGATCACACTCTCGTACCGCCAGAAAACACGGACACTGCTTCGTGTTACTACTCACCAGCCCCACTAGTCAGACACAGGTCTGGATCACACTCTCGTACCGCCAGAAAACACAGACACTGCTTCGTGTTACTACTCACCAGCCCCACAAGTCAGACACAGGTCTGGATCACACTCTCGCACCGCCAGAAAACACGAACACTGCTTCGTGTTACTACTCACCAGCCCCACAAGTCAGACACAGGTCTGGATCACACCCTCGTACCGCCAGAAAACACGGACACTGCTTCGTGTTACTACTCACCAGCCCCACAAGTCAAACACAGGTCTGGATCACACTCGTACCGCCAGAAAACACGGACACTGCTTCGTGTTACTACCAGCCCCACAAGTCAGACACAGGTCTGGATCACACTCTCGTACCGCCAGAAAACACGAACACTGCTTCGTGTTACTACTCACCAGCCCCACAAGTCAGACACAGGTCTGGATCACACTCTCGCACCGCCAGAAAACACAGACACTGCTTCGTGTTACTACTCACCAGCCCCACAAGTCAGACACAGGTCTGGATCACACTCTCGTACCGCCAGAAAACACAGACACTGCTTCGTGTTACTACTCACCAGCCCCACAAGTCAGACACAGGTCTGGATCACACTCTCGTACCGCCAGAAAACACGAACACTGCTTTGTGTTACTACTCACCAGCCCCACAAGTCAGACACAGGTCTGGATCACACTCTTGTACCGCCAGAAAACACAGACACTGCTTCGTGTTACTACTCACCAGCCCCACAAGTCAGACACAGGTCTGGATCACTCTCGTACCGCCAGGTAACACGGACACTGCTTCGTGTTACTACTCACCAGCCCCACAAGTCAGACACAGGTCTGGATCACACTCTCGTACTGCCAGAAAACACGGACACTGCTTCGTGTTACTACTCACCAGCCCCACAAGTCAGACACAGGTCTGGATCACACTCTCGTACCGCCAGAAAACACGAACACTGCTTTGTGTTACTACTCACCAGCCCCACAAGTCAGACACAGGTCTGGATCACACTCTCGTACCGCCAGAAAACACGAACACTGCTTTGTGTTACTACTCACCAGCCCCACAAGTCAGACACAGGTCTGGATCACACTCTCGTACCGCCAGAAAACACAGACACTGCTTCGTGTTACTACTCACCAGCCCCACAAGTCAGACACAGGTCTGGATCACTCTCGTACCGCCAGGTAACACGGACACTGCTTCGTGTTACTACCAGCCCCACAAGTCAGACACAGGTCTGGATCACACTCTCGTACCGCCAGAAAACACGAACACTGCTTCGTGTTACTACTCACCAGCCCCACAAGTCAGACACAGGTCTGGATCACACTCTCGTACCGCCAGAAAACACAGACACTGCTTCGTGTTACTACTCACCAGCCCCACAAGTCAGACACAGGTCTGGATCACACCCTTGTACCGCCAGAAAACACGAACACTGCTTCGTGTTACTACTCACCAGCCCCACAAGTCAGACACAGGTCTGGATCACACCCTTGTACCGCCAGAAAACACGGACACTGCTTCGTGTTACTACTCACCAGCCCCACAAGTCAGATACAGGTCTGGATCACACTCTCGTACCGCCAGAAAACACGAACACTGCTTCGTGTTACTACTCACCAGCCCCACAAGTCAGACACAGGTCTGGATCACACTCTCGTACCGCCAGAAAACACGAACACTGCTTCGTGTTACTACTCACCAGCCCCACAAGTCAGACACAGGTCTGGATCACACCCTTGTACCGCCAGAAAACACGAACACTGCTTCGTGTTACTACTCACCAGCCCCACAAGTCAGACACAGGTCTGGATCACACCCTTGTACCGCCAGAAAACACGGACACTGCTTCGTGTTACTACTCACCAGCCCCACAAGTCAGATACAGGTCTGGATCACACTCTCGTACCGCCAGAAAACTCGAACACTGCTTCGTGTTACTACTCACCAGCCCCACAAGTCAGACACAGGTCTGGATCACACTCTCATACTGCCAGAAAACACGGACACTGCTTCGTGTTACTACTCACCAGCCCCACAAGTCAGACACAGGTCTGGATCACACTCTCGTACCGCCAGAAAACACGAACACTGCTTTGTGTTACTACTCACCAGCCCCACAAGTCAGACACAGGTCTGGATCACACTCTCGCACCGCCAGAAAACACGGACACTGCTTTGTGTTACTACTCACCAGCCCCACAAGTCAGACACAGGTCTGGATCACACTCTCGTACCGCCAGAAAACACGAACACTGCTTTGTGTTACTACTCACCAGCCCCACAAGTCAGACACAGGTCTGGATCACACTCTCGTACCGCCAGAAAACACGGACACTGCTTCGTGTTACTACTCACCAGCCCCACAAGTCAGACACAGGTCTGGATCACACTCTCGTACCGCCAGAAAACACGGACACTGCTTCGTGTTACTACTCACCAGCCCCACAAGTCAGACACAGGTCTGGATCACACTCTCGTACTGCCAGAAAACACGGACACTGCTTCGTGTTACTACTCACCAGCCCCACAATTCAGACACAGGTCTGGATCACACTCTCGTACCACCAGAAAACACGGACACTGCTTCGTGTTACTACTCACCAGCCCCACAAGTCAGACACAGGTCTGGATCACACTCTCGTACCGCCAGAAAACACGGACACTGCTTCGTGTTACTACTCACCAGCCCCACAAGTCAGACACAGGTCTGGATCACTCTCGTACCGCCAGAAAACACGGACACTGCTTCGTGTTACTACTCACCAGCCCCACAAGTCAGACACCGGTCTGGATCACACGTTGTACCGCCAGAAAACATGGACACTGCTTCGTGTTACTACTCAACAGCCCCACAAGTCAGACACAGGTCTGGATCACACTCTCGTACCGCCAGAAAACACGGACACTGCTTCGTGTTACTACTCACCAGCCCCACAAGTCAGACACAGGTCTGGATCACACTCTCGTACCGCCAGAAAACACGGACACTGCTTCGTGTTACTACTCACCAGCCCCACTAGTCAGACACAGGTCTGGATCACACTCTCGTACCGCCAGAAAACATGGACACTGCTTCGTGTTACTACTCACCAGCCCCACAAGTCAGACACAGGTCTGGATCACACTCTCGTACCGCCAGAAAACACGGACACTGCTTCGTGTTACTACTCACCAGCCCCACAATTCAGACACAGGTCTGGATCACACTCTCGTACCGCCAGAAAACACGGACACTGCTTCGTGTTACTACTCACCAGCCCCACAAGTCAGACACAGGTCTGGATCACACTCTCGTACCGCCAGAAAACACGGACACTGCTTCGTGTTACTACTCACCAGCCCCACAAGTCAGACACAGGTCTGGATCACACTCTCGCACCGCCAGAAAACACAGACACTGCTTCGTGTTACTACTCACCAGCCCCACAAGTCAGACACAGGTCTGGATCACACTCTCGTACCGCCAGAAAACACGGACACTGCTTCGTGTTACTACTCACCAGCCCCACAAGTCAGACACAGGTCTGGATCACACTCTCGCACCGCCAGAAAACACGGACACTGCTTCGTGTTACTACTCACCAGCCCCACAAGTCAAACACAGGTCTGGATCACACTCTCGTACCGCCAGGTAACACGGACACTGCTTCGTGTTACTACTCACCAGCCCCACAAGTCAAACACAGGTCTGGATCACACTCTCGTACCGCCAGAAAACACGGACACTGCTTCGTGTTACTACTCACCAGCCCCACAAGTCAGACACAAGTCTGGATCACACTCTCGTACCGCCAGAAAACACAGACACTGCTTCGTGTTACTACTCACCAGCCCCACTAGTCAGACACAAGTCTGGATCACACTCTCGCACCGCCAGAAAACACGGACACTGCTTCGTGTTACTACTCACCAGCCCCACAATTCAGACACAGGTCTGGATCACACTCTCGTACCGCCAGAAAACATGGACACTGCTTCGTGTTACTACTCACCAGCCCCACAAGTCAGACACAGGTCTGGATCACACTCTCGTACCGCCAGAAAACATGGACACTGCTTCGTGTTACACTGCGCCTTACAGCGGCACCCCGGGAACCGGTTCTGGCCTAAAACCGTCAATATCGTAACAACAGTGCACCTTCAAGGTATTAGAACATCTAGAATGATTAGCAATATTTCAAACCGTTTGTTCATTCAATTGAACTTCTTCAAGCCATTTTCCATAATAATAACAAAGTTATTTGCCACTGTCCACCAAAACTTTCATCATTCATGTCGGTTGTATACAATCCCATAATCAGTAATATGAAATATATGCCATAAATGTGCAATAAGACGAGAGCGGACTCACAGTCAGCAGCACACTGGCAGAACTTCTCACAGAAGTTCTGAGCCATGATACACGGACACGCGTCGTCACACCGCTGGCCGGGGTGGTCACACGGTACATAGTTGTACACGTGATTGGACGAATTGTCTCGCTTCACCTAAACACGATAACCAAACATGTATATTTTGTTATTGGACGGTGACAGGACTCAATCATAGGCTTTCTAAAATGTCAAACCTGTATTTTACGGAAGTGCATGGACCAGAGGCGATTCCTCTTCTTCTTGTTTCTCTTCGTTAGCTTTTCCTGCTCCTCATCTTCCAGCTGTTGTTGTGGAAGGAAAGTCGCCTCCTTCTGTGCAAACTCATACACCTGCCAACCAAGGTCAAATTTCTAATTAGGATAGATTCACAAGTGAATTATGTAGGGAGAATGTATATCAAACTAAAGATATACCGTACTTTACAACATGGATATACAGATGAGCCTAGTGCGAAAAGATAACACAAAGCAAAGTTTGTGCCCTTTTGAATGTGCTAATTCAAACAGTGAAAAGGGGTTCATTGTGTGGGTAAGAAGACAGGAATCATAGATGCCACCCTGGTAGTCATGGAAACTATCACAACATTCAAGTGACCCCGAGGGGCACCAGCTGTTCCACGGCTATAGGACTGGGTGTGTCACCTGGGCGCATGTTTTGGTCTCGATGAGCTTTGCGATGGCGCAGTGTTGTGTGTAGAACATGCTGTGAAGGACACGGAAGAGGGACTGCTCTGCACCGGACCACTCCTTGCTTGTGGGACGGTTACACGGACCAGGCTCTGGAAAACACCATCAGATTTCAGGGCTATATCATCAATAAAGAATGTATTGATGACAGTACTCTGAGTATTGACACTACGAACCGGAGAAGTCGATGCTGAACTCGCTGTCCTCACTACACGTGCTCGCGGCGCTGCTGAGTCCGTCCCGGCGCCGCTTGCGGATGGTCAGAGTCCCGCGGGGCGGCGGGGAGCGCTCCCGAGCCGGGGAGTCTCGGGAGGGCGAGTGGTCATGGGAGTCTTCCTCCTCCTCATCATCCTCCGACGCCGGTAAGGTCTTCACAGCCTCTGATGGCTGGCGACGATACGTATGGATATGGTCAGTCGTAGCAAAGTTCTAGTGTAATTATCCAAATGTTGTGCAATGAGCATCAGTTCTAACATATGAATGTATGGCGTTATTGGGTCGGGAAAAACTTGGATAGAATGGCTTGAACATAATAATCTTGGTGTTCATGGAAGAAACCATATAAAGCATCATTAGTTGATGGTTTCAAGCCAATCATCAAACATGCTCAAAACAAATGGCTATCATATGTACCGGTATATGATTCTGCCTGAACTCACGTGGTCATGGATGTAACAGTTTGGGCCGCAGGGCTCTGGGGCTCGACTCACATGTGCTGACTTACGCTGAACCATCGCGGGCCCTGGCTTGTAAGCTGCCGAGTATAAGATGCTTTCAACACTGGGCGCTGATTTACATTTACCTACAACTCCGTATTACTGTAATAGTTCCTGGTGAATATGCACACATTGTGTGTTTTGGGGTCACCACAGTTGGCTTACAGCACATTGACTCACGGTGCAGGAAGCAGTCGTACTTGAAGCAGCGGCGGCAGAAGAGGGTGTGGAAGGAATGCATGGACTGAGATCGTGGCACGGACTGGGCGAGCGGCCCGTCGATGTTAGGTGTACACTGGGCGGGAGTGACCTGGGTCAGCTTTGGCTCTGTAACGTTGTGGTACCTGAGACAAAGCAGTGATGTTCTGGAGTATATCATATTTGTCCCAATGTAGACCCAATATATTGCTAGTGTTCTATTGCAGACTTGAAAATGAATATAATCAAATAAAACACATCTCACAGTAGCAATGGCAGCCAAGCCATACCTAGCAACATGATACAGGTAATGTGTCAGGTGAGTCGGTTACCATGGTTACAGGTCACTTACAGTTCCTTGAGTTTTGTGGCCGATCCCTTATCAGGGAATATCAGCGCAATGGCGTCAAATATTTTATCATGTGGCTTGGTCAGATCTGTTCCATTGTCTGCAGAATTATCTGAAATCAACAAAATATGAGTGATGTAATACATGCCCTACATTTATAACTCCTTTTCTTCTCCATGGGAAAACCTAATTATCAAGATACATATCAAATTGTTCCTTGTATAATTTAGCATGGCAGCTAAAGTTTATTGCTGTGTATATCTAATGGTGGTAAGTATATTTCTGGATCCAGGTGCTTTGATTATTAAGACTATGATGTTCAGGTCTGAGCAGCCTTTACCATCTTTGTGATGCTCAGGTTTGAGCAGCCCTTACCATCTTTGTGATGCTCAGGTTTGAGCAGCCCTTACCATCTTTGTGATGCTCAGGTTTGAGCAGCCCTTACCATCTTTGTGATGCTCAGGTCTGAGCAGCCCTTACCATCTTTGTGATGCTCAGGTTTGAGCAGCCCTTACCATCTTTGTGATGCTCAGGTTTGAGCAGCCCTTACCATCTTTGTGATGCTCAGGTTTGAGCAGCCCTTACCATCTTTGTGATGCTCGGGTTTGAGCAGCCCTTACCATCTTTGTGATGCTCAGGTCTGAGCAGCCCTTACCATCTTTGTGATGCTCAGGTCTGAGCAGCCCTTACCATCTTTGTGATGCTCAGGTTTGAGCAGCCCTTACCATCTTTGTGATGCTCAGGTTTGAGCAGCCCTTACCATCTTTGTGATGCTCAGGTTTGAGCAGCCCTTACCATTTTGTGATGCTCAGGTTCCAGCAGCCCTTACCATCTTTGTGATGCTCAGGTTCCAGCAGCCCTTACCATTTTGTGATGCTCAGGTTTGAGCAGCCCTTACCATCTTTGTGATGCTCAGGTTTGAGCAGCCCTTACCATCTTTGTGATGCTCAGGTTTGAGCAGCCCTTACCATCTTTGTGATGCTCAGGTTTGAGCAGCCCTTACCATCTTTGTGATGTTCAGATCTGAGCAGCCCTTACCATCTTTGCGGTGCTCGGGTTTGAGTACTCCATCGGGGAACTCCTGGTGCAGAACGTTGACGAGGTCCACAAACATTTCGTCGTCAAGGAAACCTTCCTCCTTATCACCATGGACCTTGCCGTCATAGTTCTTGAGCAGCTCCTCGATGAAGGTTCCGTCCTGCTCCAGGACATCGTCGCCCATGTACGGGATATTGTGAAGGACCGTCTCGTCCTCCACCTTTGCGAGTGGGGTTAGTGAGTGGGGGGTGAATGGGGGGAAAGTAAGGAGGAGTGGGGGGGGGGGGTGAGTGGGGGGGGGGTGAGTGGGGTGGGAGGGGTGAGTAGGAGGGGTGGGGGTGGAGGGTGTTGTGGTAGGCAGTGGGGGGGGGGGGGGCCGAGTGGAAGAGTCCGAGGAACAGAGAGGGTTAGGTAATGTAGCATTGTAGTTTGGGCACGGTGGCTTGGCGTTACACGTTATTCAGGGAGTGTCGCGTACAATCGTGAGTATTACGCGTTATTTGTGAGGAAATGGCACAGGAAACGACATAGTTTCCCACTTCAAATGAGGAAAATTGATGAAAAAGTTCATTTTCTTCCTAAAATTTTGTTTCCACGGAATATCTCAATGAGCAACATTACGTATGCTACTATGAATTACTTGCAAACATCGTTATATTTACGAAAATGGACACACAGTTCGTGACAACACCCGCACGCTTGCGACTAGTTTGTGAAATATCATCAGCTATCAATTGAAACCAACAAAATGCATGTTGGTGAATCACAGAATGCTCGGAGAAATCTTTCTTTATTGTTACACCATGCAACCAGTTGTTTAAAATCGAGTATTTTATGAACTGAGAGGCGTTTTATGCGTATCAGCCTGAGGGAGAAAACCTGCACACGCGTTACAGCATGAGGAAACATGTTAGCATTATCGGGGATGGTAGAGCTTCTAACATGTCTAATGCACATGTTCCAAGTACTGACGATACTTCTCACATATCATTATCCTCCATACGTTCCTACCAATCTTCATAAATCTGAAAATGGCAATACTATGAGTTTTTTTCGTATCTTTTACACAGAAGCTCACCAAGTGAAAACATTATCTTTTGAACTTGAATTTATTCCATTAATTGAGCAGCAAAATTGGAGAAAAATTCGCATTAAAAAAAGAAATATCCCAACCACAACAAAATATTTACTCATGCACATACGCGTAATGCCCTCACGCAAATCGCGTAAAGTATAGCAAATAAACAAATGATACATTCAACCTAGATTCGTGCCGCTTGCGACCATTGTGAAACATTTTGAAGACAGGCACATGTGAAGCCCATACTTTCAACATCATAGACCTGTCATTCTTTCTTCAATAATGCCAATACATAACATCATCAACTACAAAACCGAAGAGAGTGGCTGTTGGAACAAAATTGAAAAATATTGTGCAGTCGAAGGTCTCGCTACACAGGCTTATTTCTTTGATTTAAACTCTCAACAACAATCATGAATATGTGTAATGTTCTGTGCAAACCCAAATCCAACATTTCAAAACGGTAAAATTAGTGAAATTGTATATATTTCCTGCTAGGGGTCAACCAGAGGCTGTCATTTCCTCACGAATAACGCGTAATACTCATGATTTTACGCGGCACTCCCTGAATAAAGCGTAATGCCTAGCCACCGTGTTGGGGTCAGAAGACACTGCAAGCAGGATTTACACTTGAAATCAAGATACCGGTACCAAATTTGTCTACCAACTTCAAACAATCAAACATTTCTGATGCAATCAAAGAGGCTATTCATTGAGAACGCCAGCCAATGCACAGGGCCGTGTTGTGGCTAGTTACGTACCATGAAGTTGCGCTGCGCCGGAGCCCAAGTGTACATACACGGCATGCGAGGGACGCTGTTCAGGAGTCGGAGGGGAGCTGTCTGGGAGCTCGTCTGCAGCAAGCTCTCTACCTCACACTGTGGGGAAAGGGGATGTGGGTCACATTCATGGGAAGTATCAGAGGCCTCGAGTCACAGATTCTTTAATCAGCTTGCCCTACCTGAGCCACGGACTCTTTAATCAGCTTGGCCTACTCTATCTGCCTTTGAGTCTTGTACACTTTATTTTCACTATTATTTTCATATTTATGTTTTTAAAAACTTGCAGTCAAGCATTGGCAAAACAAGCAAAGATTTTTAAAGCCATAATCAAACTCTGTAAAAGCACTAACAAGTATTTCTAGTTGTCCTCAAGCCCTGTGCTGAGTGTTTGTACAGACTCGTGCTACTGACTGCGGCATGACCTGCGTACCTTGCGTGTGACGGGGACGTGGCTGAAAGTCTCCGGGACGTGAAGCGGCTGGGACGGCTGACTTTTCCACCACTGATGGTGGTCCGACAACTGCTCATCGATGTACCGTCGGTTCATCATAAATATGCCCTGTGGGAATTACATGGGAACAGTCTATTGTACATATTGATTGTCAGTATACAACAGAGTGTATCAATGTTGGGGGATGTTTAATTTGCATGGGACACTGAAAACCCAGAATTTTGTCAGGTGACAACCTAGATACTACAAATGTTAAACAATTGTTAAATGCTTGGCTAAATGATATATGGTATTGATTTTTTGATATTGGCTTAGTGACTTGTTGCAAAATGCAAAAGCCCTACTTTACTGACATTGAACTTATAAGCACGTCCAACCTTAGTGTACTTCAATTCTATTTGACCTTCAATAATAATAATAATAATAATAATAATAATAATAATACGACCTACATTTTACTGACCTTGACATTGTTGCGACCTACATTACTGACCTTGACATTGTTGCGACCTACATTACTGACCTTGACATTGTTGCGACCTACATTACTGACATCGACATTGTTGCGACCTACATTACTGACCTTGACATTGTTGCGACCTACATTACTTACTTTGACCTCATCAGCTCTTCTGAGTCGCCGGAAAGACTTGAGCTTCTGGAATTCTGACTTGACTTTTTTGCGCCAGTCCATCATTTCCTGGAAGCTGTTGAAATGTGTGTTGGCCGTCAGACTCGTGTCAGAGCGTGAGCGAGCTTTGCTGCTTGTCACCTGGGTACTGGTTGATGTGGTAACTGTCTCTTTGGGACCCTCCACGCTGCTGGTGGTACCTTCCAGGGTAGGACAGGAATGATTGGTATTCATGATGTTAGGACAAGTGTTAGATAAAGGTAATTAGATGTTTGGAGAACAAATGACTTGACTAAAGATGGACTAAAGATACATAGAAAGAGCATTTGCAAATGTATGTGACTGCATGTCACCACCTGTTTGTGATTGCTTGTCACTGTTTGCGATTGTCTGTCACCATGGTCACTGTTTGTGATTGTTTGTGACTATCTGTGATTATTTATTTCCAAGTTTTTATGTACCTGAAGAAGTACTACATATATACTACGTATATACCAGTATGAAAGCAAGTGACTGAATTAACTAAGTTAGTCTGGAAAGTGTCACATATATCTTTTGTTTATTACCACTATCTGTGATTGTCTGTGACTGTTTGTGATTGTTCGTGAGGCACCACAACCAAATACTCACCAGAGTCGGTCCCAGTGGTTGGAGCTTTACTCATCCTCTACTTTTTGTTCTTCGTTTAGTTATTTCTGCAAACAGGGAAATTACATTCAAATATCAATCAATAACTAGACATAAAAGCCCATAGGCTTTGTGATATCCCCTTTTCTAATTGTGAAATTAGACTGATAAAACAATACATAGGATTATCATGATTATTGAACACAGTTGAGAGTGAGAGTTCAACGAGCAGTTGCTCACTAGACAAATGCATGTATCCAACTAGGGCTGGATCCATATAACATGTCACCCTGGATTAAACTGTTGTTTACATCATTTGTGTGGGTTAACAAATCATAGATGATATTTTATGTCAGTGGCCAAGAGGGTCACACGCGTCAGCAAACATCCAGATATATCCGTTGCAACGAACGAAAGATGGCCGCGTCCGAGTGTTGAATTTTGGTGATTCCAGAAATGTACCTCATGGAAGGCGAAATCTATAGTTAATTGGTGTTTTTAGGGGTAAGGCTTGTGGATAAATGTTGATAGATTGCCGTGATGTCACTACTTGATGTTGTCAAGCGATCGTTTTGGATATTATCAGAGGCGAAGTTGAACTAGCATGCGGAGGGAGCATTAGATTTATGACTGGCTATTCGCGCCTTCGGCGCTCATAGAGAATAAGCCAGTCATTGTTATGGCTAGCTAATATTGAAAGCCTGGAGTTTTACACACTAAAATCATAACGTACGAAATAAGAGGGACCTATTTCACGATAAGGCCAGTAAGACTACCCGGGCGATAATAGGAGAATGTTAATATACACTGTAATGCAAGCCATTACACAAAAAGATTTCATATTCATATCAAATCACAATAATCAAGCATAGATCGAGATATTCCTCACATGAATATAATGGATATGAGTTGTTTTATCTCATAAATTTGGCATGATACCACAAAGAAAATTCGCCGCTAAACTTCTATAACTGTACAAAACACTGACTTCTTGTTTTAATCCCTGTTTGTTCCCCTGTTGGGAATATAACAGCCGTGCTTAATTGTTGTGGTTTTCAATACGTTTCCTTCCTGTTTGCGAAGAGTTGGTTGTTTTTACTATATATTTTATATTTCCATTGTGGTCTTAATATACGTTGTATGGGAACGATGAACAGACATACGTATCAGTACCGTACTGTAACTCTGATGGGATTCTTGTGCACATGGACTTCTGGGATGGGTGTAAAGTGGGGATCATCACATGATGGCAACTGCAAATTTGGACCCAGTCGGGAATGATATAAATTTCGATTTTTTGACATTAGAGCGTGGGGGCGAAGCCCCCAACCCTCTACATGTCTATGTGCTGACTTTTTTTATGGAGGTTTCATGCCAACCTATCGACGCACGTTTTGGCATGTAAACGTTTAGATACCTACTTCAAATGAGGATTTCCTTCGTCCTTGACATAAAATATCTCGAGTTGATGGGAAACTATTCCACAGATATATCAGGCATGAATCGATGTGCTAGGTTTGAGAAAATTACGTAAAATGTTCAAATTATCTAAAAACGTCCCAAAATGGCGGAGCCGATGGAAATTGACGTTCCCAGAATGCAAAGCGAATTTTACCACAATCACGCGTATTTTGGAACACAATTTCTGTTCAGCAATTCGTGCATGCATACATTTTTTTTCAAATAGTTCATTTCACCACCAATCAAAGTACATGTAACAATTTACATGCATGCATGTGGGCATCTGCGTGTGGACATTTTTGGCGTTATGAAGTAAACACAACGATTCGTCTGCGATGCCACGGCTACATTTACCGTAATTTGACGTATTTCATAAAATGACAATTAAGCAGGTGTCTTTTTATTCTTAACTAGTATTTTGATTTGCCCAGTAAAGGCATGTGTTTGGCTATTTCTGATGATATCAGATGCAGATATTCCTCATAATTTCCAATGTTTTGAGGATATTTTAATGAGGTTCCATATCATTTTAGCAGGCGTATCTGTTCAATTGATCGATTTTAAAAAGAATTTTTATTTATTAGTAATATGAATGAAGTAGGCCATGTTTTTCATCCTAGTATACGGAAATGAATTGGAATTATGTAGGGGATAAAATTATGGCTTCTTTTTTTTTTTTGGGAGGGGGGGGGGGAAGGGTAACATTTTGTAAGATACATTCAGCTGTCGTGGTGCTGATGTGCTCAAGCTCTCATGTCGTCTTCCGCAGTTTGCTGCATTTTCTTGTCTAAACTATGATAACAATGATGTCGAAGCTGAGGAGTACCAAAACTAACGCCAAAATCAAATTCCTCTATAGGCAGACCAGACGTTTGGATATCAAAACTAAAAAGCTGCTGAACTCATCACTGGTCCAATGTCATTTCGACTATGCGAGTGCCTCTTGATATTCTGGTCTTACCAAGAAATATAAGGATCGTCTGCAGACCACCCAGAACAGGGTGGTTCGATATATCCTAAACGCCCCACCCAGAACCCACATAGGGTTCACCGAATTTGAGCAGGTCCGAATGTTGCCTGTGGAAGCCCGTGTTCAACAACTCAAGCTAAATCACATCCACAATATCATACACGGTACAGCCCCCACTTATCTAACTTCTCTCTTTCACATAAATTCTTCCCGCCACAATACCCGCTCTGGCCCCCTGTCTTTGGTTATTCCTTCAGTTAAATCTTTCAAGTTTTTTCAAGTTTATTATTTACAAACCAGTATTATAAATATCCACATTTAATATATTATCTACTAGTAGTAATATCTTAGTCATTTCTCCATTTATCCCCATTGTTGCTATCGGTTGTTTACATCAAAGGACCACAACGGAAATAAGTGAATTTTTCACTTTCTTGTGTCATCCTTGTATTTTTTTAATGTTTACAATTTTATGTATACATTGAAATTTTACTGAATAAATTCAATCAATTCAATCAATCAACCAAGAATCACCGACCTTTATTTTTTCTATTTGAGTGCTTGTAAATACATTGACCCAACTGATTTTTCCAGCCTAACTGAAAACCTACAAAAAAGTAAATGTCTTTCTTTCATATAAATTGCTGTGGGTTGTCATCCAAATGGGAGAACTTCAATGATTTAGTTGGCATGATGTACGAAAATAACAAATTTGCGTTTGATATAATAGGAATGAGTGAAATATTTGATTGTGATAAAAACTCTCGTATCGATTTGCCAAGCTATCACAAATTAATAACTCGAAATCGACCTTACAACAACAGAGGTGGCGTTGGATTATTTATTAAATCAGAAATCAATTACAAGCCACGAGATTATCTAGATTTCTTTATACCGCATACATATGAGTCTCTATTTATAGAAATCATTTCCAACAGTAAACATTCAAATAAAATTATGGGAGTAGTTTTACAGACCCAACACTCAAACTCAAGCAGATCTCGAAATATTCTCGACCACTTTACAAGAAACAATAGATAAATTTAATTTAGAGAAAAAGGCTCGCACAATTATGGGTGACATGTATATTGATTTACTGGAATACAATACTCATATTAAAACAAATAAATATATTGATGAATTATTTTCGCGAGGTTTCATTCCCACAATTACAAAACCTACACGTGTTACTCATTCTTGCGCCACCTTAATTGATCATATTTATACCATATAACATCAGGAATTATATATAACATCAGGAATAATAGTCACCGACATGTCTGATCACTTTGGTGTATTTTTACTGTAAGTATTGAACAAACCCACAAAATCTAATGATGATACATCCATCCAAAGAATAATTTCACAGGAAAATATACTCAATCTCGAACGTCAACTAAATAGTCTAGACTATAGCTCTATTCTGCAATGAAACTCTGCAAATGAAGCATATGACACTTTTTCCACAATGTATAAAAATGAGTTTAATGAATCATTTCCTTTAGTTCCAATTAGAAAAGAATGAAAAGTACTTTAAACGAGAACCTTATATTTCTATGCTTGGATGACTGAAGTGATTATGAAATCAATGCGACATAAAACTAAACTACTGAAAAAAATTAAATAATCCCACTCAGGTCATAATCAATCAGTATAAGATCTATGTAAACAACCCCTATATAATTATCCCATAATATGGAATAAATGGCTCCCGAAATTGGTATCTGATCAATCTAGGTATACCGTGAAAAAAACTTTAAGAAACAATTTCTTTCATCATACTCTGAATCTATAAAATGTTCAAACAAACAGTGTCAAAATTGCAATAAATAAAACATTTATATATTCCTGTTTATTCTTGGTCTTTAAGTACCCAATATTGATACCCCTCACCGCTCCCTCCTCTGCCCCTCCTTGATTTCCGTGTGCACTACCCTTTAGCTTCTTCAGTACCCAATAGCACGGTGGCTAGGCGTTACGCGTTATTCAGGGAGTGCCGCGTAAAATCGTGAGTATTAGTTATTCGTGAGGAAATGACACCGGAAACGACATAGGTCCCCATTTCAAATGAGGAAAATCAATGAAAAAGTTCAGTTCAGTGGAGTGGAGCTGATAATGCATACACATAGATTTTTAAAGTATGATTTGAGGCTGCACAATGTCCAGTACTGACGATACTTCTCACTTATCATTATCCTCCATATGTTCCTCCCAATCTTCATAAATCTGAATTTGGCAATACTAAGAGTTTTTCGTGTCTTTTACACACAAGCTCACCAAGTGAAAACATTATCTTTTGAACGTGAATTCATTCCATCAATTGAGCAGTAAACTGCAGAAAAATTCGCATTAAAAAAAGAAATATCCCAACCTCAACAATAAAATATCCCAACCTCAACAAAATATTCCATCAATTGAGCAGTAAACTGCAGAAAAATTCGCATTAAAAAAAGAAATATCCCAACCTCAACAAAATATTCACTCATGCACATACGCGTAAATGCCCTCACGCAAATCGCGTAAAGTATAGCAAATAAACAAATGATACATTCAACCTAGATTCGTGCCGCTTGCGACCATTGTGAAACATTTTGAAGAGAGGCACAGGGGAAGCCCATACTTTCAATATCACAAACCTGTCATACTATCTACATTAATGCCGATACATAATATTTTCAACCCCAAAACCGAGGAGAGCGGCTGTCGAAGCAACATTGACAGATATTGTGCAGCCGAAGGTCTCACTACACTGGCTTATTTCTTTGATTTAAATTCTCAACAAAAATCATGAATATGTGTAATGTTCCGTGCAAACCCAAATCCGACATTTTAAAACGGTATAGTTAGCGAAATTGTATGTATTTCCTGCTAGGGATCAACCACAGGCTGCCATTTCCTCACGAATAACGCGTAATACTCACGATTTTACGCGGCACTCCCTGAATAACGCGTAACGCCTAGCCACCATGAATAGCATCTGTCTCACTCTGCCCACTATGGTTTATACATAAATATATATTTTTCTATTTAATGTACATATACACTTTTCGCTATTTATATCCAATCATAGTAATAACATCATTGTTAGGTATATACCAATTGTATACTCCTTATTTTATCTAATACATGTAGTTTTTTATGTTAATGTTTTGTATCGTCATAGGCCTATGTACATAATTGCTACGTGTGGTGACCAGGACTTTAGGGGTCTCACGATCGGGAGATAGTACCAACCATGACAGATCGTAATGTCACGAAATATACAAATATATCGTTTGATCACGTAATGGGTTCGAAACAACTATATGGTCCTTAAATTTTACTCAGTCCATAATAATGCAAGTTATTTTCATAATATTACTTGTACTTGTGGGGCCAAATGAAAGACAGCTTTTAGCTAATTTGGTCCCTCACTTTTCTTTCATTCTTCCATTCATTCAATATTTTATACTGCCAGCGACTGGAAATCAGGGAGCTTTGTCTTTCTTATTGCCAAAGAGACGGTGAGCGCAACTAACAGCTCCGGTTCTTGTTACGGCTGGGGAGGAACATACTCCTGGGGACAACCAATTTGTAGGCAGCCTCGGAGGAAGGGCCTTTGTGAACCATGCTTGCATGCGTTGGGCTACCTGGGGTTTTACTCCCGTGGTGGACCGTCGTTGAGGCCGCCCATCAAAGCTCCCACGCGCCCCCGTTCGTTGTGCCGCTCCCATGGCCTTGGTTCCCGGGCACACCGGGTTACATGACGGTGATGAAACTCTTCTGAGTCATGTCGCGCATAGTTATGTATCAGTCGGATCTTGTCCAGTGAACTAGTTACCTGGGTTACGGGCGCCAGCAAGGACCATATGCCGAATGGCGGGGCACATGCCTCCTAGAGAGCCGGCGTCAAACTTTACATTATTATAGTTTTACAGATATTATAGTTCCATTATCTCAAGTGAGCAAGAAAATTCGGCCCATGTAGCGTATCTTACTCCACACATTTTAAAATTGTAATATATATATAAATATAATCTATAATAATATATATATATATATATATATATATATATATATATATATATATATATATATATATATATATATATATATATATATATATATATATATATACAATTTTATTATTATTATGATTATGATTATTATTATTATTAATACTGAAGGGTGCATTTACATGTATTTCCTTCCGCGACCACTCCGACTGCAGACATCTCATAACTAAAAGGTACATTGATTTCGTTGAGACCATCCGACTGCAGACAATGATATAGTACATGATGGGGGTATGTTTTCTGACCGCCCGATAGTCCGACTGCAGACATCTCATAACTACAAGGTACATTGATTTCGTTCAGACCATCCGACTGCAGACAATGATATAGTACCTGATGGGAGCATGTTTTCTGACCGTCCGACCATCCGACAGCAGACATCGTAAAACTAAAAGGCACATTGATTTTGTTCAAACCACCCGACTGCAGACAATGATATAGTACATTATGAGGGCATATTTTCTGACCGTCCGACAGTCCGACTGCAGACATCTCAATACTAAACTTACGGGTACATGGATTTCGTTCGACCATCCGACTGCAGACAATGATATAGTACATTATGAGGGCATGTTTTCTGACCGTCCGACAGTAGACAGCTCAATACTAAAGGGTGCATTGATTTCGTTCAGACCATCCGACTGCAGACAATGATATAGAACATGATGGGGGTATGTTTTCTGACCGCCCGACAGTCCGACTGCAGACATCTCATAACTAAAAAGTACTTTAATCTTGTTCAGACCGTCCGACTGCAGACAATGATATTGTACATGATGGGGGTATGTTTTCTGACCGTCCGACTGCAGATATCTCAATACTAAAGGGTGCATTTAGTTCATTCCGCGACCATCCGACTGCAGACAATGATATAGTACATTATGAGGGCATGTTTTCTGACCGTCCGACAGTCCGACTGCAGACAGCTTAATGCTGAAGGGTGCATCGATTTCGTTCAGACCATCCGACTGCAGACAAAGACATATTACATGATGTTGATATGTCTTCTGACCGTCCGACAGTCCGACTGCAGACAGCTTATTACTAAAGGGTGCATCGATTTCGTTCAGACCATCCGACTGCAGACAAAGATATATTACATGATGGGGATATGTCTTCTGACCGTCCGACAGTCCGACTGCAGACAGCTTAATGCTAAAGGGTGCATTGATTTCGTTCAGACCATCCGACTGCAGACAAAGATATATTACATGATGGGGATATGTCTTCTGACCGCCCGACAGTCCGACTGCAGACAGCTTAATACTAAACGGTGCATTGATTTCGTTCAGACCATCCGACTGCAGACAATGATATAGAACATGATGGGGCATGTTTTCTGATCGTCCGACAGTCCGACTGCAGACATCTCATAACTAACAGGTACATTGATTTCGTTCAGACCATCCGACTACAGACAAAGATATAATGCATGATGGAGATATGTTTTCATACAGTCCGACAGTCCGACAGCCCAATACTCACCATCTATCCCACAGTGCGATAGTACAGTTTGTGCCACATGGTCAGTTGGACTATCGGATGTTCACAACCGAGTGTTATTCCCTGGTGTCATTATGCATTATTATGGACTGAGTAAAATTTAAGGACCATATAGTTGTTTCGAACCCATTACGTGATCAAACGATATATTTGTATATTTCGTGACATTACGATCTGTCATGGTTGGTACTATCTCCCGATCGTGAGACCCCTAAAGTCCTGGTCACCACACGTAGCAATATTAACAATGGACGCAGCAACTGTGTGGCACAACAGTGGACTTCTATACTCCATGTCCCCATTTTCTTATTTGTGCTGTGCAAACAGAATTTTAATTCATACTTTCTGTGTTCTATGATGTATTATTAACGGTATTCATAATATCTCTGGAGTTGAAAGGAGGCATAATATTTAGTTTGGGGAATGTGAAATTGTAAGCATGCGCCATCGAGCTTGAATTGGTTTTAATTCATTTACCCAGTATAATAATGGAACAACTGTTGCCTGTTGTCCTGGACAACAAACCAAATGTGCTAGTGTGAGCGAAATATTTCCCGAGGGCGTAGCTTCAATATTCATTGACACTGTCACATCCCGATGCTTTAGGAAGGTTGTATACTATAACAGTACCATAATGATGTGAACTATAAGGCTCTCACTGATTATGGAGGCAAAAATTTATCAGGGCTGCGTGACGTGACATTCCAGTACATGCATGACGTTTTGTTCATTTTTGTGTAAACGCAAATACATGTAATTAAGGCATGTGCGCAGACTGGCGAGGTTGTTTTCTGGCACATAATCTGGATTGGTCTATTGCAAACTGTGTGATTAGAGATGTGGAACGGAGTTTGCAGAAATGTCCAGTCAATCAAGTAAGACAAATGTGCTTGACGTGACCCCACGGCCCGAAAACAACCAATTGACATTCTGATATTTAGCATGTTTTTTTTAAGAATCTTTAAGAAACATACTATTGTTATATTATTGTCTGCACTTTGAAAGACGGACAGTCAGAAAATATGCCCATCATATTTCATCCGCTCTATCCATATGACGCGGGATTTACTTTCAGGCATTATTTCGTTACGTCTGTGTAAAATGCGTGCCATTTTGTTATTTACAACACAGATTATCTTGATTCAGTTTCTGACAATGTAAAAAAAAATATTGGGATATAACTTCCCATGCTTATTAATAAAATTGTCGAGGCATATGAAAAAAAAACGTCATAAGACCTAGGAAATTTATAGGACAATGGCTATTTTTTTTCGTGTCTTTTCAATAGTGCCTTCCTTCAGGCTTTGTTCAATAAGACTTATGTAGCAGTGTAGACATACTTTTTCAAAAACACATGACTCAAGGAGTGATAAACAATTTTGTTTTCGAGGTAATATTTACACGTGAATAGTTTTCAATATAAAATTTAGATATTATTTGCCAATGTGTAAGACGTAACGCTTCGTGTCCTTCGTGTTACGTCTGACAATTGCATCAAAACAGACGATTTAAATGGAAATATAAATAAGTTCAAATCCACTGAAAAGAAATATAGGGGATATTGATCACTTATACACAAAATATGGCCAGACAGATCTTTACACATTCACATAAGTTCATATTATTTCTAAGCCGTGTCCAAAACGTTACGCCTCAGACTATGGTGTTTAAATGGTTCACCACAAACACTACTGAACTTTTTATTATTATCATCAATGTATTTTACAACTGTTCCGACTGCCAGCAATGGGTTTGAATACACGCGACCCACTTGCCTTCTTTCCTCTGCGAACTACGAGCACATCGACCCGGTGAGGGTGCCCTCCAAACGGGCCAAAATAGGATTGTTACATCTGACCAAAATAGCTTGAAATAACGATGGGTTGTGCAGTTGTTTGCGTCCGTGTTACATCTAGCCATATTCATCATTATATCCCAGCATCCGATTGTGTGTTATGCGCATTCAGAATAACATCACGCTATATGAATTAAATGGATCCCATTGCCAGTAACTAGTCATCGGGCATAGGAAGTGTTCACGCCACTATGTGAAATCAGCCACAAGACGTAACAGAGACACGATGTTGGTGTCCTTGTTATATCTCGACTTTCTGAATGTGTATAATATGAGACGTATTCTCTGTTCTGCCTGCATGTTTTGTTATGCGAAGACGTAACATGGAATATTTCATTTTCGACGTAACATGGACACAACGAGTCATGGTTACATCTGGACAATTTATTTATTTTATTGTATTTTCAACATTCCACGCTCTATTCACTTCTTCTTTACACCTTCTGACTTTTTGTTTTGTGAATCTTACATATCTCACTGTTATATTCATGATAAATGATCAAAGAATCATAAACTGGTGTGATATTTGCAGATGTAACGAAGACACCAAAATGTGTTATCTTCGTTATGTCGTCCCCATCATTAGACGTAACGTGGACGCGAATTTCTTTATGGGTCTTTTCCCTGAAATTCATTTGAAATATAATTGCCATATGTGTTTGAAAATAATATTACGCTTGATTTCGTCAAGAAAAACCATCATAGCCTTTTGGGTTGTGATTAGGTACTTATGTACTTGTCATATATCTATTCCATGGGGTTTGTTTCGGATTTCCAAATTATATTCATAGGTTGTTGGGCAGTTGTATACTAATTCCATCAGAGGTACAGTCGAAACAACTACATTTACCACACTGTCTGCCCCTGATGACACCAGTGTGTCTTTTGATAAAGTATTTAGGTCGGGCTTTGTTTCTATTGCAAAATGTTGTGTTTTGCGTTTGTTATTGGAATCATCAAAATTTGGCTGTATTTTGGTGGTAATAGATTGAAACTTACATTTCATGGTTAAAAAGATTTTGTATGCACATATATTTACTTTAAAAAGTATTTTAGCGTCCTGTTACATCTGTCACTCATTTTGATGTACTTCACCTGTGTACATAACGAAAAATGTTTTCATTATGCATATTTTCACAGAATATGTAGCGGAGATATAGAAAGAGTTATAACTGAATTTAGAATAGGTACATAATTCTTCAAATAAGAGCTGCAAACTTTGTTCCGGTGTCATGTTACGTCTGACCAAATTACTTGTATAAGATATTGTTCTATAGCTCATTGGTGCGTGATTATTTTTTTTTAATGCAGAACAAGATGGGCGACGAAGTGTTTAATAGTTCCATTCGATAGTTCAGTTAGCACAAACAAGATGAAAATCAAGAAAATCATGCTTTTTGCTATTAGTCAGATGTAACGAAATAATGCCCGACAGGAAATCCAGCGTCATATGATTGCCTGCTGTGGGATAGTCAGATTTTCAGGAGGAACTAAATGTACACTTCAGTAGGGTACCAAAACTGTGTAAAGTGTCATACACTTTGACATATGGCCTTTTGTCATCGATATTGTGTGATGTAATGTAAAATACATTTATAAATGGTGTATGCTTATATGGATGTAATATGTGCAATGACACAAGGTGAGCTCCCGTACAACATGGGCCTACTGCAGATATATTTTTGATGACATTAATTAGGCGGATGGACGGAAGGTCAGAAAACATGCCCATCATGTACTATATCAATGTCTGCAGTCGGATGGTCGCGGGCGAAAATCAATGCACCCTTTAGTATTGAGATGTCTGCAGTCGGACTGCCACACGGTCAGAAAACATACCCCCATTATGTACTATATCATTGTCTGCAGTCGGATGGTCGCGGAAGGAAATCAATGCACCCTTTAGTACTGAGCTGTCTGCAGTCGGACTGTCGGACGATCAGAAAACATGCCCCCGTCATGCACTATATCATTTTCTGCAGTCGGATGGTCTGAACGAAATCCCTGTACCCTTTAGTATTGAAATATCTACAATCGGATGGTCGGACGGTGTGAAAACATGCCCCCATTATGTACTGTATCATTGTCTGCAGTCGGACTGTCGGTTGGTCGTGGAAGGAAATCAATGCACCGTTTAGTATTGAGCTGTCTGCAGTCGGACTGTCGGACGGTCTGAAAACATGCCCCATCATGTACTATATCATTGTCTGCAGTCGGATGGTCGCGGAAGGAAATCAATGCACCCTTTAGTACTGAGTTGTCTGCAGTCGGACTGTCGGACGATCAGAAAACATGCCCCCGTCATGCACTATATCATTGTCTGCAGTCGGATGGTCTGAACAAAATCCCTGTACCCTTTAGTATTGAGATGTCTGCAGTCGGACTGTCGGACGGTCAGAAAACATGCCCCCATCATGTACTATGTCATTGTGTGCAGTCGGGTGGTCTGAACGAAATCAGTTTACCCTTTAGTATTGAGATGTCTGCAGTCGGACTGTCGGACGATCAGAAAACATGCCCCTATCATGTAATATATCATTGTCTGTAGTCGGATGGTCGCGGAAAGAAATCAGCGCACCCTTTAGTATTGAGATGTCTGCTGTCGGACGGTCAGAAAACATACCCCCATCATGTACTATGTCATTGTGTGCAGTCGGGTGGTCTGAACGAAATCAGTTTACCCTTTAGTATTGAGATGTCTGAAGTCGGACTGTCGGACGATAAGAAAACATGCCCCTATCATGTAATATATCATTGTCTGCAGTAGGATGGTCTGAACGAAATCCATGTACCCTTCAGTACTGAGCTGACTGCAGTCGGACTGTCGGACGGTCAGAAAACATACCCCAATCATGTACCATATGATTGTAATTGAACCAGTATTGAAGTACTACTGAAAATTTGTAGAGTAAGATACGCTACATGGGCCGAAAATTCGAGTTGGGTGTGTATATAGAGCTCCCAATGATGGTATGAAATTGTTTCATGATTAAATGCAAGCCATACTGCAAGCCACAAAACATAATACCTCCACTATGGTGTCAGAGATATTGTTTCCAGTTGGATAAAGAATTATCTCTCCAATAGATTTCAATATGTAGTGCACAAAAAAAAAAAGTGCCATCAATGTCAAAAGGTAGTGGAATTCCGCTAAACTCTATTCTTGCCAGTGGTCCCATTTTGTTCAGTTTTTTTATCAACGACCTTGTAAATATATCCAAAATATTATGTAACGGTTTTGGGGTGTTCCCAAAAGTTCCCCAAGGTAATTCGTGTATATTTTGTGATATTACGGTTGAATAACGGTTTATTAAAATGTATATGTGTTTAAAGGTTCATACGGTTATATATTGATGGTTTAGAAAGGTATTCCGGCTTGGAACTTAGAATAATTTAAATGGTTGAAGCTGGAAACGAAGCCGGAAACGGAGCCGGAACCGGAGACGGAACCGGAGACGGAGCCGGAACAATGGAGTACAAAAACCTAAACACGTAATTTTCCGAAGGTCACGTGATCAGCCTCGTTTTTGGTTTAAAAGGTGTCGTGTCAGCCACTGATTGGTTCTAGCATGTTTTTGGAAATTCCGGAAAAATCAATGTTTTAGCGGAATATGACGTCACAATGGTCGGTCACGTGACCCTGGGTCTCAGGTCTATAAAAGCCCCCGCTTCAAAGCGGACGGCGGAGTTGGTGTCCTAACGTCGACCTGTTCAGACCCTTCTCCCAGAGCAGAGTACTCCCTTGCTCCGGCTTAGGTCATGCAGATGATTGCAGTTTATGTCTTCCGACTGTATACTTTAAGAAATAAAGCTGAAAACCTATGCCGGGTTGTTCTTCCGTGTTCGATAGGGAACTTGGAAATTATGATAAAGTTAAAGTAATCGGTAAAAGAAAGTAATACGGAGAAGAAGGAAGACAAGTTAACGGTCGGTTAAGACAAAGTTGTAACGACGTCTGAGGGTGATCCAGAACCCAGATCACCGGAAAAGAAGATGGAGACGGAGGTGGAATCAACGGACCCACTGCGGAGGCGGTACCTGACGGAGCAGTTGCGGCGATGGAGCAGTTGCAGTACCGGAGGCGGAGACGCTTCTAGATTCTCCATTTCAGGTGCAGTCGCGGTTGCAGTGGAGACAAAAGCAGCGGAGCGGATGCAGAGGCAGTACCTTCTAGATTCTAGATCTAGAATAGGCAGTACCTTCTAGATTCTAGAAGCGGAGACGCTTCTAGATTCTTCATTTCAGGTGCAGCCACAGTTGCAGTGAGATGGAAACAACGGAGCAGTTTGCGGAAACGGTGACCCGACAGAGCAGTTGCAGTACTGGTAGCGGAAACGCCACCGGAATCTTTATTTCAGGTGCAGTTGCAGATTGCAGTCGGGGAGAACGGTTGGAGGTCCATTCCAGACCACGCTACCAACCCTTAGAGAATTCTAGCCGTGATTAAGCCGTGCAAGCAGCAGTTTCCCGGAATTTTCCGTTTTAGCTCCGGTTAACAAAAACCCACCCACCTTCCAAGAAACCGTTTATCCAGACGTCACAGAGGGGAAATCCCGTTACAATTATACTATTTGCCGATGATACGAATGTTGTTGTTATTGTTCAATGTTGTTGTTCTGAAAAAGATATGGAAAATATCATGAATGTGTTGAATGAGATACAGATGAGAGATCTTTAGGCGTCCTCAAGATCAACCAAGTCGCAGGTCATTAATGAGTGTTGGTGTAAGTCAAAGATAAGTTTTTTTTTCTGATTGAATTTTAGATCAGCTAATTGAGGGATATGAAACATGTGATCTTTTGGCAGATCGAGATCATGTTTTGGCGGTCTTCAGGTGCGGACTTGCAGGGGGCAGGTGGGGTTAACTGTGTACTGGTTGAAACCTACCTTGCTCGATTGTAGTCAGTAGGACCTTGTCAGCCCTCGCCTTCTGTATCATTGAACTTCTTCACCGATATGTTCCTGTTCGTGTGATGTCCATACACTGTGGGGTTTGTCAAGATTACACTCTTGTCTAGTAAAGTACTTCTAGTTCGATCTGGCAGCACATCCTATCCTATTGTCAGGTGGTCAAATCGGTTAAAATTCCGTGTTTCATAATTTTGTATTGAAGTTGGTCACGAAGGGTATCAATATTGCATCTTGAAAAACCAGGATTGAAAGTCAGGTTCTTCTCGACGAGCTGCTATTCCAATCGACCTTAGTATGTAGTCACCATTATGGCTGATTTGGCATAGTATTGAAATGCTCTGTTACCCCAAGAGAGCTTCCAACGGGAGGGGGTGGGGGTGGTTGTGGGTTGGAGGCTATCCTGTGCTGTCATCCATAATGTGGGATCTGTGACGTCATGCATCTTATGAGCCAGTACATTGTGGTCAACCACGTCAAAGTCTTTCCTGACGTCAAAAACAACTAGGTGTAAAGTTTGACACCCGCTATCTAGGGTCACTGCAGATAGCCGCTACCTTGGCGGGCGTTGGTAATTACTTTAGTACTATAACCAGGTAAACAGTCTGCCGAACAAGTCCGGCCGTCATACATTACTCAGACATTGCACTTGGGCGTGTTGCTGGCCACCCTCGCCGTTGGCACTGCCACGGGGATAGAATCCCGGATAGCCCGATGGTCTGCCAGGGCCTCTGTCGCACCATCTCAGGGCGAAGGACTACCGTTCCAGGGGGCGTGCGCCCCCGGATCTAAGTAGACCCCCTCCTGGGCCCTCAATTGGAAATTGCCCCCGGGGCCCTATAGCGAGCCCACTCAGCCAGAAAAAGGGGATGCAGAGAACATGCCCATGCTCGCCGTCGTCCTCTCGCCTTGACTGCTCTGAGACAACTCCGAGTGAGCAAGACGGACTGGCAACTTTAATAGCTGCCAGCACGCGAGAGCGAGGGCTGACGTCAGACCATTGTTACAGTATAGTGGAAAGAGGATTAGTAGTTCGTTGCTAGGCAGCGCACGGGCTTCGGCCAAAACATGAATAGTGTGTGACAAAGCCAAACTTCCATTGCAATCTTTGGGCAAAATCACCACATTGGTATGCCATGGTTAGTGATATTTTTTAGCTAAAACCCAGACTGAAGAGACGACTTCTGGAATCCGAGGGCATTAGCCATGGTGAGTGTGATCATAATGTCATGATAGTTAGCTCTTGACATCTGCCCTTGTGCAATATAGAGAGTTGAAAATAGTGGTCAAGTGCTCAGGATATCTGCCGCCTTCTCGTTGTTAAGAGGTAGAACTCCCTTGGTCACTTCTTCTGCATCTATTGGAGCTTGCTGGTATCTGGAGCTCATGGTTATCAATTGTTGAACGAGGATATCACTGTGTATCAGGTCATAGCGGGGCAGGGGGGGGGGAGTGTTGCCAGGTATGACTTGAGTAAATGCTTTGTCCGACTCACTTCTTGCTGTGTGTAGATGTCCGATTGGTGGTCGGCCAGCAGAGTTCCATTCTGTTAGGGCTTTTAATTTGCAGCTATAGTGCGTGTTACTTCTCAATCCCAGGACTGTTTGTTGGGTCTCCTAAACTAGGTGGCATGGGACGCTACGTTATCGGTGTCGTCCATGGCTGGTGAGAAATCTTTGATGATTGTGGTGAAGATCTCGTGGTAACATTGACACCAATCTAGGTTGGTAGTGGCTCTTGGTTATAAAGCTATACCATCGGGGGTGGCGACCATTAGTGCAGAAAGAGTGTGGGTGAATAGGTGTTTGTAACACTAGAAAGGTCCACTTTGAAGAGCAGATTAGGCTTTTGTTAGTTGTGAGGATATAGTTGAATATTGAGGCGCTCGATCCATGGTAGTGGCTGTATGTTGAGATACTTCTGACACATCTGCATTGTTACGGGCATTGGTAGGTTTTTGGTCACGACTACATTGTCCTCAACAAGTGATGCATTCAGTTCTCCGCAGATGACAACATCATGAGATGGCCTGTATTTACTGATCAGTATGTCAAGGTAGTCCAGTGGGCATTTAACAGGTCCTCTGAGTGGTTGAGAGATATAAAAGTTGATGAGACATATTGGCCTTGGTGTTGACTGAATCAGCTATGGAAGTATGACATCAGATCCCTTTGGTAGGGGTGATAGGATTTGGTAGGAATTTTGCAATGTCTTCACGAAAGGCGATTGCCACTCAACCGTAACATAGAGGGCATGGGTATTGTGGGGTTCGAATCTGAACACCCAATGTTCCTGAAGGGCAACATTATCATATAAGAGGTGCTCCCCTAATGTCGTATTGCTCCTGATCCCTTCAACGTTGGAAACGACGTTGGCGAGGTTATTGAATTAGTCCTTGATAAAGCAGTTGGAGTGTGATTGGGCTGTCGTTCAGAATTGGCAAAGCGCTTGTGAAGTGATTGGTGACAGGTGCTATGCTTAAATGAATATGGTTATGTAGTATTCTCAGAGATTGTAACGGCCCAGACTCTTGACATATACACGATCACGTGCCATTCACATGACACCCAGCCAATCACAGAACAAGCCGCACACGTCACACCACCACACGACCTTCATCATGCATCCAGACAAAGACATGCACCCCGTTTTGGCGGGAAATTACATACATTTAGACAAGAGACATATTTGTTGCCTGGTTAGAAAATGAGTAGATGTCCACGAGGCTGGACGTATGGATAAATCTGAGGAATAAGACTGTGAATTCGGAAGATAACCCAGGACTGATTTCAGCATTGACAACTTAGGAAAGTGTGAATGACTTAATCTTCGGGATAACGGACTGGTAGCGGCATACGTGGATGGCCGTGAGCGTGCCATAGTTTCGTCATACGCGCCTTGCTGATATTTGACGTGCGATTAAAGAATTTGTGCCAAACACACAACGCTCTTGGTTGAATTACGATTGTGCAAAAGGCAAAAATAGGAGCCTGAAGAATTCCTATTTCATCACAGTTTTCTGTCAGTGTGCAGCTTTTACACTGTCTGGTGTAATTTTCAGCTGGCTATGTAAGCAGTATCACCATCGGTATCGGCAGTATCTATGGGTCCAGTCACATTGAATTGACTCGGGGTATCTAGAGTTGTAGACCAAGTTCTTCCGAATGGCCAATCATTATTGCAGTGGCCTTGGCCAGTAGCTCTGTCAGCATCTCCCATCCCAACTTCGGGAGCATTGAGCTGAGGTGATGTTTGCTTGGGGTGCCATAATATTTTCGTCCTTCTTACCCTTTTCGTCCTTCTCGACGACATAGTGTAGTGTGTCTCCTAAGACAGTGTAGGATGGAGCTGTACTCCCAGGTAAATGGCATAAGTCATGTATTTTCTTGATTCTGGATGGTCGATGACATGATGCAGTTGGGCAGATTATATGTAACATGAAGAGTAGAGTCCCGAAGACTGTTCCTTGGTAACACTTGAGGAAAGAAGGCTTGAGTCCAACCCCTGATGATATTTTGGATACAATCTGTAGGTATGACGTAGCCGTACGTGTTTCTGAGACTTGGTGTTAGTTGGAAAATAAGGCACAGTGCCAGGCTGAGTTGATTTGCTGCCTCTTTGAGGAGTTGTACTGTATCTTCCACGCTTCACAATATCATTCAGGGCAGAGGTGCCTCTGAGACACTTTTTAGGTAAGAAGCGGATCTTAGTAGTGGTCGGTGTTTAATAGTGAGCACATTACCTACCAGATAGTCCCATAAGCGCTTTCAGCGATGAAATGATGAAGACCCAATGAGAACAAATGTCTCATCTGGGTCGAACGGAGTTACCACTGGGTTTGGCCGCAAAATGTCCTTCGGATCATGCATTTTCACAATGTAATTTCTCCGGTTTACTATTTCTCCGGTCAGTATTATAAATAATCCGTCCACGTTAAAAATGAGTTTGTTGTTTAACAGTAAAGGAAAAATATTAACCTGTTTAAGCATATTTGTCAAAACCATTCAAAAAAAGATGCTGTAAGGAATGTTATACCCAGATTGGGGCCTCATGTATATTCCAGTAAATACGATTCATTCTCCCCTCATATATGTGTAAAGTTTTAACGTCGTCCGCTATCCGGGATCCTCGAGGATAGTCCTCTCACCACAGGTCATCGCGGACGCGCACCCGCTATCCCCAGATCCTCGCGGAGGTCCGCTCACCGAGGGTCACTGCAGGCGCAGTCATTACTCTAGCATTAGAACTTTAACCAGGTAGCAGCCCGCCCAACGAGCCCAAACGTACAGACACCACTCAGATACAGGATCATCACCGTGGTGTTAGCTTGTGAGGCTTGGCTCGCCGCGGTCCGCCTCGGGGATAGAACCCCGGACAGCCCGACAGTCTGCCAGAGCCTGTGTCGCACCATCCCGGGTGGAGAAGACCGGTGATCCAGAGGGCGTGCGCCCCCGAGTCATCAAGGTCTACCCCAGCCCGGGCCCCCCATTGAAGTCGTCCCCAGGGCCCGCGAGGGCCTTAGCCGCGGTGCGAGGACTTAGAGCTCATGGCTGAGCTCCCCGTCGTCCCTCTCGCCTTGCTCTGAAACAACTCACAGATCAAAACGGTACCAGAGTATATAAACCCCAATACACGAGACACGAAGGGAAACTAGGTCAAACCATTGTTATAGTTTACTGGACGCAAGAGGATTACAGAGCATTGCCGGGGCAACGCGTGCTTCGAACTGAAGCGTCCAAAAATAGACCGTAAAACTGGTTAGTGTTTTGCAAAGACTCCTGCCGCGATCTTTGGGCAAAATGGGACACTCATCATTTCATCCTTCCAACTGACCCAGTGGGAACCTGACCCAGTGAGCCCTTCATCATTTCATCATTTTACCTGACCCAGTGGGACACTCATCATTTCATCCTTTCAACTGACCCAGTAAGAACCTGACCCAGCCAGACATTCATCGCTTCATCATTTTACATGACCCAGTGGGACACTCATCATTTCATCCTTTCAACTGACCCAGTGGGAACCTGACCCAGTCAGACATTCATCATTTCATCATTTTACATGACCCAGTGGGACATTCATCATTTCATCCTTTCAATTGGCCCAGTGGGAGACTGACCCATTCAGACATTCACTGCTTCATCATTTCACATGACCCAGTGGGGCATTCATCATTCCATCCTTTCAACTGACCCAGTGAAAACCTCACCCAACCAGACATTATTGCTTCATCATTTTACATGATTCAGTGGGACACTCATCATTTCATCCTTTCATCTGACCCAGTGGGAACCTGACCCAGTCAGACATTCATCATTTCATCATTTTACATGACCCAGTGGGACATTCATCTTTTCATCCTTTCAATTGACCCAGTGGAAACTCACCCAGCCGGACATTCATTGCTTCGTCATTTCACTTGACCTAGTAGGACACTCATCATTTCAACTGACCCAGTGGGAACCTGACCCAGTGAGACATTCATCGCTTCATCGTTAAGGCAGACAGCAGTAATGCCTTTATGCTTTTGTCAAAAAAAAATTCTCTTTTTTTTCATTTTCTGGTTTCCGCATGATAACTTCAGTTTGCCCTGATGTATCTCTGCCAAATTTCCACAGCTGGTCAGAAATGAGGTGTAGAAGAAGCCTATTGATTTTGAGCTGGCTCAGGGGTCCGTAAGGTCTGTGAGGATGAAATCAATGTTTCTGGTTCCACATGATAACTAAAAAATTATTATGGCAATGACTGTGGGACTTTGCATGGAAGTTCATATATCACCAGGGAAGAAGACTATCAATTTTGAGGCTGATCCGTCGAATGACGGTTGACCTAGGGCTCGAAATAATTTTAGCTGAGTCATCCTTGAGGCTCTCATGCATATCTTGGAAGCGGTGCGTCGTAGAGTGAAACAGACGTTATTTTCGGACTTGTGGCGCTAGTGGAACATATTTAAGGGGTACTGGGGATGAACTTTGACCTTGACCTGAATTTTTTTTGTCGAGAAAATGCTGTGAAAGAAGAAAAAACGAAAAAAAAATTGTTTTTGACAAAACCATAAAGGCGTATCTGCTGAAATACCTTAATGATGAAGCAATCAATGTCTGACTGGCTGAGGTTCCCACTGGGTCAGATGAAAGGATGAAATGATCAGTGTCCCACTAAATCAAGGGAAATGATGAAGCGATGAATATCTGACTGGGTCAGGTTCCCACTGGGTCAGTTGAAAGGATGAAATGATGAGTGTCCCACTGGGTCAGGTAAAATGATGAAGCGATGAATGTCTGACTGGGTCAGGTTCCCACTGGGTCAGTTGGAATGATGAAATGATGAGGTTCCCACTGGGTCAGTTGAAAGGATGAAATGATGAGTGTCACACTTGGTCATGTAGAATGATGAAATGATGAATGTCCCACTGAATGTTTCACTGGGTCAGGTTCCCACTGGGTCAGTTGAAATGATGAAATGATGAGTGTTCCACTGGGTCAGGTAAAATGATGAAGCGATGAATGTCTGACTGGGTCAGGTTCCCACTGGGTCAGTTGGAATGATGAAATGATGAGGTTCCCACTGGGTCAGTTGAGAGGATGAAATGATGAGTGTCACACTGGGTCATATAGAATGATGAAATGATGAATGTCCCACTGAATGTTTCACTGGGTCAGGTTCCCACTGGGTCAGTTGAAGGGATGAAATGATGAGTGTCCAACTGGGTCAGGTAAAATGATGAAGCGATGAATGTCTGACTAGGTCAGGTTCCCACTGGGTCAGTTGAAAAGATGAAATGATGAGTGTCCCATTGGGTCACATATAATGACAAAACAAATGCTCCTGGCTGTGTTCCGTTGGGTCTTTTCGAGAGACCCAGCTGAGACCTGTTGGTTGTCACTGGGTCTTCATCATTTCATCGCTCCGGGGGCTTACGGCTCCAACCCCCCCCCCCCCCCGCACCCCAGACCGATTTATTTCAGTCTCAAACCGCCCCCCCCCCTTCTCAAAGCTGGCGACGGGCCTGCATATAAAATTATATCCAACGTTAATCGTGGCTTCTTTCTGGTTTTTTTAAAATTCATCATGCAGACTCCCAGATAAATCAATAAAACTCGCGATTTAATCCTGTGGGTTTTCGCGACTTTCTTCTACGGAAGCGTAGAAGGGCCACCCAGGAAAATTATTTTTTTTAAATTCCAGAGTTAGTAACTCGATAATATCGACTTAGTATCTCGATAATATCGACTTATAACTCGATAATATCGAGTTAGTATCTCGATAATATCGACTTAAACGTGGAACAGGCACAGGAAGGAGATTTATTTTTTTAAATTCCCGAGTTAGTATCTCGATAATATCGAGTTAGTATCTCGATAATATCGACTTATAACTCGATAATATCGAGTTAGTATCTCGATAATATCGACTTAGTAACTCGATAATATCGACTTAATATATCAGGGTTGTCCGGCCCATGTGTACATGTATGTATAATGTACGTGGGTAACCAATAACGACTGTGTCAATTGGCGTATAT
The DNA here is from genome assembly GCA_949152475.1 of Terebella lapidaria. Classification (NCBI taxonomy): domain Eukaryota; kingdom Metazoa; phylum Annelida; class Polychaeta; order Terebellida; family Terebellidae; genus Terebella; species Terebella lapidaria. The sequence goes on from OX424570.1 coordinate 28,467,920, forward strand.
GTCCCCGTGTGAACATTGAAATAAATGATATCTAAAATGAAAACTCTCCCCTCTGGTGTAAATATCAATTACATTAATTACATAATAGAGTTCTAACAGTATTTGACCCTCATATAAAATCAGTAATGTTTATTTGTTTTCTCATTATGTATATTACGGAAGCGTAGAAGGGCCACCCAGGAAAATTATTTTTTTAAAATTCCCGACTTAGTAACTCGATAATATCGACTTAGTATCTCGATAATATCGACTTATAACTCGATAATATCGAGTTAGTATCTCGATAATATCGACTTAGTGTGGAACAGGCACAGGAAGGAGATTTATTTTTTTTAAATTCCCGAGTTAGTAACTCGATAATATCGACTTAGTATCTCGATAATATCGAGTTAGTATCTCGATGATATCGAGTTAGCAACTCGATAATATCGACTTAGTAACTCGATAATATCGACTTAATATTTTAGGGTTGTCCGGCCCATGTGTACATGTATGTATAATGTACGTGGGTAACCATTAACGACTGTGTCAATTGGCGTATATGTCCACGTGTGAACATTGAAATAAATGATATCTAAAATGAAAACTTTCCCCTCTGATGTAAATATCAATTACATTAATTACATAATAGAGTTCTAACAGTATTTGACCCTCATAAAATCAGTAATGTTTATTTGTTTTCTCATTATGTATTTGCACAAGCAGACTATACACCATGTGCTGTGATTTAAGTTGAGATACTAAGTCGATATTATCGAGTTACTAAGTCGATATTATCGAGATACTAACTCGATATTATCGAGTTACTAAGTCGATATTATCGAGATACTAAGTCGATATTATCGAGTTACTAACTCGATATTATCGAGATACTAACTCGATATTATCGAGTTACTAAGTCGATATTATCGAGATACTAAGTCGATATTATCGAGTTACTAACTCGATATTATCGAGATACTAACTCTATATTATCGAGTTACTAACTCGATATTATCGACTTACTAACTCGGGAATTTGAAAAAAATAAATCTTCCTGTGCCTGATCCACTCTTAAGTCGATATTATCGAGATACTAAGTCGATATTATCGAGTTACTAAGTCGGGAATTTAAAAAAAAAATAATTTCCTGGGTGGCCCTTCTACGCTTCCGTAGTATATGCACAAGCAGACTATACATCATGTGCTGTGATTTAAGTCGAGATACTAAGTCGATATTATCGAGTTACTAACTCGATATTATCGACTTACTAAGTCGATATTATCGAGTTACTAACTCGATATTATCGAGATACTAACTCGATATTATCGACTTACTAACTCGATATTATCGAGATACTAACTCGATATTATCGACTTACTAACTCGGGAATTTGAAAAAAATAAATCTTCCTGTGCCTGATCCACTCTTAAGTCGATATTATCGAGATACTAAGTCGATATTATCGAGTTACTAAATCGGGAATTTACAAAAAATAATTTTCCTGGGTGGCCCTTCTACGCTTCCGTATTCTTCACACTAACCTGCCTCATTTTTTGTCAAAAAGAAATCCTAACCAGTCGCTTTTTTCCCCGTTTTATTCCAGACGTGCTGAAACGATATATTCATACGCGGATTGAAGGTGGCGCAATTTTCACGATTTCATCAATGAATAGCCTATTAATTAAATTAGATTGATTGACTGAGTGATTGTTTGGCTGATCCACAGGCTAGCTAACTCACGCGTTCTGAGATTGTATGTGATGATATGTGCTCCCGGATCTCCGCCTGTTAAAACTGAGTGGGTGGACTTGAACTATCACCAAGCACCTGCTCAGACCACGTGCTAGGTTGTTTATATCTATGACGCGCACGTTTTCGTGTAAAACGTCACTTCCGCCGAGAGGTACTCTTTCCGGCCTCTTTTTCACACGAAGTGATCCAAGATGGTAGGATTTTTCTCACGTGTTCGCTAAATTTCCATATTCCTGTCATTTCTGCTGCTTGACACAACTTCGAGCATTCAAAATGAATGTCAAACGTACATACCAGTGTATAGTAACAATAGTACCTACAGAAGGCCCTCTAAAATCCAAAGGAATAATACCAGATTATGCTTCTCTGTAATTAGGTAAAGTTACTTCACTCTGGGGTGGATGGCCCGACCCACAGAGGTGAAGCGGTTCCATGCGATAACGTAACCGCGATAAGAGCTGACTGTGCTTCGAAGTTTGTTGGCAAAAATGGGCTGTTGTTGGATCCGTTGTACGTTTTTTTGAGGACATTGGATGTTATGCTACTTGATTTCAGCATACGCAGACAGAAATAGTGTGTAGTTGTGAAAATTGAATACATTTTTTATTTGAAGTGGTGTAACTTGCCGCTGCCTTTTGCAAACTGTGCATTTTGTGCGGACCTATTTTGAAAGATTTGTACAATCGCCTAATGCGACATTCTTTTTCTTCAAACAGTTGACATACAAATTTGTACCGGTACAGATCAGAAATCCAGTTTCAAATTTCAAATCAGCTTATTCAATGTTCAACATTCATAATAGCGCGCTCAAGCATAGAGATTATTATATATATGTAAATAAGCTTTAAAAATCAAAATGAAACAACAAGAGTAAACAATATTGCTAAAATGACATCTGTGTATAGTTTGAATTTTAACTTGTCTGAAATATTTTCTTATATAACTCTTTGATATAAACTAAAAAATTAGTTCAAGGGCTAAGAAAGGTCACCGGAAGAATGTTAGTTTTAAAACAACTTTTTTCATCAAAATTGCCGTATTGACCATTCAAGGTCAATGAAGGTCCAATTTATGGTCACCATTGAAACTGCAATATATGATTTCCCATTTGATACGACCAATATTTAAGTTTACCTTGAAGTGTTCTAAGAGTTTACTCCATACAGCTCCCATTATGAAGGAAGAATATCAAAGGCCAAATTCAAGGTCATAACAATATTTACCACATATCATTTCATATGTACACAATTGATTTCTAATTCATAATGTTGCTAACAAACAATATATTACCCATTTTGTGCTTTGACTTTGAAAATAAGGTCAAGGTCAAAGTTGTTCTGGTGTCCCCAGAGAATCTGGAGGGACGGTGGCAGAAGACGTTTGTGAAATGTGGCGAGTGCATTCGGCGAATTATTGTGCAGTCCTTGACTGTGGCTGGAATACAGGAAGTACGTTTCCAGTACAAAAACAAATGCAAGTGCTGCTACTGTCAGGTTTCATGTGGAAACTGCACCAACCTCAAGCAAGAAGAGCACTGATGTTACCGAGAACATGTGTGTTTGTGATGAGATTAACTATTTCGCAATTACTTAATGCATATGCAGACGGTTAACACAGGTATGATATATAGTTTCATCTTCATTCATCAGTTTGCACTTACCTGGTTCTGAAACAAGTTGTCACATATTGTGCAGGTTTACACATACACGTCCTCTCTCGACTCACAAACGAAGATGTGAAACGAAAATGCTGAATATTGTCATGACCTTGAACTTGACATTTGACTTCATTTTCAAGGTCACATGACAAAATGGCTAATATCTCCCTTCTTGTCGATCTTACAGCTTAGGAATCAATTGTGCACATACATGTATAGGGAATGATGTATGCCGAATATTTCGATGATCTTTAATTGACCTTCGCCCTTATTTTCAAGGTCATACAACGCAATTGCTATTTTATCTTGCTTGTTATTGAACTTACAGCTTAGTAATCAATTGTGGACATTTTGGGGGATGATATACATGTTTGCTGGATATTCTCATGACGTTGCATTCGTTGCATTTAGTCAGTGATTTTCTTGAATTTGACCTCAAGTTTGACCTTATTTTTGCTCGCACTGCTGCAGGAGGTCTTGCTTTGGCTCGCCATCCTACTATTAGGACAAATACGGTATCTAAAATATATCACATATCTTGTCCGGTAACCTGTCTTAGCCTTTGAGCTATTTTTTGGATTCAAATCAAAAGTCGGACTGTCGTCATCATCGACAGACATTATATTTACTAAATGGTCATTTTACTCTATACCTAGATATATATATATATATATATATATATATATATATATATATATATATATATATATATATATATATATATATATATATATAACCATACACATATATGTACACATCTATAGCCTACATTATGTGTGATTGACAAATAAACACGCTATCAATTTGTCAAAAAGATAATCCAATGTTCGGTATCTTTGTTTGAAAATTTTTATTTGAAATATTCATGGAAACTTATTCTTTAAAATCGTTGATTTTGGAGTGTACTTATTGTGAGGGAAAATATTATTGTGCATGATGACCTCTGACTTCATACGTGCATACCAAAAAACAATAAAATGCGAGTGAAATTCAAGACTAATGAAGAAAATGCAAGGAATGTATAGTTTCCATAGTCATTAATATTATTCATCTGTTCAATCATATATTACTAGATCTACCTGGTTTTACAGCAATGAAGAATGTGTCTGCTTTTTTCAACATCATAGTCAAACTGTTAACATTTTTTGTTTCTTCAATTCAATTGTACTTCTTTAAATTAAGGATTTCTGTCAGAATGTGTGTGGAAATCGTTTGAAATACAAATCGTTTTATGCGAGCCATACGAGGAATTAGGTCCCGCACTGAATATTTGGAAAGTCCAGACATGTTGATGGATACCTTCGAAGAAACTAATGTTTTGTAAATTACAAGACGACATTGTAACTCAAAACACTCGATGAGATTCATAACGTGAATTTTTTGGTATTTATGGACTATTCCGTAGATTTTAATACCCGCTAGATGCGTGCGGTCACTCTCGTAGACCGCACGCGGTTACGTTATCGCATGGAACCGCTTCACCTCTGTGGGTCGGGCCATCCACCCCAGAGTGAAGTAACTTTACCTACTCTGTAATCTGTTTGTGATTGTTCGATCCGCAACTTAGACAAAGTATCGTCTTTTCCGGTAATTCTGCGCGGCCGGTAATTCTGCGCGGCCGAAAATGACGCCGGAGTCTCGTTGTGAACATGTTGTGAAGGCATGTGCTCCAGTGTCTGCACATTCACGCGCTGTCATCAGTTGTCAAAAGAAGCAGTTCACTAAATTTCCAGTAATATTCCATAAGGTTCATTTCCGTAAATATTATTGCACAATAATAAGTGCGAATCGAAGTGTTCGAAACCCAGATTTATCAAAAGAAATGAAGAATGTCAACTCCCCCCCCCCCCCCCTGTCTGTCAATTGATGTAAACAAACTAGATTCTATTTGTGCACCCAATTTTTGATGACGCACTTTCTACTGACTATGGCGCCCCCATTTCCCACAGTATGACACACCATTGTGTCTAATATAATATTTTTGAGTACAATTGTGTCTTCCATTCAATACGCTTAAGTCCATGCATCTTTTGCTAGATATGTGCCCATACGAACTATGATGTATACCTAGATCTATAAATGAATTATGATAGACAAATGATATAATTGCTAAAAAAAATATACATGAACACATTTTATGTATATTAAATTTATGTACATCAAATTTAATGAAACTATACATCTATCTGAGCTATCTGTAGAAGAATGATGACGGATATGCTAATTGCATTTGATGTATCTGAGTTTTATTGCAACTTAACTCAAATAATGATTTTAAAATATTTATATTGTATGAAATAAAATCTCTACTTTAATATTCTTGTGTGTTTACGGAACATAATGTCGTATAAACATAATTTTGGATGTTAATGAAGGATATTAATACCAAATGACTATTTTAAACTAGTCTTTCGGGAATACCTGCTGAGGACCGCAGGTCCGAAAGACGAAGTGCCATGCATGATAAAATGTGTATCTCGATGCGAATGAAATCTATTCGCCGTTTAGACAAAGTACGTCTTTCGTGAATACCTGCTGAGCCTGAGGACCGCAGGTCCGAAAGACGAAGTGCCATGCATGTTAAAAAGTGTACCTCGATGCGAATGAAATCTATTCGCTGTTTGACAGCTCAAAACATGGTGAAAACTGACGAAAATTCCAGCTAAACATACCAAAATGGCTAGGATAATCATTTATAAATTGTTATCTGCACTACTGTAGAATCGCTGATTTATTAGGGCATTTCGGCCCGAAATGCCCTTATGGTTTTGTCTGGTTTTTTTTTGTTTTTTTTTTCTTCTTTTTTACTTTCGCCGTTTGGTTTCCGATCAATAACTCGGGAACGCCTGAACAGATCTTGTCCAAATTTGCACCACTGGTCAGAAATATTAGATGGAAGACCCCTATTGTTTTGGAGGCGGCTCCGGGGTCCGTGAGGATGAAATCAAGGTTGATTTTGAGACTTGGTTTCCGAGCGATAACTCAAAAAGTATTCATGCAATGGCAAGTATTCTATGCATGGGAGTTCATATACCACCCGGGAAGAACCCTATTGATTTTGGTATCAATCCGTCGAACGACCTTTGATCTAGAGCTCGGAAGAATTTTTGCTGATTCGTCCTTGAGGCTTTCATGCATATCTCGGAAACGGTGGGTCGTAGAGCGAAACGGAGCTCAATTTCGGCCTCCTGGCACTAGACTAACTAGTCTAGGGGGTATCTTGGGTCGAATCGACCCCTGGTGTCGAATTTTTTTTTCGCTGACTCGGCACTTCCTGTTTGGCCGTATCTCGGAAACGGTGTGTCGTAGAGCGAAACGGAGCTCAATTTCGGTCTCCTGGCACTAGACAAACTAGTCTAGGAGGTATTTTGGGTCAAGACGACCCCTGGTGTCGAATTTCTTTTTGCCGACTCGGCACTTCCTGTTTGGCCGTATCTCGGAAACGGTGCGTCGTAGAGCGAAACGGAGCTCAATTTCGGCCTCCTGGCACTAGACAAACTAGTCTAGAGGGTATCTTGGGTCGAGACAACCCCTGGTGTCGAATTTTTTTTCGCCGGCTCGGCACTTCCTGTATGCCCTATCTCGGAAACAGTGCGTCGTAGAGCGAAACGGAGCTCAATTCCGGCCTTCTGGCACTAGACAAACTAGTCTAGGAGGTATTTTGGGTCGAAACGACCGCCGGTGTCGAATTTATTTTTCGCCGAGTCGGCACTTCCTGTTTGGCCGTATCTCGGAAACGGTGCGTCGTAGAGCGAAACAGAGCTCAATTCCGGCCTTCTGGCACTAGACAAACTTGTCTAGGGGGTATTATGGGTCGAGACGACCCCTGGTGTCGAATTTATTATTGCCGATTCGGCACTTCCTGTTTGGCTGTATCTCGGAAACGGTGCGTCGTAGAGCGAAACGGAGCTCAGTTCCGGCCTCCTGGCACTAGACAAACTAGGCTTATGGGTATTTTGGGTCGAGACGACCCCTGGTGTCGAATTTATATTCGCCGAATCGTCACTTCCTGTTCGGCCGTATCTCGGAAACGGTGCGTCGTAGAGCGAAACGGAGCTCAATTCCGGCCTACTGGCACAAAACAAACTAGGCTTATGGGTATTTTGGGTCGAGACGACCCCTGGTGTTGAATTTTTTCTCGCCGACTCGACACTTCCTGTTTGGTCGTATCTCGGAAACGGTGCGTCATACAGGGAAACGGAGCTCAATTCCAGCCTTCTGGCACTAGACAAACTAGTCTAGTGGGTATCCTGGGTCGAGATGACCCCTGGTGTCGGAATTTTTTTTTGCCGACTCGTCACTTCCTGTTTGGCCGTATCTCGGAAACGATGTGTCGTAGAGCGAAACGGAGCTCAATTTCGACCTCCTGGCACTAGACAAATTAGTCTAGAGTGTATTTAGGGTCGAGACAACCCCTGGTGTCGAATTTTTTTTCGCCGACTCGGCACTTCGTGTTTGGCCGTATCTCGGAAACGGTGAGTCGTAGAGCGAAACGGAGCTCAATTCCGGCCTTCTGGTACCAGACAAACTAGTCTAGGAGGTATTTTGGGTCAAGACGACCCCTGGTGTCGAATTTATTTTTGCCGAGTCGGCACGTCTTGTTTGGCCGTATCTCGGAAATGGTGCGTCGTAGAGCGAAACGGAGCTCAATTCCGGCCTTCTGGTACTAGACAAACTAGTCTAGGGGGTATTTTGGGTCGAGACGACCCCTGGTGTTGGATATTTTTTCGCCGACTTGGCACTTCCTGTTTGACCGTTACTGGGAAACAGTGCGTTGTAGAGCGAAACGGAGCTCAATTTCGGCCTCCTGGCACTAGACAAACTAGGCGTAGGGGTATTTTGGGTCGAGACGACTTCTGGTGCCGTATCTCGAAAACGGTGCGTGGTAGAGCGAAACGCAAAGATGCCTAAGGGCGGGGTATGTCACCTAAACTTTGACCATGGACAGTTCCAGAGTCATCATGGTTCTAGACACGGTCTCTTAGGTATATGTTAGCTAGGAATAGAACTCACACGAAATGCCCCAAGGCATCTTCAGGCCTTGACGTCTAGTTATGTTTTACAAACATCTTGAATCGTTTGAACCAAAGATGCAAAATCTGGCAACTTTCTCGCTTCGATTCAATGGCGGTTTTATACGATGTTGAATCAAATCGAAACTGGCTTAGTGTTGCGTACATGTTGTTAAGCATTACGCAACACATCTCCGTTTCGATTTGATTCTACAATCAAATATTTTTGTGTCACGGAGTTTATCGAGGCAATGGTGAAACCGCCATTCAATTGAAGCGAGAAACTTGCCGGATTTTGCTGGTTTAGTTCAAAAGATTGAAAATGTTTGTAAAACACAATGAATCAACAAATCTAACACAGATAACAACTTTGAAATGATTATGCTTGCCATTTTGGTAAGTTTAGCTGTAATTTCCGTTAGTTTTCACCAAGTTTTGAGCCGTCAAACAGCGAATAGATTTCGTTCGCATCGAGATACACTTTTTATCATGCATGGCACTTCGTCTTTCGGACCTGCGGTCCTCAGCAGGTATCCCCGAAAGACGTACTTTGTCTATTCGCCGTTTGACACTGTTTGAGAGCTCAAAACATGGTAAAAAATAACGAAAAGTACAGCTAAACCTACCACAATGAAACGTTGTGCATTGCCTCCCATTGAATGAGCAAACCGCGTGAGATTTGAATAAAATTCACGAGATTGTCATATTATATGAGGTCAATTGTCATCTGAAAAACATGCATATTTTATCCATACATTAAAATTATTACTTGTAATTTGGTCCAAGATGCATAAATGTATGAATTTTGAACCATAATATCAAAATAAAAAAGCGAATACTGAAAACAATAACCATTTTCCTTCATTCATACACTAGATGTCACTTGCCAACTGAAAACATGACGCGGCCCTCCACAGTTCTATCCGGAACCGGGTAAACACTATACCAAAACAAAGCTGAAGGTGTGATACACCCGAGAAAAAGTCACCGTTCCCCAACAAAATTCAGAAGATTTTCAAATTGCAAACGAAGCTGAATAGCTTCTAGGGATGTCCAGCCATCTTGGAAATTCCTTTCGAGGTCATAACTCCAGTTATATCTAATGGATTTTCACGATTCAAACATCAACGTGTGTGTTTTTGCCTCCTGACCCGGCCTAGATTTACTGCGCATAAATTATATTTTACCCTGTTCCTATAGGTCCGATGCACATGTTAATTACGCAAACAAACTTGTGTCTCGTGCAATCAGATGCAACTCGACTGCGCATGCGCAAGTCACACAAATGCGGAAACACACATTCGTTGGTGCGGTTTAAATCAGTTGCAACGCTTGTAAAACTTGACTGCGCATGCGCAACTCAGTAAAGGCGATTCAAGCGAACGTTTCATTGTGCCTACCAAAATGGCTAGGATAATCATTTATAAGTTGTTATCTGCACTAAAATCGCTGATTTATTATGTTTCACAAACATCTTGAATCGTTTGAACCAAAGATGCAAAAACTGGCAACTTTCTCGCTTCGAATCAATGGCGATTTTATACGATGTTGAATCAAATCGAAACTGTGCTGCGTACATGTTGTTTAGCATTACGCAACACGTTTTCCCTTTCGATTTGATTCTACACCGTATTTCTGTGTCACAGAGTTTACCGAGGCAATGGTAAAACCGCAATTGAATCGAAGCGAGAAACTTACCAGATTTTGCGGGTTTGGTTCAAACGATTGAAAATGCTTGTGAAACACAATGAATCAACGATTTTATCACAGATAACAACTTTGGAATGATTATGCTTGCCATTTTGGTAAGTTTAACTGCAATTTTCGTTAGTTTTCACCAAGTTTTGAGCTCTTAAACAGCGAATAGATTTTGTTCGCATCGGAGTACACTTTTCAACACGTATGGACCTTCGTCTTTGGGACCTGCGGTCCTCAGCAGGTATTTCCGAAAGATGTGCTCTGTCTATCCGCAACTATGAGCTGTGCGTCCTAACTTCGCCAATAATTGGTACTTTTTGCTTGATAAAAATGGTATAATCACCCAAATACTGAAAACAAGTACCCCAAATGAAAGTTCGGCTCCTGCCTGAAACACAGTGACTCGTCACCAATGCGATGAGTGCGTAATAATAATATATACAAATGGGGACACAAAAAATGACTTATGTTTATTTTATACATCACCAATCTAAACTACTACATGCTCCTTTTCGATCCTTTGGATCGTTCTGGATAGAAATTCGCGTACTGAAAGCAAGGCACGATCGTCTGCCTGCATGACTCGAACGCTCCTTTTGCCGCCAAAACCGCCGCGCATATGCGCGCGCAGCTGCGCAGAAGCTTCACTTTTCTGTCCACCGCCATTTTTGCTTGGCAGCTTTGGATTTTGGTTCCCGGTGAATTCGTAGAATTTAGTCTGCAAACTAGACTTTTGCGATATATTCTTACGGAATTTCACCTGCCACGTTCATAGACATCGTTTTGTGTCTATTTGGATAAGTATCGGTCGATAGTTTGTTACTTGCTAGATCGTCAGCGATTTGTATAGCCAGTTCACCCTATTATCGTCCATCCGTCGTACTTGATAGTGTACTTGTTGTTTACATTTATCAATAGTTCTACGTTAATTTTCTACTGTATATATTGTGTATACGTATACTGTAGTTTATATATTCGTAGTCCTCTTAGGGTTCTTTTTTCAGCGCGGTCTCAGGTTTGCATTTATTGCCCGCCCTGTTACTGTGTGTGGTTAGTTCCCTTGTGTGATCATGACTTCACAATCCTCCCTTGGTACCGGTGCCATGGACGAACGTCCATGCCCGAAGTGTCTGGTCAATACCCTCCGAGGAGGGGAGAAACACAGTGTGTGTTTCGACTGCTTAGACCATGGCCCGGTATCTATGGAGGATTTGAGGTGTGATCTGTGTCGTTTCTGGCGGCCCTCTTCCTTCGTGCAGGCGACTGCAAAGTATTCCGAAGCCTCGTTGGCTCGTCGGGATGCTTTGAGGCTTGCGGAAGCTTCGGCTCCGCAAGTCCGCCAGTCGCCCATGGAGGTGGAGACTCCGCCTGTGACGGCACAGATTGCGTCCGGTGTTAGCCAGCCCCTGGGGCTAACACAGGACATGGTCAACGCGGCTGTGCAATCTTTCTTTGCACAGTCGTTATCGTCCCTTCAGGGTCCCCTCCTGCCGGGTCTCTCTTCCCTGCTTGGACAGGGAGTCCCGGCCGGTTCTTCGGCTGCCCCTTCGTCGCAGGGAGAGCTTGCTCCCCCTGCTGGCAAGAAGTCGAAATCTTCTAAGAAGAAGGTTTCAGTTCTTGCCAAGGCGAAAGCAGCCAAGGAACCGCACTCCACCTTCGTCGTCCCTCAGTCGGGGCCGATCGAGGTGGAGGGGTCCGTAGTCTCTTCCCCGGGGCCTTCCAAGAAGAGGAAGCGTGCTTCCTCTAAGCGCCGTGGTGCTGAGACCACATCGATTTTCGATGTGGCTCAGGCTTCGTCCGACCTCTCGGTGGGCGACGATCAGGCTTCGGGCTTCGATCGGCGGGGCAGCTTGGATGGCTCTTTCGGGTCCTCGGTCTCGAGGTTCGAGGGGGGAGAGTTCCCTTTGTTTGGGGGTGAGGCTCTCGATCGTTCGTGCGATCGGGAGTCTTCACTTGGCGGTCGTGCTCCTGGTCCTCGATCAGGGCACGATCGGGCGGGTGGTGCTGGGGTCGTTCCTCAGGGCCACTCAAGTCCTGTGTACGCGGATGTAAGTCGCCGGACGGGCGCGATCGCTGAGCAGGCATTCCCTCGCCCGTCCTTTGATGTACCCTTGGGGTCATCGAGGTCTTCGATCGGACCTGTGAGGTCCAACGATCGGGGGGGTCGAGTGGAAGCTGATCAGGAGTCGTCCTCCTCGGAGGATGAGACTTCCGATCAGGCCGGGGGTTCTAACTTCCGGTGGGCTTTGGAGTCGGTCGCAAGGCGAATGGACTTGCCGATCGATGCTCCAGGGCCCTCACGGGGAACCGGTAGGTTCGCGTCGGCGCCAGTTCGTCGGCCGATCCGGCTCCCTGTGGCTCCCGCGTTGGTCAAGTCCTTCGACAAGATCAACAAGGGAGTTACGGCTAAGAAGGATGTGGCTCGTACGGAGTCGACATTCCCGACTAGCCGTGTTCGACCTGAGTCGATCGACACCTATCGGACTGTAGAGTCCGAGGGTGGACATCAGACTTCCGTCCCGGTCGAAGACCCTAACCTTCACCTGCTTTCCCGGAAGCAGGGTACGGTCTGGTCAGCTTATGTGAAAAAGGCTCGCCTTTCTCACTGGCAGACGCTGTCTCATCAATTGATGGGGCAGCTCTCGTTGACAGATCACCTGACCACCTTGGTTCAGGAGTTTGTGGACGAGGCGGATCTGGAGGAGGGGAGTCGCGCCAACATACATGCAGCACTCGGCGTCTTGGCCGGAGTGGTCCATGCTGCTGAGCGTGACAGTGCGCACCTGGGCGCACAATTGGATCTCACCATGCGTGATGCCGATCTCCGTCTGCTTGACGTGTCCGCTACGGACGTCGCTGAGCTACGTGGGAGGCCGCTGTTCTCAGGCTATACCTACGCCAACCTCTCTCGATCGGATATTTCCGTCATGCGGGAACATCTCCGGGATGAGGCTATGGCCAAGGCTTTGCTTGGGAAGTCGGCGGGGTCTGGGACAGGCAAGAAGACCAAGGGTCAGAAGCCTGCCCAACCTCAGGCACCACATGCACCCGCTTCTACGCAGCCGCTCTTTCGTGGGGCGCAGCCTCCCCCTCCCCAGGGGGATGGCAAGCGCGGAGGCAAAGGGGGTGGACGCTTCAAGGGCAAAGGGAAAGCTTCTGGTAAGAAGTGACTCGTTGCGGGAAAGCGTAGGCTCTGTGGAAGGTTCAGTTCTATCGGAATTCGATCTTCCACAACCTGGTCCAGTCGGGGGACGCCTGGCTCAGTTCGTCCAGAACTGGAGCGATCTGGCGTCGTCAGACAATTCAGTCGTGGCATGGGTGAAGTTCGGTCTCACCTTCAGATGGGAGGCTGGAAAACCACCGATCAGACCCAAAGCGTGGTTCTTCCCTGTGCCCGGCGATCGGGAAAAGTTTCAGCTTCTGCAGCACGAGGTGCAGCAGTTGCTAGAGAAACGTGCGATCGAGGTGGTCAAGGACGAGAGAGGATTCTATTCTCTCATCTTCCTGGTGCCGAAAAAGACAGGCGGGTGGCGTCCCGTTTTCGATCTGTCAAACCTCAACAAATTACTGATCATACCCAGGTTCAAGATGGAGTCGGCGCTTTCCGTCCAGAAAGCTCTGTCCAAGGGGAAGTGGGCAGTCAGTATCGACGTCAAGGACGCGTACTTACATGTGCCAATACACCCAGCCGATCGGCGATACCTCAAGTTTGCCTTCGAAGGTTCGGTGTATCAGTTCAGGGTACTTCCCTTTGGAGTAGCCACCGCCCCTTACGTGTTCACCCGTATCGTAAGGACGATGGCAGCCAGGTTTCGATCGGTTGGAATTCAATTCCACCATTATATCGACGATTGGTTAATCATAGCCGACTCCCCGTCTCAGGCTATAGAGCAATCCGGGTTCGTCCTCAGGTTGGCGACCAGCCTCGGCTGGATCCCCAATTGGGCGAAGTCTCATCTGTCCCCGACACAGAGGTTCGAGTATGTCGGGGTAGATTACGATCTAGAGCGAGGAGTAGCTCTTCCTCCGCGGAAGAGAGTTCTCAAGGCGATTGCGGCGATGGAGGTCGCGCTGACGCAGTCGTCGATCACAGCTCGACAGTTTCTGTCTATCATCGGTCTGTTGGCGTCGATGGAGAAACAGGTGCCGTTCGGCAGGTGCTTCCTCAGACCCATTCAATGGTGTCTAGCGTTGCAATGGCGGATCCTCACCGATCGACTAGACCAAGTCGTGTCGGTGGACGATCGTGCTCGGGAAGCAATGCATTGGTGGCGGGACCATCGGAATCTTTTCCGAGGGATGCCACTCGCGGAGTATCTGCCCGATCGGACCTTCTTCACCGATGCGTCAGAATTGGCTTGGGGAGCTCATATGGACGAGCACGAACTCTCTGCTGTGTGGAACACGAGCGAGAGGGCGTTGCACATCAATGTCCTAGAGCTGCGAGCGGTGAGACGTGCGTTCGAGATCTGGGGGCCTCAGAGTCCCCCAGGGACGAAGTGGTTGGTCTTCACAGACAACAGCACAGTAGTGGCGCACATAAACAAACAAGGTGGAACTCGGTCGAGTCAGCTTTGTTTGGAGGCCGAGTGTCTGATCAGGTTTGCCTTCAAGTACCGTCTGTTTATCAGGGCGAGGCACCTGCCGGGTCACAGGAATGTCCTAGCGGACGCTTTGTCGAGACCGGACAAGATCATAGGCACGGAGTGGAGTCTACATCCGGGGGTGTTTCGGCGCGTTTGTCAGGCGTTCGGGACACCGAACATAGACCTGTTCGCAACCTCTCGGAATCACAAGCTCCCGGTCTACTTCTCACCTCTGCCAGAGAGCGAGGCACTGGCTGTGGACGCGATGTCTCAGTCGTGGGACGGGATGTTCGGGTATGCGTACCCGCCAACTCGGTTCCTAACAGAAGTGCTGCACAAAGTAGCCAGGTCTCAGTGCGAGATTCTGTTGGTGGCGCCATGCTGGCCGATGCAGGCGTGGTTCCCTCTGCTACTGTCCCTCCTGATCGATGTACCACGGGTTCTTCCGATCGAGGACAGGTTGCTGAAGCAACCGGGGCGGGATATATTTCACGATTCCGTCCACGTGCTCAAATTACACGTCTGGAGGCTATCGAGCGATCCTTCCAGGAGGCAGGATTTTCTCAGCAGGTGTCCGTACATCTCGCGAGAAAGAATAGGAGATCCTCCTCTAAAACGTATGAGGCTAAATGGAGAGTATTCGTACGTTGGTGTAACGGAAGGCGCATTGATCCGCTCTCTGCCCCTCTGAATGCAGTGCTAGACTTTCTCTGCTATCTCTTTGATAGGCTTAATTTGAAGCCTACTACGATCGAGGGATACAGGTCCATGCTGGGCCCTGTATTCCGTGCTAGGGGGATCGATTTAACTAATAATCGTATCCTTGCTGATCTCTTGGCGTCCTTTAGGACGCAAAGGCCACGTGGAGTTCCTACTCTACCGGATTGGGACATGGCTTTTGTGCTATATTGTCTTACTAAAGCACCGTGGGAGCCTCTCAAGGAAGTTTCCTTGCAGAGGTTAACTCTTAAGACTTTCCTGCTAGTTATGCTAGCAAGTGGTCGAAGACGCTCAGATGTCGCGGCGATCGACGTATCGCGAGTCGCATTTGGCGCGGATGGGTCCGTTTCCTTATACCCAGTACGTGATTTTATGCCTAAAACACGTGCTGCAGTTGAGGGCGGGAAAGCGTTCTCCCCTATCGTAATTCCGTCACTGGGCGGTTACGTAGGACGGAATGAGCCGGACGCTCTATTGTGTCCAGTAAGAGCGCTGAAAATCTACATCGATCGTACCAGATCGATCAGGAAAGATCGCAAGCGATTATTTATTTCCTATCAGCCTAACAGGGCTACGGATATCTCCACAGCTACACTATCCCGATGGGTGAAGGTTGTAGTGAGGACTGTCTATGCGGAATCAGGTGCTGACGATCGAGTCACTTACAAAATATCGTCCCACCAAATCCGACACATCTCGATGTCTTTGGCGGCCAGGTCGAATATTCCGTTGGAATATATCGTGAGGGCTGGAATGTGGACTAATTCTACGACATTCATCGGGTTCTATCTGTCCAATGCTGCCGAACTTCAGGACCAGTCGTCCAGATTTAGACTGGGTCCGCTGGTCGTAGCGCAAGCTGTTGTTTGAACCAGCTGGACAGAAAAGTCTTGGTTTTAACGTGCACGTGTATATAAGCAACACTTTGTGTTTGTGTTTGAGTTTCTTTATGTTACGGTCTCAAGTAGAGTTCCGTTTTCCACCGATGGGTGAAGAAGAAATTCGTGCATTTCGGAGGCAAGCGATCGCACCGCTAGGTGAGTATCTTTATTATATTATTACTAAAGATATATCGAAAATGTAGCATTTTAGCGATTCGCTTGAAATCAAGACTATCGTCTGTTTTCATGACTCTCTAGCACTACTGCTCCACCGCCTATCCTTTGATTCTAAGGAGCATGTAGTAGTTTAGATTGGTGATGTATAAAATAAACTTCCCAAATTTTAATTGTAAATTTGCCGTTTATTGTTATTACTCACCTCTAAACTACTACAGTAAAGGCCCTCCCATCCATCCCCGCCAGTTGTGTGCTAGGGGCTTCCTTTTGTCGTTTTTTGGACAGAAAAGTGAAGCTTCTGCGCAGCTGCGCGCGCATATGCGCGGCGGTTTTGGCGGCAAAAGGAGCGCTCGAGTCATGCAGGCAGACGATCGTGCCTTGCTTTCAGTACGCGAATTTCTATCCAGAACGATCCAAAGGATCGAAAAGGAGCATGTAGTAGTTTAGAGGTGAGTAATAACAATAAACGGCAAATTTACAATTAAAATTTGGGAATTTTTTAATGATTTGCAAGCCCAGTATATTATTGCAATAGGAAACAGTCGAAAGGCTTACCAGCGTGTGAAAAATGCATGTAACACCAATATTTCACGACTTTTCTTTTGCTCGTATCGCCACATTCTTTCCCTTAAACACCTCTAAACGTCGACACACTTTTAAAAAGTCCATATCTTCACTTTGTTGTCTTATTTCTTCAAGTACGTGACATTTACAGAATTAGAAATCAAACAAAAGTACACAAATACTGGAAATAAACTGTGGGAAGCATGATATTTCCGCGGCCACCGCTTTGTTGACAGTTTGGAAGTATTCGCCTGACCGCGTGATTGGATTAGCCAATCGGGGACAGGGCACATTAATGTTGCAAAAGGCACAATTCATGCAAGAAATGCTTCATTGATATCCGTTTGTATATATTGAATGGTTTGTATGTGTTTATATGACAAGATTACTGATCACACTGCGTCATGAAAATCGCAGTGCAACTTGATAGGGCCCTACCTGGAGATAGGGTTAATCCGCAACTGCACCGGCCGACTGGTCCGACCAGGGCAAGAAAGGGCTTGAATCGGTTAGCTGCAGACATGGGGTGAATGCTTTGAAATTATATTCGAATACGAAGCCCTGAAATAGTTGACATGCTGAAATAGTTTGGGGAGTTTTTCATGCTTCTACAATAAGGGGATTTTCGGAAATTTCAGATTTAAATTTCGAAGTAGACCAAAACTTGCAATTCATTTCTTTACTTGGGCTGCCCCTTAAAAAAATTTTTTTTCAGGGGTGTAGAGGGGGCCCGGGCCCCATACACACCTCCCCCGCCCCCCCTTGATCCGCCCCTCCATATACGAATACTTACTTTTCCATGAATATGAATACAAATATGAATAAATACTTTTACAATGTTTTTGAATACAAATACTTATAGACGTACAGAGCACTCGGTGGGAATTTTTTGGATAGGAGTCCCATACCCCTTAGTCTCAAAAAAAGGGGGTAAATTAAAAAATTTATGGAGAAGAAAGAGGGGTAAGTTATGAAATTTATGTGGAACTTTGTAATACAAGAACAGGGAATAGAACATTAAAACACACGTGTGGCGTCAGTACACCATGTCATGTCACCAAGGGGTTTGACAATGTCAGTGTATAACTTCAGAACTGAGCTGGCGGTTGTAAATTGGACTGGGAAAAAAGTCGATAATGAGCCTCCATGTAAGTTATTCAACAGTATTCATGAAAGTATTCCAATTCTGAATACTTGACCATGTATTTGAATACGAAAACACCATGGATTCTATAGAAGTATTCAAATACGAATACTTGAGAAAAGGTAACAGAATATATTCGAATACGAATACCCCATTTCTGGTCAGCTGTCAATGGAATGAATGTGCAGAACAACATTGCTCTGCCTCAGTGCCTCCCTGTCATAATCCTATCATGATGTCATGATATACAGTCATGGTCACACTAAAGGTGGACAAAAAGTGAGCTTGTCAAAATGAGCATTACACATCAGCTCACTTGCTTTTGACATGCTAGCTTTATGCTAGCTTTCAATTTTGCTATGCTAGCTTCAGGTTTTGATCTCCTCACCAACGCTAACCGAAGCTGGCCTAGCTCACTTAAGTGAGCGTTACTTCTACAGCATGTCACCTGATCAGCTCCAGTGCACAGCTAGCTTACATTTGTCTGCTGCATGTAGTGAATGCTGGCTAAAATAATTTGAAACTAAATGGTCAGTGGAAATAAAGGCCATATCAGCAAAAGATTTTGACACTAACAAAACCTGCAGCCATGCAACATGTCAGTAGACACCGAAGAAAGAAAGGGGGATAAGCTAGCATGTGCACATTAGTGCACATCTGTATGTGCACTAGGAGAGCATGACATTCTCAGCTGGCGCAGCTATCTTCGGCTAAAGGAGGAATATCTGAGCTAGCTTCTAGCTCACTTTGCAAATTGCTAAACTAACTTGTAACTAGACGTCAAGGCCTAAAGATGCCTTGGAGGCATTTCGGTGTGATGAATAATTTATAATACTAGATATCGATGAAAATGAAAAATGTCGACAAATTTCGGGTCAAGGTCAAAGTTCATCCATAATACCCGCTAGACATGTTTGTCTAGGGCGACGAGTCCGAAAATACCATCCGTTTCGCTCTACGACGCACCGTTTCCGAGATATCGACGAAAACAAAAACTGCCGACTCGGCAAAAAAATTTCGGGTCAAGGTCAAAGTTAATCCATAATACCCCTTAGACATGTTTGTCTAGGGCGACGAGTCCGAAAGTAACGTCCGTTTCGCTCTACGACGCACCGTTTCCGAGATATCGACGAAAACGAAAAATGCCGACTCGGCAAAAAAATTTCGGGTCAAGGTCAAAGTTCATCAATAATTCCCCTTAGACATGTTTGTCTAGTGCGACGAGTCCGAAAATAACGTCCGTTTCGCTCTACGACGCACCGTTTCCGAGATATCGACGAAAACGAAAAATGCCGACTCGGCAAAAAAATTTCGGGTCAAGGTCAAAGTTCATCCATAATACCCCTTAGACATGTTCGTCTAGTGCGACGAGTCCGAAAATAACGTCCGTTTCGCTCTACGACGCACCGTTTCCGAGATAACGACGAAAACGAAAAAATGCCGACTCGGCAAAAAAATTTCGGGTCAAGGTCAAAGTTCATCAATAATACCCCTTAGACATGTTTGTCTAGTGCGACGAGTCCGAAAATAACGTCCGTTTCGCTCTACGACGCACCGTTTCCGAGATATCGACGAAAACGAAAAATGCCGACTCGGCAAAAAAATTTCGGGTCAAGGTCAAAGTTCATCCATAATTCCCCTTCATCCATAATTCCCCTTAGACATGTTTGTCTAGTGTGACGAGTCCGAAAATAACGTCCGTTTCGCTCTACGACGCACCGTTTCCGAGATATCGACGAAAACGAAAAATGCCGACTCGGCAAAAAAAAGTTCATCAATAATTCCCCGTAGACATGTTTGTCTAGTGCGACGAGTCCGAAAATAACGTCCGTTTCGATCTACGACGCACCGTTTCCGAGATATCGACGAAAACGAAAAAATGCCGACTCGTTACTTTCGGACTCGTCGCCCTAGACAAACATGTCTAAGGGGTATTATGGATTAACTTTGACCTTGACCCGAAATTTGTCGACATTTTTCATTTTCGTCGATATCTAGTATTATAAATTATTTATCACACCGAAATGCCTCCAAGGCATCTTTAGGCCTTGACGTCTAGTTTGTCATGCTAGCGGGAGAGAGCTTTACAAAAAGTAACTGAGCTTGGATGTGTACCTTTAGTGTGACCACGACTGTATATTTGGCCAGTACCAGTAATTTTTAATGGCCATGATGATGTAACAACCAAATCATGATATTCTAATCTAGAGTATTCCTTGGCATGATTTCTCGACCCATCATTCATTGGCATTGGGGTGGGACCACAAAACTTTGATTTCATTACTGCTAGCAAAATGAGCACATAAATGATCTTGTGAACTCGTGGTTCCAGTTTTAAATTGATGGATTGTCCATTTGACATCACTGACCACAAAACATGAATGAGCCCTTTTGGAAAATGAGAGTAGATAAATTTTTTATCAGCTTGCCAATTTTGAACATGATACAGTCAGTGTATTATAAATGAATGCATCCATCTAGTCATGTTGTTTGTTTCAGACGAAGAAGCGAAGGAACAACGGCAGGTCTAAGAAGGGTCGAGGTCATGTGACTCCTGTCAGATGTACCAACTGTGCACGCTGTGTCCCCAAGGACAAGGCCATCAAGAAGTTCGTCATCCGTAACATAGTCGAGGCAGCAGCCGTTCGTGACATCGCTGACGCCTCAGTCTACGAAAGTGAGTCCATAGTGTGATGCGATGTCCTAAATGTTGTGGAGTGAAGGCAAAGTGTATCGAATGGGTGTTGGAATGAATCAGTTTGCCAGATTGTGTTTATGGTGATAGTGGGTGAGCTCCTATGACAAACAATATCGTCTTCTCTGAGGGCCAAAGGCCCGAAGACGAAATGCCTCCCGTGTTAAAATTCTGCTGAATTTCCGACAAAAAAAAGTCGGAACTTTGAGTTTGTTCTAACTGGCTGAAAATCAGGAATGGTACTCACATTCTTGGTCAGAGGCGGCTCATGATGTCTATACTTCCTGAATCCAACGAAATATCCACTTGTTATTGTGTTTATCCTCACATTTTACTGATCTGTAGCCGGCTGGGATACTTTTTCAAACGAATTTCCTGACATCTTTGCCTGCCAAGTGACGTCACACGCGCGCGCACTCGTGCGGAATCCCGTGTCATATTTTGATGGGATACCCTCGAATGAGGCATTTGGTCTTTGGGCCTTTGGCCCTCAGAGAAGACGATATTGTTTGTCTAATGAGCTCCTTCTATAGTTTGCTGTTTGCTATGATACCCTTACTTGTTTCGCCACACAGTGTATGCGTTGCCGAAGCTGTATGCTAAGCTTCACTACTGCGTGAGCTGTGCGATCCACAGCAAGGTGGTCCGGAACCGGTCGCGCGAGGCTCGCAAGGACCGCACTCCTCCACCTCGCTTCAGACCAGGGATGAGGGTATGTACCGTATGGTGCTTCACTAGAATTCTGCTGATTCTTTCTCACATTTGATAGCAAAGATTGTGATGGAAAATGTATATCTTACCTGACTCCATACTGTAATAGGATTAATATTGACTTCTATTGAATTGGTTGGATGTGGACCTCACAGTTTAAGAACCAGATATCTGTTTTGACATATCTACTCAATTTGACACAATATTTAATTTGTTTTTTATTGCCTCTTGATGACTGGTGTTTAAATGTGTTTGCAATGCATGTATTTTGGACAAGTCCCAAAGAATCAGTAAATTCCATGTTTGATAATGTACACAATTGTTGTGGTAATTGTTCTGTAATGGCCTGTATACTGAAATGGTGTTATTTCACTTGCAGGCTTAGCCAGGGCAGAATTCCACATCACCGGATCAAAGGTGGACGCTTCGTACCAACTACAAATATCTGTACATTCACCAATAAAATATTGAGTGAAAAAACTAGTTTGTCTGGTGAAAATACACACACGTAGCAAATTTCCATGTATACCACAAGTGTGTATGATGCTGTATGTATATCCAGATAGCCGTAGCACATATGCCTAGATTGTAACGTTCATGTTTATCTCATTGCCTTGAGATGTAGAATACAGGACTTGCCTTGCTACATGTACCAGTATAATGCTTGTGTTACAAATCTTGATGCTAGCTTCATGGGTGTCGTCTCGATGGCAAAACTTCACTTTCAGTACTCTGGTACTGTAAAAAGACTAAATTTGGCGGTTGTGAGCCCCACGTTATTTGGTGGAGATTTAATTTGGCGGTTTTTCCCCTATCGCCAAATAAATCATCCGCCAAAATTAGTCGTTTTACAGTATTCAAAGGTGAATTTGGGAGTCCTCGAAAAATTGCCCACCATGAAATCTGCCATTAGTAACTTCCTGTAATCCTGCCCATAGTACAGTCATAATCTCTATATAGAAGTTTTTTGTTGATAGAGGCTAATTTACACATTGTGGGCCAAATGTGACCTTAAGATTCACCGCGCAAGGTAACCTCAGTCCTCGGGTCGACTTCTATGTCCCAATGAGAGAGCGTATAGGCAGTATGTTTATGTGTTGGTGATCCCATCAAAATCTAGCTACAAGTGTGTTGTTCACGGAGGCCAGTTTATACATTTCGGGTTAGACCTGACCTTCAAATCAAGTTCAGAGATTACTGACCCCCCCCACACACACACACACACTGGACTTCTGCTGCTCATAATACCAGTACATGTTCAAGCTCGAACTGCAAGAGTATAGTCTGCAAAGGGACAGATTAAATATGTATGTCGCTAGCTCGAAAGGCTTGAAATGTACGAAGACCCGCAAATGTAGGTATTCTGTAGGTATCGAGCTAAGGCCCACAGTCAGTCGAAATACATAAAATGGCTTCTGTGGACAGAATGCATGTCAAATATGGTTTGGGTTTGTAGTATTGGTGTGTCATGTTGGAAGTTGACCTGTTGAAACCATTTACTATCCTTCACGAAGTTCTGTGTTTTTTGGGCTAGAAAAACATCAGTTTTGAGGGGGAAAATAACAAAATGGCTTGTGTTTTTTCCCAAAATAATTGCTATTTTCACCTGCCCGCTGACGGGAAACAAAGAAAAAAAATTAGGCCAAGGGCCAAAGATAGGTTACCGGACAATGTTTAATATTTTAGGTGTTAGCCAGGTCACTGGTTGAATTCAAGGTCAAGAGAATATTCAGCATATATAACATTAAGCATATATCATGTCCACAGTTGATTGCTCTGTAAGTTCAATAATCAGAGAGATATTAGCAATTTTATGCTGTAGCCTTGAAAATGAAGGGACAAAGGTCAAATTCAAGGTCATCAAAATATTCAGTGTATATCATTTTCTATATCATGTCCACAATTGATTCCCAAGCCATACAGTCAATAGAGGAGCAAGATATGAGCCAGTTTGTCCTTGGACCTTGGAAATGAGGTCAGAGGTCAAATTCAAGGTCACGAGAATATTCAGCATATATCATTTCCTATATGTCCACAATTGATTCCTAAGCTGTAAAATCGATAATAAGTGAGATATTAGCCATTTTGTCCTGTGACCTTGAAAATGAGGTCAAAGGTCAAATTCAAGGTCATGACAATAATCTGCATATATCATTTCCTATATGTTCATAATTGATTGCTAAGCTGTAAAGTCGATAACAAGCGAGATATTAGCCATTTTGTCCTGTGACCTTGAAAATGAGGTCGAAGGTCAAATTCAAGGTCATCAGAATATTCAGCATATATCATTTCCTATATGTCCACAAATGATTCCTAAGCTGTAGAGTCGATAATAAGCGAGATATAAGCCATTTTGTGCTCTGACCTTGAAACTGAGGTCAGAGGTCAATTTCAAGGTCACGAGAATATTCAGAATATGTCATTTCCTATATGTCCACAATTGATTCCTAAGCTGTAGAGTCGATAATAAGCGAGATATAAGCCATTGTGTGCTCTGACCTTGAAAGTGAGGTCAGAGGTCAAATTCAAGGTCACGAGAATATTCAGCATATATCATTTCCTATAGGGCCACAATTGATTCCTAGTCTCTAATCTCAATATCAAGTGAGATTAGACATAATGTGTCCCATTATAAAGCATAGGAGAATTTAACATGGGAAAGTCCCATTTGAGCCGAGTTTGGGCCAAAATGGCCCACTTCGAGCGATTCAAGCGCAACGAAGTTTATTTTATACATCACCAATCTAAACTACTACATGCTCCTTTTCGATCCTTTGGATCGTTCTGGATAGAAATTCGCGTACTGAAAGCAAGGCACGATCGTCTGCCTGCATGACTCGAGCGCTCCTTTTGCCGCCAAAACCGCCGCACATATGCGCGCGCAGCTGCGCAGAAGCTTCACTTTTCTGTCCACCGCCATTTTTGCTTGGCAGCTTTGGATTTTGGTTCCCGGTGAATTCGTAGAATTTAGTCTGCAAACTAGACTTTTGCGATATATTCTTACGGAATTTCGCCTGCCACGTTCATAGACATCGTTTTGTGTCTATTTGGATAAGTATCGGTCGATAGTTTGTTACTTGCTAGATCGTCAGCGATTTGTATAGCCAGTTCACCCTATTATCGTCCATCCGTCGTACTTGATAGTGTACTTGTTGTTTACATCTATCAATAGTTCTACGTTAATTTTCTACTGTATATATTGTGTATACGTATACTGTAGTTTATATATTCGTAGTCCTCTTAGGGTTCTTTTTTCAGCGCGGTCTCAGGTTTGCATTTATTGCCCGCCCTGTTACTGTGTGTGGTTAGTTCCCTTGTGTGATCATGACTTCACAATCCTCCCTTGGTACCGGTGCCATGGACGAACGTCCATGCCCGAAGTGTCTGGTCAATACCCTCCGAGGAGGGGAGAAACACAGTGTGTGTTTCGACTGCTTAGACCATGGCCCGGTATCTATGGAGGATTTGAGGTGTGATCTGTGTCGTTTCTGGCGTCCCTCTTCCTTCGTGCAGGCGACTGCAAAGTATTCCGAAGCCTCGTTGGCTCGTCGGGATGCTTTGAGGCTTGCGGAAGCTTCGGCTCCGCAAGTCCGCCAGTCGCCCATGGAGGTGGAGACTCCGCCTGTGACGGCACAGATTGCGTCCGGTGTTAGCCAGCCCCTGGGGCTAACACAGGACATGGTCAACGCGGCTGTGCAATCTTTCTTTGCACAGTCGTTATCGTCCCTTCAGGGTCCCCTCCTGCCGGGTCTCTCTTCCCTGCTTGGACAGGGAGTCCCGGCCGGTTCTTCGGCTGCCCCTTCGTCGCAGGGAGAGCTTGCTCCCCCTGCTGGCAAGAAGTCGAAATCTTCTAAGAAGAAGGTTTCAGTTCTTGCCAAGGCGAAAGCAGCCAAGGAACCGCACTCCACCTTCGTCGTCCCTCAGTCGGGGCCGATCGAGGTGGAGGGGTCCGTAGTCTCTTCCCCGGGGCCTTCCAAGAAGAGGAAGCGTGCTTCCTCTAAGCGCCGTGGTGCTGAGACCACATCGATTTTCGATGTGGCTCAGGCTTCGTCCGACCTCTCGGTGGGCGACGATCAGGCTTCGGGCTTCGATCGGCGGGGCAGCTTGGATGGCTCTTTCGGGTCCTCGGTCTCGAGGTTCGAGGGGGGAGAGTTCCCTTTGTTTGGGGGTGAGGCTCTCGATCGTTCGTGCGATCGGGAGTCTTCACTTGGCGGTCGTGCTCCTGGTCCTCGATCAGGGCACGATCGGGCGGGTGGTGCTGGGGTCGTTCCTCAGGGCCACTCAAGTCCTGTGTACGCGGATGTAAGTCGCCGGACGGGCGCGATCGCTGAGCAGGCATTCCCTCGCCCGTCCTTTGATGTACCCTTGGGGTCATCGAGGTCTTCGATCGGACCTGTGAGGTCCAACGATCGGGGGGGTCGAGTGGAAGCTGATCAGGAGTCGTCCTCCTCGGAGGATGAGACTTCCGATCAGGCCGGGGGTTCTAACTTCCGGTGGGCTTTGGAGTCGGTCGCAAGGCGAATGGACTTGCCGATCGATGCTCCAGGGCCCTCACGGGGAACCGGTAGGTTCGCGTCGGCGCCAGTTCGTCGGCCGATCCGGCTCCCTGTGGCTCCCGCGTTGGTCAAGTCCTTCGACAAGATCAACAAGGGAGTTACGGCTAAGAAGGATGTGGCTCGTACGGAGTCGACATTCCCGACTAGCCGTGTTCGACCTGAGTCGATCGACACCTATCGGACTGTAGAGTCCGAGGGTGGACATCAGACTTCCGTCCCGGTCGAAGACCCTAACCTTCACCTGCTTTCCCGGAAGCAGGGTACGGTCTGGTCAGCTTATGTGAAAAAGGCTCGCCTTTCTCACTGGCAGACGCTGTCTCATCAATTGATGGGGCAGCTCTCGTTGACAGATCACCTGACCACCTTGGTTCAGGAGTTTGTGGACGAGGCGGATCTGGAGGAGGGGAGTCGCGCCAACATACATGCAGCACTCGGCGTCTTGGCCGGAGTGGTCCATGCTGCTGAGCGTGACAGTGCGCACCTGGGCGCACAATTGGATCTCACCATGCGTGATGCCGATCTCCGTCTGCTTGACGTGTCCGCTACGGACGTCGATGAGCTACGTGGGAGGCCGCTGTTCTCAGGCTATACCTACGCCAACCTCTCTCGATCGGATATTTCCGTCATGCGGGAACATCTCCGGGATGAGGCTATGGCCAAGGCTTTGCTTGGGAAGTCGGCGGGGTCTGGGACAGGCAAGAAGACCAAGGGTCAGAAGCCTGCCCAACCTCAGGCACCACATGCACCCGCTTCTACGCAGCCGCCCTTTCGTGGGGCGCAGCCTCCCCCTCCCCAGGGGGATGGCAAGCGCGGAGGCAAAGGGGGTGGACGCTTCAAGGGCAAAGGGAAAGCTTCTGGTAAGAAGTGACTCGTTGCGGGAAAGCGTAGGCTCTGTGGAAGGTTCAGTTCTATCGGAATTCGATCTTCCACAACCTGGTCCAGTCGGGGGACGCCTGGCTCAGTTCGTCCAGAACTGGAGCGATCTGGCGTCGTCAGACAATTCAGTCGTGGCATGGGTGAAGTTCGGTCTCACCTTCAGATGGGAGGCTGGAAAACCACCGATCAGACCCAAAGCGTGGTTCTTCCCTGTGCCCGGCGATCGGGAAAAGTTTCAGCTTCTGCAGCACGAGGTGCAGCAGTTGCTAGAGAAACGTGCGATCGAGGTGGTCAAGGACGAGAGAGGATTCTATTCTCTCATCTTCCTGGTGCCGAAAAAGACAGGCGGGTGGCGTCCCGTTTTCGATCTGTCAAACCTCAACAAATTCCTGATCATACCCAGGTTCAAGATGGAGTCGGCGCTTTCCGTCCAGAAAGCTCTGTCCAAGGGGAAGTGGGCAGTCAGTATCGACGTCAAGGACGCGTACTTACATGTGCCAATACACCCAGCCGATCGGCGATACCTCAAGTTCGCCTTCGAAGGTTCGGTGTATCAGTTCAGGGTACTTCCCTTTGGAGTAGCCACCGCCCCTTACGTGTTCACCCGTATCGTAAGGACGATGGCAGCCAGGTTTCGATCGGTTGGAATTCAATTCCACCATTATATCGACGATTGGTTAATCATAGCCGACTCCCCGTCTCAGGCTATAGAGCAATCCGGGTTCGTCCTCAGGTTGGCGACCAGCCTCGGCTGGGTCCCCAATTGGGCGAAGTCTCATCTGTCCCCGACACAGAGGTTCGAGTATGTCGGGGTAGATTACGATCTAGAGCGAGGAGTAGCTCTTCCTCCGCGGAAGAGAGTTCTCAAGGCGATTGCGGCGATGGAGGTCGCGCTGACGCAGTCGTCGATCACAGCTCGACAGTTTCTGTCTATCATCGGTCTGTTGGCGTCGATGGAGAAACAGGTGCCGTTCGGCAGGTGCTTCCTCAGACCCATTCAATGGTGTCTAGCGTTGCAATGGCGGATCCTCACCGATCGACTAGACCAAGTCGTATCGGTGGACGATCGTGCTCGGGAAGCAATGCATTGGTGGCGGGACCATCGGAATCTTTTCCGAGGGATGCCACTCGCGGAGTATCTGCCCGATCGGACCTTCTTCACCGATGCGTCAGAATTGGCTTGGGGAGCTCATATGGACGAGCACGAACTCTCTGCTGTGTGGAACACGAGCGAGAGGGCGTTGCACATCAATGTCCTAGAGCTGCGAGCGGTGAGACGTGCGTTCGAGATCTGGGGGCCTCAGAGTCCCCCAGGGACGAAGTGGTTGGTCTTCACAGACAACAGCACAGTAGTGGCGCACATAAACAAACAAGGTGGAACTCGGTCGAGTCAGCTTTGTTTGGAGGCCGAGTGTCTGATCAGGTTTGCCTTCAAGTACCGTCTGTTTATCAGGGCGAGGCACCTGCCGGGTCACAGGAATGTCCTAGCGGACGCTCTGTCGAGACCGGACAAGATCATAGGCACGGAGTGGAGTCTACATCCGGGGGTGTTTCGGCGCGTTTGTCAGGCGTTCGGGACACCGAACATAGACCTGTTCGCAACCTCTCGGAATCACAAGCTCCCGGTCTACTTCTCACCTCTGCCAGAGAGCGAGGCACTGGCTGTGGACGCGATGTCTCAGTCGTGGGACGGGATGTTCGGGTATGCGTACCCGCCAACTCGGTTCCTAACAGAAGTGCTGCACAAAGTAGCCAGGTCTCAGTGCGAGATTCTGTTGGTGGCGCCATGCTGGCCGATGCAGGCGTGGTTCCCCCTGCTACTGTCCCTCCTGATCGATGTACCACGGGTTCTCCCGATCGAGGACAGGTTGCTGAAGCAACCGGGGCGGGATATATTTCACGATTCCGTCCACGTGCTCAAATTACACGTCTGGAGGCTATCGAGCGATCCTTCCAGGAGGCAGGATTTTCTCAGCAGGTGTCCGTACATCTCGCGAGAAAGAATAGGAGATCCTCCTCTAAAACGTATGAGGCTAAATGGAGAGTATTCGTACGTTGGTGTAACGGAAGGCGCATTGATCCGCTCTCTGCCCCTCTGAATGCAGTGCTAGACTTTCTCTGCTATCTCTTTGATAGGCTTAATTTGAAGCCTACTACGATCGAGGGATACAGGTCCATGCTGGGCCCTGTATTCCGTGCTAGGGGGATCGATTTAACTAATAATCGTATCCTTGCTGATCTCTTGGCGTCCTTTAGGACGCAAAGGCCACGTGGAGTTCCTACTCTACCGGATTGGGACATGGCTTTTGTGCTATATTGTCTTACTAAAGCACCGTGGGAGCCTCTCAAGGAAGTTTCCTTGCAGAGGTTAACTCTTAAGACTTTCCTGCTAGTTATGCTAGCAAGTGGTCGAAGACGCTCAGATGTCGCAGCGATCGACGTATCGCGAGTCGCATTTGGCGCGGATGGGTCCGTTTCCTTATACCCAGTACGTGATTTTATGCCTAAAACACGTGCTGCAGTTGAGGGCGGGAAAGCGTTCTCCCCTATCGTAATTCCGTCACTGGGCGGTTACGTAGGACGGAATGAGCCGGACGCTCTATTGTGTCCAGTAAGAGCGCTGAAAATCTACATCGATCGTACCAGATCGATCAGGAAAGATCGCAAGCGATTATTTATTTCATATCAGCCTAACAGGGCTACGGATATCTCCACAGCTACACTATCCCGATGGGTGAAGGTTGTAGTGAGGACTGTCTATGCGGAATCAGGTGCTGACGATCGAGTCACTTACAAAATATCGTCCCACCAAATCCGACACATCTCGATGTCTTTGGCGGCCAGGTCGAATATTCCGTTGGAATATATCGTGAGGGCTGGAATGTGGACTAATTCTACGACATTCATCGGGTTCTATCTGTCCAATGCTGCCGAACTTCAGGACCAGTCGTCCAGATTTAGACTGGGTCCGCTGGTCGTAGCGCAAGCTGTTGTTTGAACCAGCTGGACAGAAAAGTCTTGGTTTTAACGTGCACGTGTATATAAGCAACACTTTGTGTTTGTGTTTGAGTTTCTTTATGTTACGGTCTCAAGTAGAGTTCCGTTTTCCACCGATGGGTGAAGAAGAAATTCGTGCATTTCGGAGGCAAGCGATCGCACCGCTAGGTGAGTATCTTTATTAGGTTACCGGACCTATGGTCCGATAACCTATTGGCATGGCGTTGCGTCCGTCGTCCGTCGTCGTCGTCGTCGTCGTCGTCGTCGTCCGTCGTCGTCGTCGTCCACATTTTTATCTTTTTTGTTTACGGGCGAATTTTTCTGAAATTTTGCACAAAAATACTTGAAAATAATTCAAGAAGGAGGTATTTTTTAGTTTTTTGATTTTCGCATTTTTTTCAAAATGGCGGCCGTTTTCGACGAAAAATGCCTGATTTTGGACTTTGGCGGCCATTTTCTCAAAATCTGTTCAGTAACTTTTTTTCTTTTTGATACATAACACTCATCATATGTACTCCTATGATGTCTATAAATTTCGTTGCACTTGAATCGCTCGAAGTGGGCCATTTTGGCCCAAACTCGGCCCAGATGGGACTTTCCCATGTTAAATTCTCCTATGCTTTATAATGGGACACATTATGCCTAATATCTCACTTAATATTGAGATTAGAGACTAGGAATCAATTGTGGACACATAGGAAATGATATATGCTGAATATTCTCGTGACCTTGAATTTGACCTCTGACCTCAGTTTCAAGGTCAGAGCACAAAATGGCTTATATCTCGCTTATTATGGACTCCACAGCTTAGGAATCAATTGTGGACATATAGGAAATGATATATGCTGAATATTCTCGTGACCTTGAATTTGACCTCTGACCTCAGTTTCAAGGTCAGAGAACAAAATGGCTTATATCTCGCTTATTATCGACTCTACAGCTTAGGAATCAATTGTGGACATATAGGAAATGATATATGCTGAATATTCTGATGACCTTGAATTTGACCTTCGACCTCATTTTCAAGGTCACAGGACAAAATGGCTAATATCTCGCTTGTTATCGACTTTATAGCTTAGCAATCAATTATGAACATATAGGAAATGATATATGCAGACTATTGTCATGACCTTGAATTTTACCTTTGACCTCATTTTCAAGGTCACAGGACAAAATGGCTAATATCTTCGATTTTACAGCTTAGGAATCAATTGTGGACATATAGGAAATGGTATATGCTGAATATTCTCGTGACCTTGAATTTGACCTCTGACCTCATTTCCAAGGTCCAAGGACAAACTGGCTCATATCTTGCTCCTCTATTGACTGTATGGCTTGGGAATCAATTGTGGACATCATATAGAAAATGATATACAATGAATATTTTGATGACCTTGAATTTGACTTTTGCCCCTTCATTTTCAAGGCCACAGCACAAAATTGCTAATATCTCTCTGATTATTGAATTTACAGCTTAGCAATCAACTGTGGACATGATATATGCTTAATGTTATATATGCTGAATATTCTTTCGACCTTGAATTCAACCAGTGACCTGGCTAACATCTAAAATATTAAACATTGTCCGGTAACCTATCTTTGGCCCTTGGCCTAATTTTTATATTATTACTAAAGATATATCGAAAATGTAGCATTTTAGCGATTCGCTTGAAATCAAGACTATCGTCTGTTTTCATGACTCTCTAGCACTACTGCTCCACCGCCTATCCTTTGATTCTAAGGAGCATGTAGTAGTTTAGATTGGTGATGTATAAAATAAACTTCCCAAATTTTAATTGTAAATTTGCCGTTTATTGTTATTACTCACCTCTAAACTACTACAGTAAAGGCCCTCCCATCCATCCCCGCCAGTTGTGTGCTAGGGGCTTCCTTTTGTCGTTTTTTGGACAGAAAAGTGAAGCTTCTGCGCAGCTGCGCGCGCATATGTGCGGCGGTTTTGGCGGCAAAAGGAGCGCTCGAGTCATGCAGGCAGACGATCGTGCCTTGCTTTCAGTACGCGAATTTCTATCCAGAACGATCCAAAGGATCGAAAAGGAGCATGTAGTAGTTTAGAGGTGAGTAATAACAATAAACGGCAAATTTACAATTAAAATTTGGGAAATTTATAGACATCATAGGAGTACATATAAGGAGTGTTATTTATCAAAAAGAAAAAAAGTTACTGAACAGATTTTGAGAAAATGGCCGCCAAAGTCCAAAATCAGGCTTTTTTCGTCGAAAACGGCCGCCATTTTGAAAAAAATGCGAGATTCAAAAAACTAAAAAATACCTCCTTCTTGAATTATTTTTAAGTATTTTTGTGCAAAATTTCAGAAAAATTCGCCTGTAAACAAAAAAGATAAAAATGTGGACGACGACGGACGACGACGGACACAACGCCATGCCAATAGGTTATCGGACCATAGGTCCGGTAACCTAAAAACAACACGGCCTCACTGGACCTTTGGTCCGATAACCTATTGGCATGGCGTTGTGTCCGGCGTCAGTCCGTCCGTCCGTCTGGCCGTCCGCCGTCGTCATCGTCCGTCCACATTTTTAGCTTACCGGCCCTTTGGGCCGATAAGCTATTATCGTGGTTTTTCGTCCGTCGTCCGTCGTCCGTCCGGGTCTGTAACTTTTTTTTGGCATAATGAATTTCCCCATAAATTTGTCAGAACATACCTTAGGCCAATATCTAAAAACGTTTTTTAAATTTTTTTGATTGAATCGTTTTTGCCAATTTGGCGGCCATTTTTGACGAAAAATTACCAATTTTGGACTTTGGTGGCCATTTTCTCAAAAACTGTTCGATCAGTTTTGAGATTTTTGTTTCAAAACATTCCTCTCATGTACCTCTATGACATGTATAGGTTTCGTTGCCCTTGAATCGCCGGTCTGCGTGTGGCGGCCATTTTGATTTTTTGACGGTTTGGCGAAAAAAAAATTTTTTGTCCCAAATCAAGTCACCATTCGTTTTGAGCCATTTCCAGCAAAAAAAAAAATTTTTTTTTTTGACCATTGAAAATTTTTTGGGACTTAGAAAATTTCACCCAATTTTTCCTTCATAATGGGAGCTATGCAGAGTAATCTCATAGAACACTTCAGGATAGAGCCTAAGTATTGGCACATTCAAATGGGAAATCATATATTGCGGTTTGAGTGGTGACCTTGAATTTGACCTTCAATGACCTTGAAAGGTCAAAACGACCTTTTTTGTCGAAAAAAACAATGAATTTTGCATTTTGTGGTAATTTTCTCGAAAACTATTCAGACAGTTTCCCTCAAAATCATGTATAAGACTCTCCTTATGTACCTTTGTGATGTGTTTAAATTTTGTTGCATTTGAAATGACGGTCTATGTGGGGCGACCATTTTGATTTTTAGGTTACCGGACCTATGGTCCGATAACCTATTGGCATGGCGTTGCGTCCGTCGTCTGTCGTCCGTCGTCGTCCGTCGTCGTCCACATTTTTATCTTTTTTGTTTACGGACGAATATTTCTGAGAATTTGCACAAAAATGCCTAAAAATAATTCAAGAAGGAGGTATTTTTTAGTTTTTGGATTTTCGCATTTTTTTCAAAATGGCGTCCGTTTTCGACGAAAATTGCCTGACTTTAGACTTTGGCGGCCATTTTCTCAAAATCTGTTCAGTAACTTTTTTTCTTTTTGATACATAACACTCCTCATATGTACTCCTATGATGTCCATAAATTTTGTTGCGCTTGAATCGCTCGAAGTGGACCATTTTGACCCAAATGGGACTTTCCCATGTTAAATTCTCCTATGCTTTATAATGGGACACATTATGCCTAATATCTCACTTGATATTGAGATTAGAGACTAGGAATCAATTGTAGACATATAGGAAATGATATATGCTGAATATTCTGATGACCTTGAATTTGACCTCTGACCTCAGTTTCAAGGTCAGAGCACAAAATGGCTTATATCTCGCTTATTATCGACTCTACAGCTTATGAATCAATTGTGGACATATAGGAAAAGATATATGCTGAATATACTGATGACCTTGAATTTGACCTTTGACCTCATTTTCAAGGTCACAGGACAAAATGGCTAATATCTCACTTATTATCGATTTTACAGCTTAGGAATCAATTGTGGACATGTAGGAAATGATATATGCTGAATATTCTCGGACCTTGAATTTGACCTCTGACCTCATTTTCAAGGTCCAAGGACAAACTGGCTCATACCTTGCTCCTCTATTGACTGTATGGCTTGGGAATCAATTGTGAACATGATATAGAAAATGATATACACTTAGTTTTTGATGACCTTGAATTTGACCTTTGCCCCTTCATTCTCAAGGCCACAGCACCAAAGTGCTAATATCTCGCTGATTATTGAGTTTACAGCTTAGCAATCAACTGTGGACATGATATATGCTTGATGTTATATATGCTGAATATTCTCTTGACCTTGAATTCAACCAGTGACCTGGCTAACATCTAAAATATTAAACATTGTCCGGTAACCTATCTTTGGCCCTTGGCCTAATATTTTTTCAATTTTGGACTTTGGCGGCCATTTTCTCAAAAACTGTCTGATCAGATTTGAGATTTTTGTTTCAAAAGATTTCCCTATGTACCTCTGTGATGGGTATAAGTTTGGTTGAATCGCCGGTCTCCGTGTGACTGCCATTTTGAATTTTTGATGAGTCAGAGAAAATGGACGATCTTCATTCATTGTGTCGTAAAATATGCAGCATAACTCGAATTCGCTGACATTTTGAAGAAAAAAAAACCTTTTGCAAAAACAGAACGTAGTTCTCAAAAACAAATTTGCGAAAGTGGGACTGCCTAAGTAGCCCTACATGAACGATATAATACTGGCAACATATACACAACCTGGCAGGTGTATAGCAACAAACGAAAACGCCATACATTCATTTGTTTGACACATAGATCTATATCAGCTCCATATTTGTTGTGGAGAATTAACATATAGAACTAAATAGCACATCAATGAACTGCGTGGTTTGTAACGTTCGGTAGTCGGCCGTTCGCGTTACGGTAGTCACTACTCTGATATCACCTGACGTTACGGTAGTCGTCGTTTTTTTATCGAACGAATATCACACGTACACTCAGTGCTCTGGCTACTCTAGTGAACCTTGTAACTTCATACATTTTGTGGCTTCAAAGTTGTTCCGATCTTAAGCTGTATCATACAACTTATCAGGAAAAATTTATAGGAAACAAAACGAATCGACATAGCTTCAGCCATCTTGATGACTACCGTAACGTGACGTTACGGTAGTCGGGGTTCCGACAGTGATTATGAACATATAGAAAATCAAATACGTCACCCGTACATGTAATGGTGACATTGAAGTTCACATGGATGACCTGGATTTGTAAATCTCAAGGTCATAATGTTCAAACTGATAACCTTGATTGATAAATCTGTGGACATTCCTGGGAATGAGCGTGCCGACAAGGCTGCCAGGTCGGCTCTTGATCTGGACGTCACATTTTCCAGGGTGCCACATTCTGATTTCAAGCTGCTCATCCACACGTACTTGTACGCAGAATGGCAGTCATTCTGGGATGAGCAGGTTGATAACAAATTACACAAAGTCAAACCAATGCTCGGTTGTTGTACCCCAATA
Organism: Terebella lapidaria; assembly: GCA_949152475.1. Lineage (NCBI taxonomy): Eukaryota > Metazoa > Annelida > Polychaeta > Terebellida > Terebellidae > Terebella > Terebella lapidaria. Next base: position 28,503,565 of record OX424570.1, read on the forward strand.
AACGAAATGTCCAGGCGTGATCAACTGGTCATGTCACGGGCTCGTATAGGGCATACATACTTTACTCAGGGTTACCTGCTCCGTGGGGAGGAGGCCCCTGTGTGTGTGCCCTGTCGAGAGTGGCTGACCGTTAAACATGTCCTGGTACATTGTCAAGATTTGGCTGACACTCGTCGTTTGTTTTATGAGTGTCAGTCAATATATGATGTTTTCAATGATATTAATATTTATAAGATCCTCAATTTCCTTCGGGAAATTGGGGTATATTTCTATTTTTAGCCATACAAATCTAGTCATCAATTCTTCACCACTAACCTTGTAAGCTTTTACTGTTCACTACAAGTTTTTAATTGTAGAACTTGCGGTTTTATCATTCTTGATACTACTTTTATATCTTTGTTTGGCACTGAAATGGCCTTCTTGAGCCCAAAGTGCCGTTAAGCTTTATTTCTTCTTCTTCTTCTTGATTGATAAATCTCAAGGTCTGTTACATTCCATTATCCAAACCAAAATTGTCCGGTAACCTATCTTAGCCTTTGGGCTAATTTATCACTGTTGAATGTTCTTGTGCAATGTTAACAAAATGTGGTACAGTCTCGAATATTGGAGTTCCCAAACATCAGAAATTGGGTGTTACGTGATTCTGATTTTGTTGAAAATTATTCTTCGGGCTGTCCTTTTCGTTTTTTACTGGTTAATTGGACTGGTGTCAAGGTTGCTTGGTTCCCGCCTATACAGCTTGGTACTAGTCCATGCAAAAAAAACGGCCACCGAACGGCTTGAAAACCCGGGATGGGCCATTATCTCATGAAATTCAGTGTGTATGTGCCAATAAGGGGCCGGTCATTATTTACTTGGTGGGGGGGGGGGGGGGAGGGGTTGGATGTTTTTTTTCCGAGAAATGAGTTTTCAAAGTTTGACCCCCCCCCCCCCCCCACCGATATCGAAAACCAATCTATGACCCCCCCCCCTCCCCCCCACCAAGATCCAAAATAAAAGTATGAGCCCCCCAATCCCCATTTCTAGTGAAACAATTGTGACTTTTGTCGCAAATGTATGATACTATAAGGTCAGTGAATATCATGATTTGTGCTCTTCGTGTATCCACCATTCGTTCGCTTCAAGTGTGAATGCCATGACAACAATTATTACTTGTATGCATACTATATATGGGCACTTAACAGCCCATTGTTTCGGAGCCCACTTGAAATACTCGAGACCTAGGTCAAAGATCATTCAGTTGATTCCTAGACTTTTTTTTCCCGAAATTCCCGAATTTTTGATGGAATGGGAAAATTGTATGAAAACCCTTACGGATTTTCACTGGATTTTTTACTGGACACCATAGCGAACTCACAAAAAATACAGGGCTCTTCCACATATCATTGATGAGCAGGGAAGAATTGGTGAATCAGGCCATTCAGAACTGTTTTTTTTTTTCTAGTCTTGAATCAGGTCTGTGACCCCCTTCCCATAGTCTCAATGAGTGTGTATACAAAAGTAATTCTTGCAGGCGCCCTTGGATTATCAGTGAGGATCCGGAATCGTAACCATGCTGGTGGCCTCCATGCCAGACGTCCTTTATTGGTCCGCAGATTGACTGATGTGCACCGAAGAGGGCGCAGACGCCGTCGTGAGTGGGCTACTGAACACCGAGGATGGACGATGGACTCAGGTGCTCTTCACAGACGAGTCAAGATTCACTGTCGATCATAATGATGGTCGGATTCGTGTTTGGAGAGGTCCAAATGAGCGCCACAAGCCGGCATTTGTGCAGGAACATGACAGGTGGGACCGGGGATCAGTCATGGTCTGGGCCGGATTTTCGATGCTCCACATTTCGATGCGGCACAATATTCTGGAACCAATCGTGGTGCATATGGCTGCAAAGACGTGCCAAAATTTTTTCCCGATGGATGACAATGCACGTCCACACCGAGCTCGGATAATCTCCACCTTCCTACGGGAGCAGCATATTGAGCGTATGCCATGGCCTGCGATGTCACCTGACCTCAATCCAATCGAGAATGTGTGGTCGATACTCAACAGAAGGATCAGGAACCGAAATAATCCGATAAATAACGTTCCCGACTCACTACAGCCCTCAGAAAAAAATGGACTGCTTTGGACCAGGTGTTAATCCGGAACTTTGTCTCATCCATGAGGCGGCGCTGTGTTGAGTGTTGTAACAATGGAGGTCACCATACCACTCACTAGACATGTTTTGAGAGCCGTGTTGATATAAATGATGCCTGATTTCAACATTTTTGAATTTCTGAATAAACGTCTGAGAAATGCAAATTTGACCCTCAACCGCATTGTAGTCACTTACTCCAGATGAACTCATACAATTTTCCATGTTTGACTGAGCCATTATATGTTATATATATTAATGTGCTGTGTAGAAAACGATCTTTGCAAAGAAATCTCTAAGTTTTTTTTTTTTTAGGTTACCGGACCTATGGTCCGATAACCTATTGGCATGGCGTTGCGTCCGTCGTCCGGCGTCCGTCCGTCCGTCCGTCGTCCATCCGTTCACATTTTTATCTTTAAAGTATATGGTACGATCTTTCTGAAATTTTGCACAAAAATACCTAAAAATATTTCCAGGAAAGGGTTTTTTGTTGTTTTCTGATTTCCGCATTTTTTTCAAAATGGCGGCCATTTTCGACGAAAAATGCCTGATTTTGGACTTTGGCGGCCATTCTCTCAAAATAATAATAATAATAATAATAAAAATATATCAAACTTTTATAGCGCTTAATTTTGTATAACGAATTCTAAGGCGCAACAGTCCTGATTAATAACCAATATCATAAAACGTGGTCAGAAATAGTTCGTGATCGAGATGACAACCGGCTGTGTTGAGAAGGTTAAGGGGGATAGGCATCCAGAAATAGATGCGTCTTAAGCTGATGCCTGAAACTAGACAGGGTTGGAGCAGAACGAATATCATTTGGTAGGGAATTCCAAAGTGAGGGGCCGTCATAACTCAAACTGTTTTGAAATTGAACCTTTGATTTATTAATGGAAGGTTTATAAAGTGGGACATGGAGGAACAGTTGATCAGGATTGCCACGACTCGTGTTCACTTTACATGTGTAGCGAGTTAGGTGATCGCTGAAATATGCAGGTAGTCCCGTATGCAATGATTTATAAATAATTGTTGCGGTTTTAAACTCTATTCTGTGCCTAATGGGCAACCAATGTAGTGACCTGAGAACAGGGGTAATATGAGAGAACTTAGATGTCCGAGTGACAATGCGGGCCAAAGTATTCTGAACACATTGTAACTTATTCAAATCCCGACTGGATAAAGACCTATACAAAATCTGTTCAGTAACTTTGTTTCTTTTTGATACATAACACTCCTCATATGTACTCCTATGATGTCTATAAATTTCGTTGCGCTTGAATCGCTCGAAGTGGGCTATTTTGGGCCGTCGTTGTTTCTTCAGTTCCTAGCTAACCAAGTTAGTTGAGGCGATGTCCTCCCATCTGGGACTTCAATGGTGAGGCATTCACAAACAGATATCAAGATACAAAATTGCACAGTATGGCCAGCATAATATACCGTTTGGGGTGCTGTGAGGATCACGTATTCTTTGATAGATACAGACCAACACAAAGCAAATGACAAGATCTTGCCAGACGGTAGAAAATGAAATAATAATAAAAAAAACATTAGCTCATTCTATACACGATACTATTTCTGCAAAAAGTGGTTCACAAAGTAAAGTACAACAAGGCTCGATTGAAGCCGTTCAGCTACTTCAGTGGAATAGCCACCAGTCATGTCTGGAAGACGGCCAAGGAGGGCGAGCTGATCACACTCTGGGGAAGGCCATTTCAATCAGGTGTTGTGCCGGAATAAATGACTGGTACATGTTGACAGTTGTTTGATAGTGTGCGAACTGCTGATCGTCTAGTCGCCTGGTCCTTGTCTGAGACAGCTCAGAAGGATGATGGTCAATCCATTGGCCATCTTATAGAAACGGGTCAGCGTCATTCTCCTTCTCCACTCCATGAGTGATATCCATCCGAGGTCATTAGGAATAGCTGTAATGCTGTCTGAATGACGATTGTCATAGGGTGCGTTTGCTAGAAATCTGGCCGCAGATCACTGCACCTTTCCAAGCTGGTTTTATAGCTTGGCCTGGTTTGGGCACCGGACCACACAGCAATATTACATGAGGTCAGATGAGAGCGAAATTTCTCGTTTGGCTTGGATGACTTGTCACATCGGATAAGGTTTCTACAAAGGAAGCATAGTGCCCGAATCGCCGTCGTTTATGGGTTGTCATCCTGTACTGTCCTGCCACCTATGGAATATTGATACATGTAGGTAGCAATAGGTTTTGTGGCCAGTGAAATTCTTACAATGTAACAGTTTTCAGTATTGAAATCCATTTGCCTTTTGTGAATTCAGGCTACCAGTCTGTCAATGCCATTATGAAGCAGAATGTGATCCTCAGTTGACGAGATTTCATGCAAAATCAAATAAATAACTGCACGCAGCCTGGTGGTTGATGTTAAATGTTATCTATGAAGAGTAGAAACAGCAGGTATTAGACATTCAGAGGCCAGATTTCCATCCACGTGAATCTTTTGGGTTCTCTGATCCTTAAATGAACCAATCCATAGAAGATGTTTGTCTCTGATTCCATAATATTCCAGTTCTGCTATTTAGTCTGGAGTGTACGACCCGATCATGTATCTTGCTGAAGTCTAGTATGGCCATATGTACTTGTTTGCACCTGTTTTGGGGAAGTCAGGTCGTGATTCTTAATGATGAGTTGGGACTCATATGGACGTTCAGCTCGGAATCTGTGTTGACAGTCGACCAGGATATTGTGTTCGTCAAAATGGTCCATCATATTGCTCACCAGAATATCTTCCATCACTTTGCAAATCACGGTAGTATCACATCCACACTGGGACCACATTAGCTTTCCTCCAGTTGAGTTGGGACTCATATGGACGTTTAGCTCGGAATCTGTGTTGGCAGTCGACTAGGATATTGTGATCGTCAAAATGGTCCATCATGTTGCTCACCAGAATATCTTCCATCACTTTGCAAATCACGGTAGTGCCACTATGTCTTTATCTCATCCACACTGGGACCACTTTAGCTTTCCTCCAGCATTCGTCAAACTGCTCGAACACACCGAAGCATAGCAAAATATATGCCAGGTGTACATGTCTCAATGGGGGAGATGGGTGTGACACTGTGTACTAGAGTATCTGTTTGGCATTGGAAAGGCCACAGTATTGAAGACCCCCAAGAGGGGCAAATCACGTAATCTCTTGGTCAACCAGAAGCAGATGAAACAAACCTGATTCCAGAAACGACTGCTTCTTTTGCTGCCTATCATGGTTTCAAACTGAGAGAGGATATGTTTGTTCACCACCATCCTGTGAAGAAAACATTAGCCTCAAAGCTGAAGGTATTTCAGCATCTACATCGTACTCAATTACAATTCTTATGGTATCTTCAGCATCTAGATCGTACTCAATTACAATTCTTATGTATAAATCCGCTGCTCAATCAGATCCTCCACACTTTGACCCGACCCGATATGGTCGGAATACAGATGGAGACGGCATAACATGCGTCCAACCCCGCTTCCAACTGGTGTATACACTGTACCTGTCGCCATTCTACAAACAGTCGAATGTGTATGCTCCACCAGCCGGCCATGCCCCACTGGGAGACGTGGCTGTGTAGTGCCACAGATGTCTTGTTCAAAATTCTGTGCCTGTTATTCTGGACCAGATTGTTGCAATGAACATACCAAGGAAGAACCTGTTCAGAAAGATGATGATGATGCCGGTTCAAGTTACGAAGAATTGCCAATGACTCATAATGTTGCCACATGTAACACCTAATTTAATAGTGAAAACATATTGTCACAGTTATTGTCATTGATTTATTGAGCCTGAATACATAGTAGTGGACAGCAAAAAATGTTGTACTGAATGGCAAATGCATGAGCATTTAATCACTTGACCAAAACCAGATTTTTCAATTATCTGGGTGGTTAATCTCGAAAATCTGATGAGCTGTTATATATACAAGTTTGGCATTATTATAAATGGATTCCCTGACCATGAAAACCTAGTAGTAGACACCAAGTTTGTGCTTCTAAGTGGCCTAGAAGCGGAGATATTGTCAAAGAAGTAATTTAACGGTATTCAGTGGCAGCCATTTTGTTTTTCGGCTCTGGAAAAAATTCCCCAAGGGTGCCAAGGTGGCACCCGGCTGATTCTGACTCAGGAATGCTCAGAGATGATGAATCAGCAAAAAAAGTTCATAATGACGCCAAAACATGCTTTTCTGCAGTTCTGCTGGACTATGAGAGAGTCCCGCCAATTAGCGTACTGCCCCAAAAAATTGCTGCAGGGTCAAGGTCAAAATGCCAGTCGCCAAGAGATCGTCCAACTGAGTGCGGTATTTGTGGAAATACTTGTTACGACCCAAATAAATGGTCTTTTCTATGACTCTTTCCTACTTCACTGGTAATACTTCATAAAAATATCACCACCGAAAGCTTGTTTATGGGGGAATTTAATTAAAAATGCCATTGAAGTGAAGCGAGATTTCAACGAGATTTGACTAAAAGGAACAGTCGGAAACAAACAAACAAAACTTGGCAGATTTGCGGAGCTTTTACACGGGAAAAAACTTAGTTTCCTCCTGAAATAAGCAGACACAAATGGATACTAGATCTAGCACTTTTATCATGTTTATGATAGTTTCATATTGCCGACGAGAATTGTCAGTGCTGATTTTGATAGCAGTCACACGAGCGGCGATTCGGGGTGGGGGGTGTGCCTGGGCTACTTCAGTATTTGGCAGCTGACACTACACACTGCACACTGACACAACATGTACGCTGATCTTCAAACCAACATTTGGGCAAGGAGAAACATGATCGCATTGATGAAAAAAGCTTTCATGCATGTCATGAATTATTGGAAATGCAGACAAGTTAAAATGTCTCTGCAGTACAAATCAAAACACTGAAAAAAAATCCATAAAGAAATTTAAATCTAAGACTAAAGCTCAAAAAACATTGTGCCTCCTAAATCAGAAAAACATAATCAGAACCTTGAAAATCTTACACATTGGTCCCAAAAATAGTCGGGTGATTTTTAAACGTGTTCAACAAGGTAAAGCTTCTGACTTGTAGAGATTTCATGGCTGTAACGGAATAAGTAACATTAGTTTTATTGATTAAGTCTTATTGGCCACAATAAAAATAATTATTACAAGAAACATTTATTATTGGGTTCAACAATGTAAAGGTTCTGGGGCCCAGACGAGTCGACAGGTACCCAAATTCGGGGCGGGTCATACAATTACCTGGATCGGAATTTTGTTACTCGTATTTGAGAACAAATAAAGATATAGTTTTGAATATTTGTGATAAACACTAGTAAAATCACAAGAATGACAAGGAAATCATCAGGAAAAAAAACGATAGTTTTATGAGGTCATGACATTGTGATCTTTCTCAAACTTGAAAATACCGGTAATTACTGACGAAACAAATAATATGTGTCAAAGATCAATGTCTGGCGTTTACGTGTTACAAATTGCTTCAGTGAGTATCATTCAAATTTTGCTATATATTTGGACGGGTCGGGTCAGACGACACAGGTACCCGGTTCGGAAATTTCCGACTCACTCGGGCCCTAAAAAGTTCTATCCAGTCATGACTAACCGAATAGGTTATCATTAGTTTTACTAGTTAAGTCTATTATTGACCACAATAAAAATAATTACATGACAAGAAAATAGTTACATGACAAATTTATTGGCCCAACAAGGTATAGATTCTGCCCAGTAGAGTTACAATATGGCCACAACATATATGTACCAAATCAAATACAATATTCAAGGGTTTTTAAATAGTTCTGTGCAAACATTTTCGAAGATGATTTTCGAGATGATTATGTCGTTACATTGAGATACCGTATTGGTCCTAATAGTAGCGTGGCGAGCCAAAGCAAGACCTCATGCAGCAGCGCGCGCAAAAATGAGGTCAAACTTGAGGTCAAATTTAAGAAAATCATTGAATAATATACCCATAGCCTTCAATCCCTTTTATTATGATTCAAATAACATGAATATGCGGATTGGTACATCCCAAGATCTTATTAGAAAGATATGAACTGAATTATAAGGTTACAGAAAACAATTTTGGGCAAAAGAGGGGGGCGCTCTAGTATTAGGGCGTGTGCCACTATTAGGACCAATACGGTGGTAGTTATATAGGACTAAAAAAATACTGCTTTTTTATTTCGTCATTTTGAGATAGTTACCTCGTTATCTCGAAATAACGAGATTACTCTCGAAATAACGAGATAACTATCTCGAAATAACGAGATAAAAAAACAGTATTTTTTTGGTTTCCTATATAATTATCTCAAAATAACAAGATAAAACAATTTTTTGCACGTCCTAAATCAGCCACAGTATGGATCAAATAACGAGTTGAAAATAGTAATTGATAACAGAATCAATAAAAATAGTCATGTAATAAAAAAAATCATAAAACAACTAAAAAAATACAAAAGTAAATGTTTACTTTGAAAACTTTGGCAGATTCTCGCTACAAAATATATCAACGATATAAACTCGTATTGTTTCTAAGCAAGAGTGTCTAGATTGCCACGCATGCAACTCCCTATGTCTGTATGAAACAAGTTTCTCACCAACCGGTTCACTGGGGTGATCTGCTCTTTTAATCAATGTCAAGTGGAAGGGGCTCGTATGGAAAGTTAGGTGTCATTACTTCGCGGCAAGGGATTATGCTAGTGTTGGAATTTGAAAAATCATTTACCGGACGACTCTCCTTCTCTCCTTGTTATCAGCCAGTGTTAATATAACGACCAACAATTATCTTAAAACGATTCTGTAAAGTTTTGATTACTAATTGTTTGGTTTGTAGCTTTGAGAGTTAAACGCTCTGATTGGTCCCGCAAGATTGCAATCCTCGGCAGTCACTAATACAACCACTTTGGGGAAGCTCATCGACTTGCACAGAATTGAAATGTGGCCGCTGCTTGTGATATACCATCCTGACAAAAAAAAAATCTGACGCGGGAGGTTTGGGACGACGCGCGCGGGAACGCAAACCAAACCATGTTAAATTCTCCTATGCTTTATAATGGGACACATAAGGCCTAATATCTCACTTAATATTGAGATTAGAGACTAGGAATCAATTGTGGACATATAGGAAATGATATATGCTGGATACTGTCGTGACCTTGAGTTTGACCTCTGACCTCGGTTTCAAGGTCAGAGCACAAAATGTCTAATATCAGAGCTTATTATCGACTGTACAGCTCAGGAATCAATTGTGGACATATAGGAAATGATAAATGCCGAATATTCTGATGACCTTGAATTTGACCTTTGACCTCATTTTCAAGGTCACATGACAAAATGGCTAATATCTCACTTATTATCGATTTTACAGCTTAGGGATCAATTGTGGACATATAGGAAACGATATATGCTGAATATTCTCATGACCTTGAATTTGACCTCTGACCTCGGTTTCAAGGTCAGAGCACAAAATGTCTAATATCTCGCTTATTATCAACTTTACAGCCTAGGAATCAATTGTGGACATATAGGAAAAGATATATGCCGAATAATCTGATGACCTTGAATTTGACCTTTGACCTCATTTTCAAGGTCACAGAAAAAGTGGCTAATATCTCGCTTCTTATCGACTTTACAGCTTAGGAATCAATTATGAACATATAGGAAATGATATATGCAGATTATTGCCATGACACTGAATTTGACCTTTGACCTCATTTTCAGGATCACAGGACAAAATGGCTGATATCTCGCTTTTTCCTGACTTTACAGCTTAGCAATCAATTGTGAACATATAGAAAATGATATATTCTGAACATTGTCATGACCTTGAATTTCACCTCTGACCTAATTTTCAATGTCACGGGACAAAATGGCTAATAGCTCGCTTATTATCGACTTTACAGCTTAGGAATTGATTATGAACATATAGGAAATGATATATGCTGAATATTGCTATGACTTTGAATTCGACCTTTGACCTCATTTTCAAGGTCACAGGACATAATGGCTAATATCTCGCTTATTATTGACTTTACAGCTTAGGAATCAATTGTGGACATACTAGAAATGACATATGCCGAATATTATCGTGTCCTTGAATTGACCAATGACCTTATTTTCGAGGTCACTGGACAAAATACTAATATCTAAAATATATATTGTCTGGTAACCTTTCTTAGCCCTTGGGCTAATTTTTTGGAATTTTATTTTTGAGTTTCTTTATTCTGGGTAGTGTATAGTCTTTATACTGACCACGACCGACCCGAGATGAACCGTCATTGGCTCTGAAGTATAGCACCAATATAAAGTTGTACACCCGCGATAAAGAGGTACAATGCTAGATTTTGATTTAGTAACTTAACAGTGTTCTTACATCAATTTTAATGATATTCAACGTTTCTCTATGACACGGTCTTGCTGGCGCCTGACCCAGGAGTTACTAATAGTACATCAGTCGGGCCGACTACATACATGGTTTACTATCCTACTGCGCACAAATATTGTCTGTTGTGGCCGGAGCCACATGGGCCAAGAAGAGGCTCCAGACACCTCACCACGTGGGTTTGTTACTCGTCCAGCCTCGCCAACAGTCCACATGGGAATAAAACCCTAAATAACAGAGCATGTTCGCAAATAAACCAAGTAGTCTATGGAAGTATATATACAGACGCAGTCTGGTGGAGTTGGTGCAGCACTTCCATCCACAGTAAAGGGTCTTCCTGGACAAAGTCAGCTCACAGTCAAAGTGATATTTGCGAATGTGATATTTGATATGTGATATTTGCGAATCCACGACAAAATGGTGGTGGTAGATTGTGAAGCCCAAGATGGTCCTCATGGCAACCACATTGCGTGACTGTGGCCATTTCTGCATGTTCTTCAGCTAGAGGGCCTGATGCTGAGGCATGCCACCATGAAGCCCAAGTACAAAATCTCCTGGGTGAAGAATTGGAAGGCTTCAGTTTCAATCTTGTAAAAGTGGATGCGGTCAAGCAGCATCTGGAAGTTGGTCAAAGTATCTTCAAAGGAACGGGCATACACGACGATGTTGTCGATGTGAACCATGTATCTTTACCCTTTCAGGATGACATCCATCAAGTGCTTGAACGTTGCAGGCATGTTGCATTACCTTGAACTGGTGAAGGCTGATGTTGGTAACGAAGGCAGTTGTTGCCATATCTCCCTCATCTATCTGGACGTGCTAATACCCAGAGGCCTGCTCCTCCATCGGCTGCTCGTCCGTGCCGCCCTTCTTGGGAGTGGGCGGCGGGTCCCTACGCTCGGGAGCAGGATGCTCTGCGAGCAGAGCTGGGAGTGGAAACTCCGGCTGCACAGGCGGACAGGGCAGGCCCGGCGGTGGTTGCAGGGGCTTAGTTGGGGAGCCCTGCTTGCCAGGCCCTGGCAGAGCCGAGAGGGAGGAGACCGGTAGACCTGTTGCGCCGAGGTCAGCCACGACGGCGAACATCTCTACCATATCGCTGGTGCGCTGTGGACTGGCCGTGCGCTCTCCCCATTTCTTGACTAGAATGGGGTAGAGGGCCAGCTCCAGAGCTGCATCCGCTCGCTGTGCAATAGACTCCGCCAAGGCGGACGACATAGCCTCTCATTCTCAGCCACCAGCCTATGCAACTCAGTGGCAACCTCGGGGGAGACGGAGACCTGATCGGACTCAGCGGCTCGAGCAGCGGTTTCCCTTCTTCGAAAGCCTGCCACTCATGTGCTGCCGACAGAGTCTGATAGCTCTCAAGGCTACACCGGGTACCTGATGCTGAGGTACTCCGGACCCCAAGTCACCAATGGCTCGGGGCACCGGCAGGTTGGCCAGCGCCGGGTCTGACAGTATGCGCTCCGACCACCTGATGGCCGACCACCTGACCTACAGACTCGCGAAAAGTCTCGTAGGTCCTGGCAGCCGCGGAACCATACTGTTGGAGCACATCCTCTACTGGAATGATAAAGTCCATGTCCAGGGAGGCAACACTTTGCCAACCTGCGGACGTCCCTTCAATCGGCAGAGAGGACACGGACGTTGACCTCAAGAGAGGTGGTGCACGTCTGGATCCACGTGCTTTAGAGGAAGCCTCTCGAGGGGTCTTAGGCTTGACCACCGCCGTGGAGCTCAAGGAGGCGGTGGTGCCCGCCACAGCACGTCCCTCTGACGGACCTCCAGGGACCGTCACCTCCAGCAAGGTCGGTTATTCCACGTCCAAGAGCGCGCCCGGTGACAGAAAAGGGCCCCTGTCCCCGGAGCTGATCCGGAGGATGGGCTCTCCCCCTTAGCCACTGGCTGGGCGCCCAAATCCGTGGGAAGGTGCATCTCCTGTAGCGGGCGTAAATCCCAACCTCAGCCTGGCCATATCAGAGGCTGTTCCGGGACCAAGGGGCATCCGGCATATCCACAAAAGTGGTCCGGCCAGCGTAGGTGTTGGTTAGCTACGCCAGACAGCAGTCCACATGATGCGGATAGGCTTGCCGCACGTCTTTAGCGCTGGAAACTACGGGGGGGAGGGGGGGGGGGGCGGATGCGGAGCAGCTGCGTTACGACGTAAAGATGTCTGGAGACCTCAACCCCGGAGATAGCCACAAAGTGAAAACTCACAGAGGATAGTCATCCGGATCCCTACGGATGGCCCAAAATCCATCCCTGGTGTGATAGATGGATACCGCAGACACATCCGCATGAGCGGAACGTTAGTCCCACCCATAAACGGACGGCGCACGAGGTTTCTGGCGTGGCCGTCCGTCATCCGCAGGTCCGGGAGGTATTGGGGTAACCTGCAGATCGCCGTGAACAGGTGTAATGTCGTCCGGACTTCCATCTGACGCATCAGAGAGGTCCGGAAGACCCATCATATGGCGCACATGCTTGTCCGGCGTCCGCGGATGCTGACCGGAAGTGTCCAAAAGTGGGACATCATCCGGTTCCGCACCCCGTATGCGTGGATCCATGACGAGCGGGCCCTCGTACATCTTCAGGTTGTCGATATGGACCACCAGTACCTTGTCCGGATCGGAATCCCGATGGATTCGGTAGTCCACCTCTGTCACCTGCTTCAGTACGGTGAAACGGGCTAATCCACGGCTTTGCAAACTTGTTATCTTGCTTAGCAGGTGGATAGTAATAACACACCTTGTCTCCTTCCACAAAAGCAGGCCTACCCCTAGCATGATCGTCATAGCCACGCTTATGCTGGATTGCAGACTTGTCCAGGCACGCTCACACGAAGTCATGGGCGTTCGCAAGGGCATGGCGAACCCACTCCACATACTCCGGACCGCACTGGGATACCGGACCGGTTTCTGCCGCGGTTGGATACATGATATCCATGGGCAGATTTAGCTCCCAGCCGAACAACATCGCATGCGGAGTTACTCCGGTCGAAGAGTGGACCGACGACCTGTACGCCATTAAGACATATGGGAGGTGGTCATCCCAATCATTCGCACGATCATTTACAAAAGCCGCCAGCATATTCAGATTCAGGATAGATCGATTGAATCGTTCAACCTGTCCGTCAGACTGGGACCTGTAAGGGGTGGTCCAGACCTTGGTACTGCCCAGCATATGTGCTAGGTTCTGGAACAGGTTGCTTTCACATTGCGTGCCCTGATCCGAATGTACCTGCTTAGGTACACCATGGTAAACCACCCACCTATTCACCAGCAACCGAGCCACCTCGTCCGCAGTCTGGCGCCGCAGGGGATAGTCATCGGTTTACTTGGTAAAATAGTCCTAGATCACCAGGATGTACCAGAACCCACGCAGAGTTACCCGGTGAGTATCTAGTATGTCCAGGGTGATCCGGTCAAAAAGCATGCCAGCCTTAACCGTGGTTAAGGGGTGGCGGCCAGGAGCCGGAACTCCTTTACGAGCCTGACACCGTGGGCAAGCTGCACACCACCGTTGCACGTCCAATCCGCTACCAGGCCAGTGAAAACACTGTTGTAGCCGATGGGCGGCCCTCCGGATTCCCAGGTGACCGGTCACCCGGAGGTCATACACCTGATGGAGCAGCTCCGCCGGAAGCACCAACTGCCAAATGGGTGACAGCGGGCTCAGTGGCTCATAGCGCTGGTACAAGAGGCCATCCCTCAATGCGAGCCGTTCCCACTGGGAGATTAAAGACTGTGTCTCCTCCCTGTAGGTTTTCCGCTCAGCCTTGAAGGGCTTCTGGCCGGCCTCAAGGGCCTTTATAACCGGTGCCAGAGCACTGTCAGATCTCTGCTTCGCAGCCAGTTGTGCTGGAGAGTAGCCGCCCGAGTAGTTCGGCTCCTCATCCGTTACACCCGGGCTGCGTACCAGTGGGCATCAACACTGGGGGCAAGGACCTCTCGTACTCAGACTCATCTGAGGACGTGGAGGGTACCCACGTGCGGGACACCATCGCCGGTAAAGGCCGTTCCTTGTGCGGGGGGTGGACTCCTGTGGCTCGGGCCTCCGTGTTGTTAAAGGGGGCGGCGGCCTGCGGTCTTCCCGGAAGGTCCAATTCCGAGTCTGAGGAAGAATCCCCAACGTGCTGGAATGGAGTCTTCCCTGCACAGTCGGGGTTCTTGCACTTATGACAACGTGACAGTCCGTCAGCGTTGCCGAGCACGGACCAGTGCTGTCACTCCTCCGGACCCCAAGTCACCAATGGCTCGGGGCACCGGCAGGTTGGCCAGCGCCGGGTCTGACAGTATGCGCTCCGACCACCTGATGGCCGACCACCTGGCCTACAAACTCGCGAAAAGTCTCGTAGGTCCTGGCAGCCGCGGAACCATACTGTTGGAGCACATCCTCTACTGGAATGATAAAGTCCATGTCCAGGGAGGCAACACTTTGCCAACCTGCGGACGTCTCTTCAATCGGCAGAGAGGACGCGGACGTTGACCTCAAGAGAGGTGGTGCACGTCTGGATCCACTTGCTTTAGAGGAAGCCTCTCGAGGGGTCTTAGGCTTGACCACCGCCATGGAGCTCAAGGAGGCGGTGGTGCCCGCCACAGCACGTCCCTCTGCCGGACCTCCAGGGACCGTCACCTCCAGCAAGGTCAGATATTCCACGTCCAAGAGCGCGCCCGGTGACAGAAAAGGGCCCCTGTCCCCGGAGCTGATCCGGAGGATGGGCTCTCCCCCTTAGCCACTGGCTGGGCGCCCAAATCCGTGGGAAATCCGTGGGAAGGTGCATCTCCTGTAGCGGGCGTAAATCCCAACCTCAGCCTGGCCATATCAGAGGCTGTTCCGGGACCAAGGGGCATCCGGCATATCCACAAAAGTGGTCCGGCCAGCGTAGGTGTTGGGTTAACTACGCCAGACAGCAGTCCACATGATGCGGATAGGCTTGCCACACGTCTTTAGCGCTGGAAACTACGGGGGGGAGGGGGGCGGGCAGATGCGGAGCGGCTGCGTTACGACGTAAAGATGTCTGGAGACCTCAACCCCGGAGATAGCCACAAAGTGAAAACTCACAGAGGATAGTCATCCGGATCCCTACGGATGGCCCAAAATCCATCCCTGGTGTGATAGATGGATACCGCAGACACATCCGCATGAGCGGAACGTTAGTCCCACCCATAAACGGACGGCGCACGAGGTTTCTGGCGTGGCCGTCCGTCATCCGCAGGTCCGGGAGGTATTGGGGTAACCTGCAGATCGCCGTGAACAGGTGTAATGTCGTCCGGACTTCCATCTGACGCATCAGAGAGGTCCGGAAGAACCATCATATGGCACACATGCTTGTCCGGCGTCCGCGGATGCTGACCGGAAGTGTCCAAAAGTGGGACATCATCCGGTTCCGCACCCCGTATGCGCGGATCCATGACGAGCGGGCCCTCGTACATCTTCAGGTTGTCGATATGGACCACCAGTACCTTGTCCGGATCGGAATCCCGATGGATTCGGTAGTCCACCTCTGTCACCTGCTTCAGTACGGTGAAACGGGCTAATCCACGGCTTTGCAAACTTGTTATCTTGCTTAGCAGGTGGATAGTAATAACACACCTTGTCTCCTTCCACAAAAGCAGGCCTACCCCTAGCATGATCGTCATAGCCACGCTTATGCTGGATTGCAGACTTGTCCAGGCACACTCACACGAAGTCATGGGCGTTCGCAAGGGCACGGCGAACCCACTCCACATACTCCGGACCGCACTGGGATACCGGACCGGTTTCTGCCGCGGTTGGATACATGATATCCATGGGCAGATTTAGCTCCCAGCCGAACAACATCGCATGCGGAGTTACTCCGGTCGAAGAGTGGACCGACGACCTGTACGCCATTAAGACATATGGGAGGTGGTCATCCCAATCATTCGCACGATCATTTACAAAAGACGCCAGCATATTCAGATTCAGGAGAGATCGATTGAATCGTTCAACCTGTCCGTCAGACTGGGACCTGTAAGGGGTGGTCCAGACCTTGGTACTGCCCAGCATATGTGCTAGGTTCTGGAACAGGTTGCTTTCACATTGCGTGCCCTGATCCGAATGTACCTGCTTAGGTACACCATGGTAAACCACCCACCTATTCACCAGCAACCGAGCCACCTCGTCCGCAGTCTGGCGCCGCAGGGGATAGGCATCGGTTTACTTGGTAAAATAGTCCTAGATCACCAGGATGTACCAGAACCCACGCAGAGTTACCCGGTGAGTATCCAGTATGTCCAGGGTGATCCGGTCAAAAAGCATGCCAGCCTTAACTGTGGTTAAGGGGTGGCGGCCAGGAGCCGGAACTCCTTCACGAGCCTGACACCGTGGGCAAGCTGCACACCACCGTTGCACGTCCAATCCACTACCAGGCCAGTGAAAACACTGTTGTAGCCGATGGGCGGTCCTCCGGATTCCCAGGTGACCGGTCACCCGGAGGTCATACACCTGATGGAGCAGCTCCACCGGAAGCACCAACTGCCAAATGGGTGACAGCGGGCTCGGTGGCTCATAGCGCTGGTACAAGAGGCCATCCCTCAATGCGAGCCGTTCCCACTGGGAGATTAAAGAATGTCTCCTCCCTGTAGGTTTTCCGCTCAGCCTTGAAGGGCTTCTGGCCGGCCTCAAGGGCCTTTATAACAGGTGCCAGAGCACTGTCAGATCTCTGCTTCGCAGCCAGTTGTGCTGGAGAGTAGCCGCCCGAGTAGTTCGGCTCCTCATCCGTTACGCCCGGGCTGCGTACCAGCGGGCATCAACACTGGGGGCAAGGACCTCTCGTACTCAGACTCATCTGAGGACGTGGAGGGTACCCACGTGCGGGACACCATCGCCGGTAAAGGCCGTTCCTTGTGCGGGGGGTGGACTCCTGTGGCTCGGGCCTCCGTGTTGTTAAAGGGGGCGGCGGCCTGCGGTCTTCCCGGAAGGTCCAATTCCGAGTCTGAGGAAGAATCCCCAACGTGCTGGAATGGAGTCTTCCCTGCACAGTCGGGGTTCTTGCACTTATGACAACGTGACAGTCCGTCAGCGTTGCCGTGCAGCTTTCCCGCGCGGTGCTCAATCTGCACGACATACACCTAAAATTTATTGAACCACTGAACCACCAAGCCGTCGGCCTCACTATAATTGAGGAGCCACTGGAGCGAACTGTGGTCAGTCTGCAATTGGAAGTGCCGCCCCAACAAGTATTGCCGGAACTGCTTGGTCATGGTTCCCACCACGAGAAGCTCGCGGTGAGTCGTGCAGTAATTCATTTGAGAGTGGCTGAGAGCCATGCTTGCATAAGCCACTACACGCTCGTGCTCGTCCACGATCTGTGAGAGGACACCATTGAGTGTGAAGTTACTCGCATCAGTGTCCAGGATGAACTCACAGTCCGGACGAGGGTGCTGCAGCACCGGGGCTGCCACTAAAGCAAGTATTGCCGGAACTGCTTGGTCATGGTTCCCACCACGAGAAGCTCGCGGTGAGTCGTGCAGTAATTCATTTGAGAGTGGCTGAGAGCCATGCTTGCATAAGCCACTACACGCTCGTGCTCGTCCACGATCTGTGAGAGGACACCATTGAGTGTGAAGTTACTCGCATCAGTGTCCAGGATGAACTCACAGTCCGGACGAGGGTGCTGCAGCACCGGGGCTGCCACTAAAGCTTGCCGGGGGTCCGAGAAGGCGATTGCCTGCTCAGTTTCCCAGACGAAATCGGCGCCCTTTTCCATGAGGATAGTAAGGGGGCGCACAATCTCCGCGAAGCCTCGAATAAACTGGCGGTGGTAGCTCGCGAAGCCCAAGAAGGACCTCACATCTGCCACGTTACAAGGCTGGGGCCAGTGTTGTACGGCCTCGATCTTTGCGGGGTCTGGTCTAACTCCGGTGCCTGTTATCATGAAGCCCAAGTATAAAATCTCTTCAGCGAAGAATTCACACTTGCTGGGCTTCAATTTAAGGCCTGCTTCGTGGATGCGATGGAGCACCATCTGGAGGTTGGTGAGGGCTTCCTCGAACGACCGGCCATACACGACATCATCGTCGATGTAGACCATACATTGCTTCCAGAGGAACCCTTTTAGGGCCATCTCAATGAGGCGATCGAACGTCGCGGAGACGTTGCAGAGCCCGAACGGCATTGCTTTAAATTGGTAGAGCCCGTTCTTGGTAACAAAGGCAGTTTTCGCCCTATCACTCTTGTCCATCTCAACCTGCCAATACCCGGAGGCCAGATCCAGAGCACAAAAATAGTGTGATCCGGCCAGAGCATCTAAGGTTTCCTCGATGTGTGGGTGGCCGGAGGCATCTGTCTGGATCGGACAGTCATTTTTATCGCAAGCACTGAGTTAATCGCCTCCTTCATTGATCGCTTTTCATGAGTGGCAAGACCATTATGATATATATTATGGTTGCCCCTCAATGAACTGATCGATTAGTATCGGCTCAAACTGACTGGCTTCCATGTCGGCCCTCCAGCCCAGTATGCGCAGGTTAAATGCATACTCGGTTACGGATTCAGTAATAAACGGATTTAACTCCCTCTCGAACATCTGCCTGTTCGTCGTCGGCGTGAACAGCAAGCGGAGTTGCTGAGCAACCTCGCCAAATGTGGCCGTCCCCACCAGCAGACACTGCATCACTCGGAGAGCCTTTCCCTCCAGACTCCCTGAGAGGATGTGCCCAGCCTCCTCCAGTTCCATCCTTCATACACCGCCATTCGCCAAACTTGGAGCAAGTAGTCCTCCAGATCGGCGTTATTCCCGTTGAACTGCTTCCTCTAGGAGGATTGGTCCGGCCGTCGGTCGCACAGAGAGCGCGCCCGGTTGGCGGACCCAGCTCCGAGGTAGGCAGTGTAAGATGGCAAATTCCGCACGTTAGCCCCTCCCGTGGCAGAGTCCGCAGGTGCGACCCATATGCCACGGGTGTGCGGGAAGGGAAATTAGCGCTTGCCGCTGGGTACGAACCCATGGATAGCCCATCCTGACTTGGTGCATCCGGGACTTCCGTTGATCCTAATGAATAGGCTCCAGACGGGGTGGCATAACTGGCGTAGCTGGGGGCCAAAGCCACCGGCTGCCAGTTATTTCACGGTTATTGCACTGTAGCTACCAGGGTAGGCCGACCATGCGGTACGGCTGAAGCAGTCGCCAGCGTGGTTCCCTCAAGTCGTGGAGCAGGCGCGGATCCCATGGCTGGGACCACCGGCGTCTGCGGGCTCGGGAGGACTGGAGGAGGGGCCACTGGCCCAGTCATCCCCGGGCTGTACGGGATCGTTAGATCCATGCTCGGTGCAGCAGGCTGACTCCGCTTGTGTTGGTTAAGCGCAATGGATATCAGCAACTGCTCCCTTGCCAACAAAGGCCCCGAAAGGCTCTGCGGACTCGGCGAGGGCCAGCGGTTCCGTCGATCTGGTCGCCCCTGATGAGGCGAACGGGCACGGTCATAGCACCCCGAGGGGGCCAGTCGTGGCTCATAGCGCTGGTACAAGAGGCCATCCCTCAATGCGAGCCGTTCCCACTGGGAGATTAAAGACTGTGTCTCCTCCCTGTAGGTTTTCCGCTCAGCCTTGAAGGGCTTCTGGCCGGCCTCAAGGGCCTTTATAACCGGTGCCAGAGCACTGTCAGATCTCTGCTTCGCAGCCAGTTGTGCTGGAGAGTAGCCGCCCGAGTAGTTCGGCTCCTCATCCGTTACACCCGGGCTGCGTACCAGTGGGCATCAACACTGGGGGCAAGGACCTCTCGTACTCAGACTCATCTGAGGACGTGGAGGGTACCCACGTGCGGGACACCATCGCCGGTAAAGGCCGTTCCTTGTGCAGGGGGTGGACTCCTGTGGCTCGGGCCTCCGTGTTGTTAAAGGGGGCGGCGGCCTGCGGTCTTCCCGGAAGGTCCAATTCCGAGTCTGAGGAAGAATCCCCAACGTGCTGGAATGGAGTCTTCCCTGCACAGTCGGGGTTCTTGCACTTATGACAACGTGACAGTCCGTCAGCGTTGCCGAGCACGGACCAGTGCTGTCACTCCTCCGGACCCCAAGTCACCAATGGCTCGGGGCACCGGCAGGTTGGCCAGCGCCGGGTCTGACAGTATGCGCTCCGACCACCTGATGGCCGACCACCTGGCCTACAAACTCGCGAAAAGTCTCGTAGGTCCTGGCAGCCGCGGAACCATACTGTTGGAGCACATCCTCTACTGGAATGATAAAGTCCATGTCCAGGGAGGCAACACTTTGCCAACCTGCGGACGTCTCTTCAATCGGCAGAGAGGACGCGGACGTTGACCTCAAGAGAGGTGGTGCACGTCTGGATCCACATGCTTTAGAGGAAGCCTCTCGAGGGGTCTTAGGCTTGACCACCGCCGTGGAGCTCAAGGAGGCGGTGGTGCCCGCCACAGCACGTCCCTCTGACGGACCTCCAGGGACCGTCACCTCCAGCAAGGTCGGATATTCCACGTCCAAGAGCGCGCCCGGTGACAGAAAAGGGCCCCTGTCCCCGGAGCTGATCCGGAGGATGGGCTCTCCCCCTTAGCCACTGGCTGGGCGCCCAAATCCGTGGGAAATCCGTGGGAAGGTGCATCTCCTGTAGCGGGCGTAAATCCCAACCTCAGCCTGGCCATATCAGAGGCTGTTCCGGGACCAAGGGGCATCCGGCATATCCACAAAAGTGGTCCGGCCAGCGTAGGTGTTGGGTTAACTACGCCAGACAGCAGTCCACATGATGCGGATAGGCTTGCCACACGTCTTTAGCGCTGGAAACTACGGGGGGGAGGGGGGCGGGCGGATGCGGAGCGGCTGCGTTACGACGTAAAGATGTCTGGAGACCTCAACCCCGGAGATAGCCACAAAGTGAAAACTCACAGAGGATAGTCATCCGGATCCCTACGGATGGCCCAAAATCCATCCCTGGTGTGATAGATGGATACCGCAGACACATCCGCATGAGCGGAACGTTAGTCCCACCCATAAACGGACGGCGCACGAGGTTTCTGGCGTGGCCGTCCGTCATCCGCAGGTCCGGGAGGTATTGGGGTAACCTGCAGATCGCCGTGAACAGGTGTAATGTCGTCCGGACTTCCATCTGACGCATCAGAGAGGTCCGGAAGAACCATCATATGGCACACATGCTTGTCCGGCGTCCGCGGATGCTGACCGGAAGTGTCCAAAAGTGGGACATCATCCGGTTCCGCACCCCGTATGCGCGGATCCATGACGAGCGGGCCCTCGTACATCTTCAGGTTGTCGATATGGACCACCAGTACCTTGTCCGGATCGGAATCCCGATGGATTCGGTAGTCCACCTCTGTCACCTGCTTCAGTACGGTGAAACAGGCTAATCCACGGCTTTGCAAACTTGTTATCTTGCTTAGCAGGTGGATAGTAATAACACACCTTGTCTCCTTCCACAAAAGCAGGCCTACCCCTAGCATGATCGTCATAGCCACGCTTATGCTGGATTGCAGACTTGTCCAGGCACACTCACACGAAGTCATGGGCGTTCGCAAGGGCACGGCGAACCCACTCCACATACTCCGGACCGCACTGGGATACCGGACCGGTTTCTGCCGCGGTTGGATACATGATATCCATGGGCAGATTTAGCTCCCAGCCGAACAACATCGCATGCGGAGTTACTCCGGTCGAAGAGTGGACCGACGACCTGTACGCCATTAAGACATATGGGAGGTGGTCATCCCAATCATTCGCACGATCATTTACAAAAGACGCCAGCATATTCAGATTCAGGAGAGATCGATTGAATCGTTCAACCTGTCCGTCAGACTGGGACCTGTAAGGGGTGGTCCAGACCTTGGTACTGCCCAGCATATGTGCTAGGTTCTGGAACAGGTTGCTTTCACATTGCGTGCCCTGATCCGAATGTACCTGCTTAGGTACACCATGGTAAACCACCCACCTATTCACCAGCAACCGAGCCACCTCGTCCGCAGTCTGGCGCCGCAGGGGATAGGCATCGGTTTACTTGGTAAAATAGTCCTAGATCACCAGGATGTACCAGAACCCACGCAGAGTTACCCGGTGAGTATCCAGTATGTCCAGGGTGATCCGGTCAAAAAGCATGCCAGCCTTAACTGTGGTTAAGGGGTGGCGGCCAGGAGCCGGAACTCCTTCACGAGCCTGACACCGTGGGCAAGCTGCACACCACCGTTGCACGTCCAATCCGCTACCAGGCCAGTGAAAACACTGTTGTAGCCGATGGGCGGTCCTCCGGATTCCCAGGTGACCGGTCACCCGGAGGTCATACACCTGATGGAGCAGCTCCACCGGAAGCACCAACTGCCAAATGGGTGACAGCGGGCTCGGTGGCTCATAGCGCTGGTACAAGAGGCCATCCCTCAATGCGAGCCGTTCCCACTGGGAGATTAAAGAATGTCTCCTCCCTGTAGGTTTTCCGCTCAGCCTTGAAGGGCTTCTGGCCGGCCTCAAGGGCCTTTATAACAGGTGCCAGAGCACTGTCAGATCTCTGCTTCGCAGCCAGTTGTGCTGGAGAGTAGCCGCCCGAGTAGTTCGGCTCCTCATCCGTTACGCCCGGGCTGCGTACCAGCGGGCATCAACACTGGGGGCAAGGACCTCTCGTACTCAGACTCATCTGAGGACGTGGAGGGTACCCACGTGCGGGACACCATCGCCGGTAAAGGCCGTTCCTTGTGCGGGGGGTGGACTCCTGTGGCTCGGGCCTCCGTGTTGTTAAAGGGGGCGGCGGCCTGCGGTCTTCCCGGAAGGTCCAATTCCGAGTCTGAGGAAGAATCCCCAACGTGCTGGAATGGAGTCTTCCCTGCACAGTCGGGGTTCTTGCACTTATGACAACGTGACAGTCCGTCAGCGTTGCCGTGCAGCTTTCCCGCGCGGTGCTCAATCTGCACGACATACACCTAAAATTTATTGAACCACTGAACCACCAAGCCGTCAGCCTCACTATAATTGAGGAGCCACTGGAGCGAACTGTGGTCAGTCTGCAATTGGAAGTGCCGCCCCAACAAGTATTGCCGGAACTGCTTGGTCATGGTTCCCACCACGAGAAGCTCGCGGTGAGTCGTGCAGTAATTCATTTGAGAGTGGCTGAGAGCCATGCTTGCATAAGCCACTACACGCTCGTGCTCGTCCACGATCTGTGAGAGGACACCATTGAGTGCGAAGTTACTCGCATCAGTGTCCAGGATGAACTCACAGTCCGGACGAGGGTGCTGCAGCACCGGGGCTGCCACTAAAGCTTGCCGGGGGTCCGAGAAGGCGATTGCCTGCTCAGTTTCCCAGACGAAATCGGCGCCCTTTTCCATGAGGATAGTAAGGGGGCGCACAATCTCCGCGAAGCCTCGAATAAACTGGCGGTGGTAGCTCGCGAAGCCCAAGAAGGACCTCACATCTGCCACGTTACAAGGCTGGGGCCAGTGTTGTACGGCCTCGATCTTTGCGGGGTCTGGTCTAACTCCGGTGCCTGTTATCATGAAGCCCAAGTATAAAATCTCTTCAGCGAAGAATTCACACTTGCTGGGCTTCAATTTAAGGCCTGCTTCGTGGATGCGATGGAGCACCATCTGGAGGTTGGTGAGGGCTTCCTCGAACGACCGGCCATACACGACATCATCGTCGATGTAGACCATACATTGCTTCCAGAGGAACCCTTTTAGGGCCATCTCAATGAGGCGATCGAACGTCGCGGAGACGTTGCAGAGCCCGAACGGCATTGCTTTAAATTGGTAGAGCCCGTTCTTGGTAACAAAGGCAGTTTTCGCCCTATCACTCTCGTCCATCTCAACCTGCCAATACCCGGAGGCCAGATCCAGAGCACAAAAATAGTGTGATCCGGCCAGAGCATCTAAGGTTTCCTCGATGTGTGGGTGGCCGGAGGCATCTGTCTGGATCGGACAGTCATTTTTATCGCAAGCACTGAGTTAATCGCCTCCTTCATTGATCGCTTTTCATGAGTGGCAAGACCATTATGATATATATTATGGTTGCCCCTCAATGAACTGATCGATTAGTATCGGCTCAAACTGACTGGCTTCCATGTCGGCCCTCCAGCCCAGTATGCGCAGGTTAAATGCATACTCGGTTACGGATTCAGTAATAAACGGATTTAACTCCCTCTCGAACATCTGCCTGTTCGTCGTCGGCGTGAACAGCAAGCGGAGTTGCTGAGCAACCTCGCCAAATGTGGCCGTCCCCACCAGCAGACACTGCATCACTCGGAGAGCCTTTCCCTCCAGACTCCCTGAGAGGATGTGCCCAGCCTCCTCCAGTTCCATCCTTCATACACCGCCATTCGCCAAACTTGGAGCAAGTAGTCCTCCAGATCGGCGTTATTCCCGTTGAACTGCTTCCTCTAGGAGGATTGGTCCGGCCGTCGGTCGCACAGAGAGCGCGCCCGGTTGGCGGACCCAGCTCCGAGGTAGGCAGTGTAAGATGGCAAATTCCGCACGTTAGCCCCTCCCGTGGCAGAGTCCGCAGGTGCGACCCATATGCCACGGGTGTGCGGGAAGGGAAATTAGCGCTTGCCGCTGGGTACGAACCCATGGATAGCCCATCCTGACTTGGTGCATCCGGGACTTCCGTTGATCCTAATGAATAGGCTCCAGACGGGGTGGCATAACTGGCGTAGCTGGGGGCCAAAGCCACCGGCTGCCAGTTATTTCACGGTTATTGCACTGTAGCTACCAGGGTAGGCCGACCATGCGGTACGGCTGAAGCAGTCGCCAGCGTGGTTCCCTCAAGTCGTGGAGCAGGCGCGGATCCCATGGCTGGGACCACCGGCGTCTGCGGGCTCGGGAGGACTGGAGGAGGGGCCACTGGCCCAGTCATCCCCGGGCTGTACGGGATCGTTAGATCCATGCTCGGTGCAGCAGGCTGACTCCGCTTGTGTTGGTTAAGCGCAATGGATATCAGCAACTGCTCCCTTGCCAACAAAGGCCCCGAAAGGCTCTGCGGACTCGGCGAGGGCCAGCGGTTCCGTCGATCTGGTCGCCCCTGATGAGGCGAACGGGCACGGTCATAGCACCCCGAGGGGGCCAGCTCACTCAAAGTATTAGTAAGCTGGTCCACTATGCCCTGAATGGACCGTCCGACACCCGGACGGGGGCTCGCGACGGAGCCAACCCAGCCAGTGTTGGTAGCCGGAACAGTTGATCCATTTGTCCGGAGTTGACCGCGGTAACCGGCACTCAATTCTGGACATCCGGAGACATCCCACGGAAGAGCGCCGGCCGTGAAGGTCGTCCGGACACAGGCAGGTGCGGGGTAGAGCCGCTGCCAGCTCCGCCCACCGCACCTAGCTCATCGAGGCTCGGCCTCGAAGGCAACGGCTGTTGCTGCCCCACAGGGCTTGACTCTTCGACCGGAGTCCGGCATCCCTGGCTATCGCTGGAGCCACCAGACGGCAGCTCACGGCCGTCGTGCGACCGGGTATGGTCAGAGACTCTATTTTTTCCTTTCTCACTCATTATTTTCGCTTCTAAGTGTCCCGGAGAAGGCAAGAGGTCCCCAGGGACGAGGGAGCAAAACACTGCGACGTTGGGCTGCGATGGAGCACCGTCGGACTGATCCTGGTCACGGCACCAATGTAAGGTTTTAACAACGTCCGCTATCCGGGATCGTCGAGGATAATCCTCTCACCACGGGTCACGGCGGACGCACGCCCACTATCCTCAGATCCTCGCGTGCCTACTCTATCATCAGAACGTTAATTAGGTAGCATCCCACCCAGCGAGCCCAGACATGCGGACACCACTCAGATACATGATCATCACCGTGGTGTTAACTGTAAGAACGGCTCGCCGCGGTCCGCCGCGGGGATGGAACCTCGGACAGCCTGACGGTCCGCCAGACCCTGTGTCGCACTATCCCAGGTGGGAGACTGGTGATCCAGAGGGCATATGCCCCCGAGTCATCAAGGTCTTCCCCACCTGGGCCCCCTATGGAAGTTGTCCCCCAGGGGCCCGCGAGGGCCTTAGCCAAAGAGCGAGGGCGTAGAGCTCATGACCGAGCCCTCCGTCGTCCTCTCGCCTTGTTCAGCTTAGAATAGAGACAACTTCACTGAACTAAACGGCTCCAGAGTATTTATAGTCCCTGAAGAACGAGAAACGAGGGAAATGACGTAAGGCCATTGTTACAGCATACTGGGCGAGAGAGTTGGAGAGCGTTGCTAAGCAGTGCGTACTTCGAACAGAAGCATCCAAAACAAAGGCCGAAAACAAGCGTGTTTATAAAGAAATCACCTGCCGCGATCTTTGGGCAAAATCGCCACAGTGGGTTGTTCCACATGTCAGTGATCCTTTGGGTGAAGGAGTGTTGTCGGAGTCTGGTCTTGCTTCTCGACTTGTGCAGTTTGTATTGATGCCCCCTGGTTCTTGAGCCCCTGCTTTCATGTGTTTGGAGCACAGGTGAAGCTTCTTCGCCGTAGATACCTCTGACTATTTTAAAGGTCTCTATGGCATCGCCACCTAGACTTCTGTTTGTCAGGGTTGGTAGGCCTCTTCAGTCTTTCTGGCTAGCTGAGGTCCTTTAAACCGGGTATCATCTTGGTAGCCCTCCTCTGTTCATTCTCCAGAAGGGTAATGTCCTTTTTAGGTTACCGGACCTATGGTCCGATAACCTATTGGCATGGTGTTGCATCCGTCATCAGCGTCGGCATCGTCCGTCCACATTTTTATCTTTAAAGTTTACAGGTGAATCTTTCTGAAATTTTGCACAAAAATGCCTAAAAATTATTTAAAAAGGAGGTGTGGATTCAGACGCTGTAGATTTATTTTGGCTGATGAAAATGCACAATTCACTTGGCTGAACTATTTATTGTGTCCGTAGTCAACATCACAATCCGTAAACATCAGTCAGTGTGCTTGTGATTAACTAAAGGAAAACAAAGAAAAGAAAAAGAAAATACTAGAAAATAGTCTGTAACATATAATCTGAAAACACTGTATTATACCGTTTTACTGTCTCAAGCAAAACAAGTTGATATAACCTGAATAGTACCACACGTTTTGAACACCCTGTAGAATACTCTGTATCCAAAGACAAGTGACAGATAAACCAGAAAAATGCACCTAATACTGGACCCCTAACTGTAATTTACACAGTACAACATATGCATGAGAGTCTATGCTAAATAATAATGATAAAGAAACTTCACCTACCATAATTTAGCCTTTCAAAATACTGTAAATTGTCTTTCTTTACAACTGTCCACATTGTCATTGCAAAAACCGTGTGCTGTCTGCATACAATATAACACAAGTCCCGTATATTGAGCAATCTCTACAGGTCTACTGTCCACACAGGAAATCACAGACCGTGACGGCAATACAATCAATACAAGTTGCATACACAGTGCAGCTGAGATATCTCTGATCAGCACAGTACAGTGCGTTCCAAAATTATCAACACAAAATTATACTCATCATTGAGAAAATGTGAATAAAATATACCACCAGTTTATATAAGCGAGTTTGACATCTACATTCCGCCCCTCAATTGGGCTATTAGACCAATTTTCCACAAACATATATATATGAATGTCAAATTAAACTGAGTGTTCAGATTTACAGTCCATCTCATAATCCACAGTTTCACTCGTCTGCTTCGAGCAGTAGACACAACTTGTGCACGGGTCTCTGAAGGGTAGCCGTCCTGGTGATCACTGTGACGACTCTCACTAGTCCCTTGCTGTCATGGTGGATTTCACTGATGCGTCCCATTGACCACACATTCCGAGGGTTATTGTCGATGACCAGGACAATATCTCCCACACGAAGGTTTCTTTGAGGTCTCGTCCACTTTTGCCTCTTTTGCAAAAGTGGGATGTATTCCCTGCGCCATCGTGACCAGAAGAGGTTAGTGACTTGTTGCAGAAGGCGCCACCTCTTGCGCACATATCGATCATTCTCGGTGAACACTCCCGCTGGCAAACCTTCATTGCTTCGTGCCAGCAGGAGGTGGTTCGGTGTGAGCACTTCAAGATCATGGGGGTCGTCAGATGCTGGAGTGAGTGGTCGATTGTTCAGTATCTGCTCAGTCTCACACATTATTGTCTGCAGTGATTCGTCATCCAGTGTGATTGACTTGTCTCTGAGCAGTGAGTTCATCACTTGTCGAGTAGACCGAATCAATCGCTCCCAAAATCCACCGAAGTGGGACGACGCTGGGGGGTTGAAGTGCCACTCTATGTTGTGTGTCTGCAGACATCTGGCTATCTTTGACTGGTTCCATGAGGTGATCTCTCGTCGCATCTCCGCTTCAGCACCAACCAAGTTTGTGCCGTTATCTGAGCGAATGGAGACCGGGTGACCACGTCGTGCCATGAACCTCCGGATGCAGTTGATGCATGAATCAGTCGTCAATGAATAAGCCACTTCAAGGTGAATGGCTCTGGAAGATGCACACGTGAAGATTACTCCATATCTTTTGTGCATTGTGCGTCCAACCTTTACTTCGAACGGGCCGAAATAGTCGATGCCAACATGGCTGAAGGGAGGGAGACTGTCCAGTCTGTCTGATGGGAGATGTGCCATTTTCTGTCCTTGACGTCTAGCAGAGTATCTGGAGTGTTGGGAGTGAAGGAGTGTTGTCAGAGTCTGGTCTTGCTTCTCGACTTGTGCAGTTTGTATTGATGCCCCCTGAACTAAACGGCTCCAGAGTATTTATAGTCCCTGAAGAACGAGAAACGAGGGAAATGACGTAAGGCCATTGTTACAGCATACTGGGCGAGAGAGTTGGAGAGCGTTGCTAAGCAGTGCGTACTTCGAACAGAAGCATCCAAAACAAAGGCCGAAAACAAGCGTGTTTATAAAGAAATCACCTGCCGCGATCTTTGGGCAAAATCGCCACAGTGGGTTGTTCCACATGTCAGTGATCCTTTGGGTGAAGGAGTGTTGTCGGAGTCTGGTCTTGCTTCTCGACTTGTGCAGTTTGTATTGATGCCCCCTGGTTCTTGAGCCCCTGCTTTCATGTGTTTGGAGCACAGGTGAAGCTTCTTCGCCGTAGATACCTCTGACTATTTTAAAGGTCTCTAAGGCATCGCCACCTAGACTTCTGTTTGTCAGGGTTGGTAGGCCTCTTCAGTCTTTCTGGCTAGCTGAGGTCCTTTAAACCGGGTATCATCTTGGTAGCCCTCCTCTGTTCATTCTCCAGAAGGGTAATGTTCTTTTTAGGTTACCGGACCTATGGTCCGATAACCTATTGGCATGGTGTTGCATCCGTCATCAGCGTCGGCGTCGTCCGTCCACATTTTTATCTTTAAAGTTTACAGGTGAATCTTTCTGAAATTTTGCACAAAAATGCCTAAAAATTATTTAAAAAGGAGGTGTGGATTCAGACGCTGTAGATTTATTTTGGCTGATGAAAATGCACAATTCACTTGGCTGAACTATTTATTGTGTCCGTAGTCAACATCACAATCCGTAAACATCAGTCAGTGTGCTTGTGATTAACTAAAGGAAAACAAAGAAAAGAAAAAGAAAATACTAGAAAATAGTCTGTAACATATAATCTGAAAACACTGTATTATACCGTTTTACTGTCTCAAGCAAAACAAGTTGATATAACCTGAATAGTACCACACGTTTTGAACACCCTGTAGAATACTCTGTATCCAAAGACAAGTGACAGATAAACCAGAAAAATGCACCTAATACTGGACCCCTAACTGTAATTTACACAGTACAACATATGCATGAGAGTCTATGCTAAATAATAATGATAAAGAAACTTCACCTACCATAATTTAGCCTTTCAAAATACTGTAAATTGTCTTTCTTTACAACTATCCACATTGTCATTGCAAAAACCGTGTGCTGTCTGCATACAATATAACACAAGTCCCGTATATTGAGCAATCTCTACAGGTCTACTGTCCACACAGGAAATCACAGACCGTGACGGCAATACAATCAATACAAGTTGCATACACAGTGCAGCTGAGATATCTCTGATCAGCACAGTACAGTGCGTTCCAAAATTATCAACACAAAATTATACTCATCATTGAGAAAATGTGAATAAAATATACCACCAGTTTATATAAGCGAGTTTGACATCTACATTCCGCCCCTCAATTGGGCTATTAGACCAATTTTCCACAAACATATATATATGAATGTCAAATTAAACTGAGTGTTCAGATTTACAGTCCATCTCATAATCCACAGTTTCACTCGTCTGCTTCGAGCAGTAGACACAACTTGTGCACAGGTCTCTGAAGGGTAGCCGTCCTGGTGATCACTGTGACGACTCTCACTAGTCCCTTGCTGTCATGGTGGATTTCACTGATGCGTCCCATTGACCACACATTCCGAGGGTTATTGTCGATGACCAGGACAATATCTCCCACACGAAGGTTTCTTTGAGGTCTCGTCCACTTTTGCCTCTTTTGCAAAAGTGGGATGTATTCCCTGCGCCATCGTGACCAGAAGAGGTTAGTGACTTGTTGCAGAAGGCGCCACCTCTTGCGCACATATCGATCATTCTCGGTGAACACTCCCGCTGGCAAACCTTCATTGCTTCGTGCCAGCAGGAGGTGGTTCGGTGTGAGCACTTCAAGATCATGGGGGTCGTCAGATGCTGGAGTGAGTGGTCGATTGTTCAGTATCTGCTCAGTCTCACACATTATTGTCTGCAGTGATTCGTCATCCAGTGTGATTGACTTGTCTCTGAGCAGTGAGTTCATCACTTGTCGAGTAGACCGAATCAATCGCTCCCAAAATCCACCGAAGTGGGACGACGCTGGGGGGTTGAAGTGCCACTCTATGTTGTGTGTCTGCAGACATCTGGCTATCTTTGACTGGTTCCATGAGGTGATCTCTCGTCGCATCTCCGCTTCAGCACCAACCAAGTTTGTGCCGTTATCTGAGCGAATGGAGACCGGGTGACCACGTCGTGCCATGAACCTCCGGATGCAGTTGATGCATGAATCAGTCGTCAATGAATAAGCCACTTCAAGGTGAATGGCTCTGGAAGATGCACACGTGAAGATTACTCCATATCTTTTGTGCATTGTGCGTCCAACCTTTACTTCGAACGGGCCGAAATAGTCGATGCCAACATGGCTGAAGGGAGGGAGACTGTCCAGTCTGTCTGATGGGAGATGTGCCATTTTCTGTCCTTGACGTCTAGCAGAGTATCTTCGACAGTCAACACATTTCGAGATGATCCGTTTGGCTATTCTTCCAGCCCTGGGGATCCAGTATCTCTGTCGAAGCTCCGTCAAGACATGATTCTTGCCCTGGTGTCCTGTCCTTTTGTGAATGTCACGGATGACAAGCGTTGCTAGTGGCGAATCTGGTGACAGTAGGACCGGGTACTTGACGTCACATGGCAGATCTGCATTACTTAGTCTCCCACCAACTCGAATGATGTCATCATAGAGGAATGGATCCAATCTGTACACATCACTTGAGGTTTTCACTGTTGGGTTGACTGTCGGTTTGCTCAGGCTGGTCAATTCCTCCGCATAGTGTTTTCGTTGGACATGTCTGACCAAATGCATCTCTGCCTCTTGGATCATGTCCACTGGTAGTACTATGTCTGTTGCAGCCCTTGACTGGAGATGCTTCCTTAGCTTCCTTGTAGACTCTTTGATTGTTCTGGACTTGAGGCACGCAATGAAGTGCAGGACGTATCCAAGTGTTCTCTCCAATTTCATGTAATCTGAGTGTCTTGCTATCATTTCACCCAGTAAGTCCGGCTCTTGTACTGTCATTGCAGCACTGCTGGTGTTCTTCATTTCTGGATCTTCGTCCGGGATCAGCTCTGGTATATCAGGATTGTGTGGCCATGAACTTTCTGGTTCCCACAAGAACTTGGGCCCGTTTAACCAGACTGCAGTTTGAGTTGTGTCATCGATTGCCAAGCCCCTTGATGCTAGGTCTGCTGGGTTTCTGGCTCCATCAACAAATTTCCATTGTGTTGTTTCTGAGCCCTCATGTATGACTGTAAGACGGTTGGCGACAAACGTGTGAAATCTGCTTGCTTGGTTCTGTGTGTAGCGTATGACGGACATACTGTCTGTCCAGTAGTATACGTCATCGATTTTCAACGTGAGTTCTTTACAGAGCATATGGTTGAGTTTCACAGCGAGACAGGCGGCAGTAAGTTCCAATCTCGGAATTGTCATCTTCTTCATTGGTGCAATCCGAGACTTGGCAAACAGGAATGAACATTGTATCTCACCACTGTCATTGCAGAAACGAATGTATGACACTGTGCCATACGCTTTGTTCGAAGCATCACTAAAGTGATGTACCTGGACGCACATTGTAGTTAACTCAACCAATGATGGCTTCAAACATCGTGGAATTGACATATGCCCCAGGTCGGGCAGTTTGATCACAAACTGGTGCCACTGATGTGCATCAGCACTTGACAACTCTGTGTCCCACTGCACGCCCTTACGACACAGTTCTTGTAGTAGCAGTTTGCCAGAGAGTATGAATGGTGCTGCGATACCCATAGGATCAAATACGGCACTGAGGGTTGAGAGTATGTTCTGCCGTGTTGATTCTGTGGCTCTTGGTTCGACTTGAAATTTGAACGTGTCTTGCTGTATATCCCAGGTAACCCCCAGTGCTCGTTCTGTTGGGAAGGTTTCAAAATGGAGGTCAGCCATATCTGCAGCACGGTCGTCTGAGGGTATTGACTCCAATACCTCACGGTTGTTTGACATCCACTTCCTAACACGAAAGCCGCCACGAGCACAGAGTGAAGAGATGTCTTTCACGAGCTGTATGGCTTCCTCTGTTGTTGGGACTGCACAGAGAAAGTCATCCACATAGAAATTCGTGAGGGCCAGCTCAGACACAGTCGGCATGAAATCTTCTCTGTTGTCATGGATTGTCTGACGCAGTGCATATGATGAGACACTTGGAGATGAGATTGCGCCGAAGAGATGCACTTTCATGCGGTACACAGCTGGTTCCTGGTCTAAGTTGCCATTGCGCCACCAGAAATACCTAAGGGCATTTCTGTACTTCTCTGCTACTCTCACTTGGTAGAACATCTTGTCTATATCGCCTGCGACAGCCATTTTGTCTTGCCGAAATCTCAAAATGACACCCAGGAGACTGTTCATAAGGTCAGGGCCAGGCAGGAGTTTGTTGTTGAGTGATATGCCACGGTACTTGGAGCTGCAGTCAAAGACAACTCTTATCTTGCCAGGTTTTTTTTGGGTGGTACACCCCATGATGGGGCAGGTACCATGTTCCACCATCACTTCTAAGCAGCTCACTCTCAGGAACTTCCTCTGCATGGTCATTTTCCATGAGTTTCTCCATGAAATCCTGATAGTGGTGGAAGTATACTTGGTCACGTTCAAGTTTCCTCTTGAGTGACATGAGCTGCTGCTTGGCGAGGTTCTGGTTATCTGGCAATTGGGGATCAGAATCTCGGTAGGGCAACTCATACTCATAGTGGCCATCCACGAGACGCTGTGATGCTTGGACCTTTGACATGAAGAGCTTGTCTTCCTGTGAATGTTCCCTGGTGTCATCAATGATCCTCTCTGGATAATCTAGTCCAATGCTTTTCACATAGAGGTCGTTGAGGTCATTGATGTCATGAAGCTGCTGGATGGCTATGACGTCAGCTCTGTTAGCCACATAATATGGACTTGCTCGGTTACTTCTGAGGATATTCCACGGTATCCATCCGAGCAGGGATTTGGAGGCATATGGTGATCCACGGGGCCCCACTCTCACTTCCAGAGGAGTACTGATGTCGGGCACATTGTTGCCTATCAGAAGTCCCACATCAGATTTTATCTGTGGCAAGAAGATGTCAGTCAGATGAGGCCATTTGGACAGATCTTCGTGAGTTGGGATGTGATCTTTATTGACTGGCATTTTGTCCTTGGTATAGACAGTTGGTAACGGAATCACATTTCTCTCATTCAAATCAAGGATCTCCAAGTCTTTGAGCTTGTAGGTGTGCAGAGTGTGTGGCTTTCCCATTGTATCCATTTCCAGCCGCATCCTCTTGCCCTCCAGTCCAAGCTTGTACATGAGCTGTTCGGCACAGAAGGACACATTGCTCCCTGAATCTAAAAAGGTGTAGGTCTCTACTGTTAAATTGCTGCCCTTGGCTCCCACTTTGACTGGAATGATGGCCATTGTGCAATCTGTAGGTTCTGGCTTGTCAGAGCCAAAACTGCATTGGATGTCGGAGCAGGTGCCAGACACTGTGGATGTCTGGACTTGTTCTTGGGCAGCATTTCTTGTGGGAATAGGGCCGTCCACATGTAGAATGGTTGGATGACGTCCATGGCATCTTTTGCATGTGTTCTTGTTCCTGCAGAAACGTCGATGATGCCCATCGACGTCGATGATTCCATAATTATTACATCATTGTAAATATCATTGCAGGGTATATTCGTAGATTTCAATAAATCCCACATCCGTACCTCCCGCCGTGTTGTGACACGTGATCACCCCTACAACAATGGAGCCTCCAGGGAGGATCGAACTCCCGACCCCTGGTTTACAATTTGTGACAGCCCGGAAGTCAATGCCTCCTGATAGGTCACCACCATCCCCTCCTCAGTCAGATACAGAGGAACCAATTTGTGACATCACATCACGGCGCCGTCAGGAGGAGGTCCAGTGACTGTATTACCCAACGGCAGAAGTAAGTTCCGGTGTAATATTCGGGTTCCTTTTCCTGACTTGGGTCGGAGTCGATACACAGGTATATCCTGATTTGGTTGGTCAACAACTATGTATGGTTCCTCCTCCCATCGATCCGCTAGTTTATTCCTCCCAATCAGTCCGACCTTTCTAACTAACACCTCATCTCCAGAGGCTAGAACCGCTGCCGGTCGGGATGACTGTTTCATGGTGGAAGCCTTCTTGGTCATGTTCTCGCCTGCCAGTTTGTGCGCGAACAATATCCTCTCCCGGAGGTCCTGGATATATTGAGTGTAATCCCCAGCCATCCCTTCTCCTCGGAGTTGGAACTCCTGGTCAACTGGAAGCTGAGGTACCCTACCAAAAAGTAGTTCATATGGTGCGTATCCAGTCGTCTCATGAGGCGTACAGTTGTAGGCATGCACGAGACTTCCTAAGTGGTCCTTCCATTTGGATTTCTTCTCAGAAGACATGGTGCCTAGTAGTTTGAGAATTGTCTGGTTCATTTTTTCACACGCCCCGTTTCCCATCGGGTGGTACGGCGTTGTCCGAGACTTAGCGATCCCAGTAAGTGTACATAGCTCCTTGATTATTGAGGACTCAAAGTTGCGTCCTTGATCTGAATGAAGAGATTGTGGATAGCCGTAAATATTAATAAAGTTGTCGAGTAGTGCCTTGGCTGTTGTTTTAGCAGTCTCATTCTTAGTTGGTATTACTCTGGCAAACTTTGTAAAATGATCCACTATAACAAGGAGGTGTTCATATCCATGAGATGGCTCGACGAGCAAATAATCAAGGCAAACTAACTCCAAGGGTTGTTTTGTAAGGATTGGAACTAACGGAGCTCTTTGTATCGCAGCTTTCCGGCATAAGCATCGGCGACAACCAGCGATCTTCCGCTCAACATCAGCTGTCATTCCAGGCCAGTAAAACCGTTCCTGCAGTAACTTATTGACTTTATCACGCCCTGGGTGTCCAATGTCATCATGCAATCTGGCCAACACATGATCTCGATGGCTAGAAGGAACAACTAGCTGGTTAGTGCTGCTGGCTCGTCGATATAGAACACTATTGATGACAGATAATTTGTCCCATTGTCGTAGTAGAAGCTTAACCTCTCGCGACTCCTTCTTTAGTGAAACATTGGTTGGACATGTGCCACAAAGCTTGTGGCGAAGCACCACACCAATATCCTTGTCGGCCATTTGGAGCTGCTGCACATCGAAAGGGTCCACCAAGTCGGATACAGAAAAATCCACACTTTCAACATTAACGGGCAAACACGACACATATTCTTGTTGGAGATCTGGATCCTGAAGATCACAGACAGCCTTAACTACATCATGGTGTACTTCCGGTAGCCGAGAAAGGGCATCTGCGTCAATGTTGGTTTTTCCGGACTTGTAGTTGATAGCGAAGTCATAATTTGCGAGGCGAGCCAACCAGCGATGTCCTGTGGCATCCAACCGAGCCGTGGTGAGTACATAAGTCAAAGGGTTGTTATCCGTCCAGACCTGAAATCGCTGACCATACAGATAATCATGAAATTTATCAGAAATCGCCCATTTCAATCCCAAAAATTCCAGCTTATGTGCAGGATAGTTGCGTTCTGATGGCTTCAAGCCACGGCTAGCATATGCTATCACGCGCTTCCGACCGTCCTGTTCCTGGTAGAGGACTGCACCTAATCCATGGGAGCTTGCGTCGACATGCACTTCAAAGGGCTTTCCATAGTCAGCGAATGCCAAAATGGGACTGGTGACAAGTTTGGACTTAAGCAGGTCAAATGCTTGTTGGTGCTCATATTTCCATACAAATGGTTCCTGAGGCTTCTTATTCTTTCGGTTCAGGTGACCTTCCATCAAACTGAAGAGCGGTCCAGCGATCAGACTAAAATTCTTCACATATCTCCTGAAGAACCCACAAAAGCCTAGAAATCGCTGAAGGTCTTTCACGCAGGTTGGTGGAGGCCAGTTATGTACGACAGCAATCTTTTCGGTAAACATGACATTAAAAGAAAACGACTACACCGGATAGATGATCATGAATATGAAATAGAGTATGAACTTATGACCATGAAATCGTGCTTACCCCTTGGTAACATGAGTGCCGTGGAGGTATTAGGTTACTCAGACTATTGGTGACCAGTTCCAAACCTGCATACAAAACGTGCACATGTGTAACAGCAGTATTGATTGAAGCAAGGCTATATATTTTATCATGATTCACCATTAATTGAATGTTACGTTGATTACGTACTGTTTACAAGTATTTAGTTGTTTGTAGTGTTTATTCCGTGTTCAGTAATGTGTATTCACTGCAACAAATGCCCAAGTTCCGAGAACCCTGAGCAATCACAATGACCGCGGAAAACCCTATAAATAACCAAGACCTAAAATGCGCTCAAACTCGATGCCAGGAGATATAAACAGTTTGTAACGAATATTGAAACACCTTACCACAAAGTGACAAACAGAACCCTTCTGAATATATCAGAACAAGCTGGATGATCACGGATTGCTGACAAAGTTGATGGATGTTGTGTATTCGAAGATGACGAAGATGGCGAACGGCAACAACAACAAAACTAAACACCGACACTAACTAACACAGCTTATGACCAGATCATTGCCAATCTGTGGCTGGTCGGGGGTAAACCCCTGTCACATACTTCCCTCCAGAGTGAAATGTCGTCCCGACATTCCATGGTACCTGAAAAGGAAGAAGAATGGGTGAGGTATGATAAGCGAGCACGATGGTTATTTACAGATGTACGTTCAAAACACTTTATCAACGAGACGAAGGATGAACCGAGATTTGTCATCAAATGACACATCTTGTGAAAACAAAGCTGGCTGGTATCTGTCGGTGGGTTTCTTTCGTCGACTCGAACGTCGAGGTTCAGGACTTACTGAACCTGAGGCCTGGGATGAGTCAGACGTGATGTCACAAACTCCGACCCAAGTCAGGAAAAGGAACCCGAATATTACACCGGAACTTACTTCTGCCGTTGGGTAATACAGTCACTGGACCTCCTCCTGACGGCGCCAAACACAGATCGCTTCCTCCAACCAGACCGCCTCCACTGCCGCCCACAGCCCGGAAGTCAATGCCTCCTGATAGGTCACCACCATCCCCTCCTCAGTCAGATACAGAGGAACCAATTTGTGACATCACATCACGGCGCCGTCAGGAGGAGGTCCAGTGACTGTATTACCCAACGGCAGAAGTAAGTTCCGGTGTAATATTCGGGTTCCTTTTCCTGACTTGGGTCGGAGTCGATACACAGGTATATCCTGATTTGGTTGGTCAACATTTTGCGTCGATACACAGGTATATCCTGATTTGGTTGGTCAACAACTATGTATGGTTCCTCCTCCCATCGATCCGCTAGTTTATTCCTCCCAATCAGTCCGACCTTTCTAACTAACACCTCATCTCCAGAGGCTAGAACCGCTGCCGGTCGGGATGACTGTTTCATGGTGGAAGCCTTCTTGGTCATGTTCTCGCCTGCCAGTTTGTGCGCGAACAATATCCTCTCCCGGAGGTCCTGGATATATTGAGTGTAATCCCCAGCCATCCCTTCTCCTCGGAGTTGGAACTCCTGGTCAACTGGAAGCTGAGGTACCCTACCAAAAAGTAGTTCATATGGTGCGTATCCAGTCGTCTCATGAGGCGTACAGTTGTAGGCATGCACGAGACTTCCTAAGTGGTCCTTCCATTTGGATTTCTTCTCAGAAGACATGGTGCCTAGTAGTTTGAGAATTGTCTGGTTCATTTTTTCACACGCCCCGTTTCCCATCGGGTGGTACGGCGTTGTCCGAGACTTAGCGATCCCAGTAAGTGTACATAGCTCCTTGATTATTGAGGACTCAAAGTTGCGTCCTTGATCTGAATGAAGAGATTGTGGATAGCCGTAAATATTAATAAAGTTGTCGAGTAGTGCCTTGGCTGTTGTTTTAGCAGTCTCATTCTTAGTTGGTATTACTCTGGCAAACTTTGTAAAATGATCCACTATAACAAGGAGGTGTTCATATCCATGAGATGGCTCGACGAGCAAATAATCAAGGCAAACTAACTCCAAGGGTTGTTTTGTAAGGATTGGAACTAACGGAGCTCTTTGTATCGCAGCTTTCCGGCATAAGCATCGGCGACAACCAGCGATCTTCCGCTCAACATCAGCTGTCATTCCAGGCCAGTAAAACCGTTCCTGCAGTAACTTATTGACTTTATCACGCCCTGGGTGTCCAATGTCATCATGCAATCTGGCCAACACATGATCTCGATGGCTAGAAGGAACAACTAGCTGGTTAGTGCTGCTGGCTCGTCGATATAGAACACTATTGATGACAGATAATTTGTCCCATTGTCGTAGTAGAAGCTTAACCTCTCGCGACTCCTTCTTTAGTGAAACATTGGTTGGACATGTGCCACAAAGCTTGTGGCGAAGCACCACACCAATATCCTTGTCGGCCATTTGGAGCTGCTGCACATCGAAAGGGTCCACCAAGTCGGATACAGAAAAATCCACACTTTCAACATTAACGGGCAAACACGACACATATTCTTGTTGGAGATCTGGATCCTGAAGATCACAGACAGCCTTAACTACATCATGGTGTACTTCCGGTAGCCGAGAAAGGGCATCTGCGTCAATGTTGGTTTTTCCGGACTTGTAGTTGATAGCGAAGTCATAATTTGCGAGGCGAGCCAACCAGCGATGTCCTGTGGCATCCAACCGAGCCGTGGTGAGTACATAAGTCAAAGGGTTGTTATCCGTCCAGACCTGAAATCGCTGACCATACAGATAATCATGAAATTTATCAGAAATCGCCCATTTCAATCCCAAAAATTCCAGCTTATGTGCAGGATAGTTGCGTTCTGATGGCTTCAAGCCACGGCTAGCATATGCTATCACGCGCTTCCGACCGTCCTGTTCCTGGTAGAGGACTGCACCTAATCCATGGGAGCTTGCGTCGACATGCACTTCAAAGGGCTTTCCATAGTCAGCGAATGCCAAAATGGGACTGGTGACAAGTTTGGACTTAAGCAGGTCAAATGCTTGTTGGTGCTCATATTTCCATACAAATGGTTCCTGAGGCTTCTTATTCTTTCGGTTCAGGTGACCTTCCATCAAACTGAAGAGCGGTCCAGCGATCAGACTAAAATTCTTCACATATCTCCTGAAGAACCCACAAAAGCCTAGAAATCGCTGAAGGTCTTTCACGCAGGTTGGTGGAGGCCAGTTATGTACGACAGCAATCTTTTCGGGATCTGTTGCAATTCCATCTGCTGAAATTTGATGACCAAGATATCTAACCTGTGATTTAAAAAATTCACACTTAGATGGCTTAAGTTTCAATCCGGCATCACTCAATCGACGAAAAACAGATTCCAGGCGTGTCATATGCTCATCGAGATTTGACGAATACACAATGATGTCATCCAAGTAGATCAAACATTGGTTAAGATGAAGATCACTCATTGCCGTCTCCATCAAACGCTGGAAAGTAGCAGGACAGTTTGTCAGTCCGAAGGGCATGGAGTTAAATTCAAAAAATCCAAGCGGCCCAACGCTGAAAGCTGTTCGTTCTTTATGCTCCTCGGCTACTTCCACTTGCCAATACCCTGATTTTAAATCCAGACAGGAGAACAATTTGGATCCATGGAGAGCATCAAGCGTTTCATCAATATGAGGCAGATTGTATGCATCCCGTATAGTTCGGCGATTTAACTCCCGGTAATCTACACAAAATCTAAGGGACTGATCTTTTTTCCTTACCAAAACCACTGGGAACGAAAACGGACTCTTTGATGGTCGAATATGTCCAGCATCAAGCATGTCCTTGATATGATTCCGAACTTCCGAATACATGGATGGTGGAATTCTCCGGGATCGAACTTTAATTGGAGTATCATCCGTCAAGTTGATATGATGTTTTACAATCGGCGTATACTTCAGATCCATATCAGACAAAGCAAAAACATGTCGCCATTTGGTTACCAAAGATTCAAGCCGGCGGCGGTGTTCCAGATCCGGTGGCCAATGAATTTGCTGAGCAAGCTTGTCATCACCAAGAGGCCGTTCCTCGGAATTGGAAGTTGGAGGTTCCTCCTTCACACGATGCAGAGCACACATTGCAGACTTTGCTGGAATGATGAGTGTTCTCCTGGACAAATTCCTAATTTCCACCTTTACACGATACGTTGATGCTGTAGTGGGATGGATATCAACTACTGTCGGAGTTACAACTAGTCCACCTGGGAGTGATTGTTCAAGAAGTGGCTCAGTGAGCGCAAGGACCTTGGGAAGACTAGTACCGCCACAAGCACGTGTCAGACCAGTTATCACTTTGCGCTGTCCTGGAGTGAGAAGTTCAGAATGTGTGCTCTTGACCTGTCCGAGTATGCCGTCATCTCGCATCAATGGTGTGAGGCTCTTGAATGCTATCGACCAAGATTTTGATAACTGCACTGAAGTAGGCTTCACATCACCAGCATATAATTCAATGAAGTTGGTCCCCAAAACTACCGGTACATCATAACTGTACTGCTCACCGGGAAGTACTAAAGCAAGTACACTGTAGACAGAGGATTGCTCTGGATTCGGGTTGAGGTCTAATTCAACGAAGCCATCATATGGAAGTTCAGTTCCACCAGCAGCCCTAAGATTGATCAGTTCTCCCACAGGTTTCACCTGTATACCTGGTAATTCGGAGTCCAAGAAAGATCTGGAAATAGTCGTCACTTGACTGCCAGTGTCAATGAGTGCTTTACACTCGACATCATAGACAAGAATCGGTGTGATGTTGCGAGTACCGACTAAACTATCGATAGCCGAAGGGCGGGTATGTACAAAACCGA
Organism: Terebella lapidaria; assembly: GCA_949152475.1. Lineage (NCBI taxonomy): Eukaryota > Metazoa > Annelida > Polychaeta > Terebellida > Terebellidae > Terebella > Terebella lapidaria. The sequence continues at coordinate 28,545,550 of OX424570.1, forward strand.
ATGTTTGCCCTGTAACACCGGTTGTTCCTAGTTTCCCGAAATAGAAGCACTAGTTTCCCGAACTTGTCGTCTTCCAGCCTTGTCCTTCAATTTTGGGCAATCAGGAATGAAGTGACCAGGTTCATGGCAATAGAAGCAGGATCCTGAAGCTCGAAGCTCTTCTTTGGTCAAAGACTTCTTTGATTCAGAGGACTTGGTCCCCTTGAGTTTCTGTATTTCACTCTGTAGATCCTTCATCTGCTGGAGGAGCTCGTCAAATCTAGTGTCCATAGATGACACTTGCTGTGTATTGACCTTCGACGACTTTGACCTTGAAATATCTGTTGGACAATCAGATGAACGTTCGAGTTCAACAGAACGAGCTGCACGAAGCAAAGTTTCAAAATCACAGTTGGCATCAAATTTGTGCCGGATGGCGTTTTTGACTCTTTCATCCCTCAAGCCACTCCAAAACTTAGTGCGAAGCATGTCAGAAATGTTGGCTGTCACATAGCCACGCCGACGAACATTATTCAGGATCGACTCGAGTCGACAACCCCACACGGCAGCAGGTTCATTTTCCTTCTGCCTTGCTGTGTAATACTCCTCTAAGAGTGCTTCGGAAGTGAGAGCAACACCGAAAATGACATCAAATTTCTGTAAGATTTTGTCTGGGGTGACATCATCGCCAAGGTTCCAAAGGACTTCCGCTGCTGTTCCTTTGAGAGACCTCCGAATACCTTGTAGTATGTTAGAAATGGGATGGCCCTCATTGATTAGACATTTCACTTCATTTCTCCATTGTTGATAACTGGCATCCTTACTGTCTCCGGAGAAGAAAATTATCTTCGGGTATTGCAGCGATGGAACCGGAACAAATCCTGTTGCCGACAATGGAGTCACAGGAAAATTAGGAGTCATTGGCGGATGCGGTGCTTGAAGCGGTGGAGTCGAAACAATAGCATGATCCGGAATAGCAGTAGGAGCAAACAATTTGCGAGATCGATCCTGCCGCACAGTGACATTAGGATGAAGGGAAGCAGAAGGCATCTCCTGTTTCAGAGGTTTAGAATCCAAGTTCAATGTACCAGATTTAGAATCCAAGTTCGATGTAAGCTGATCATTCATACCATCTTCCATACCCACATTCATACCACCTGTCGCACCAACCACGGTCTGTTCACTGGATTCCGATACATCATCTTTGATCTCAGTGACAAGTCCTTGCAACAGAGAAAGCATATTCTCTGCACCAAAATCTTTCAGACATTCGCGCAATGTGTTGCGAACATCCGCCAGCTGGTCTCGACCACCAGGTTGCGATTTGCCACCTAATGGCTGAATTTGACTCAAAAAGTCGCGCATCTCTGTATCAGTGGGGATACTGATAATCAACGTGTCATCCTTGTACTTATTGTAGGTGAAACTCAGAGATGAAACAACACCATGATCACTGCCAAAAACTACAAAAATAGAGTTCTCATCGTATACTTCAAGTTTCTCAACCACGTCAAACCGTGAGAAGAATGGCTCTAGATCCAGGTCTTGCACATCTGTTAACCCAGTAACATGTACCACACGCTTTGTGATATCCATTGCTGAAAGACAAGTATCAGATTAGTTATGAATGTATATGAACTATGAATGATACCAATGATAGATGACAACAACAGTGACACAAAAAGAACGAAGTGGAAAGAATGGAAGATGACGAAACAAATGTACAAGCTCAAATGCAAAAGAAAATTCAGCAAAATGAACAAAGTCAAGACTAGGGTCAAATCCAATTGTAGAATCACCAGAAATCCAGAGCAAGGTACAACATGTACAACGACGAATGATCAAACACCAAAGTTCTCAGGACTGAAACACAATCTCAAAAACCCAAAAAGTTTATACTTGGATTTAATAATGTAGGTAGTTTACATTTATTATTTTTTAATAAAAATTATGATTATTTTTTTTTTTTTTTTTTTAAACTCCTAAAGTATAATATATTTTATATTGTTTATAGTTTAAAGTATATTAGTAATGAATTTATATTTGATTCAATGTGATTTAATATCTTAAATTTAATTTCAAAGTTTAACACCTCTTGTATTATACACAATATTTAAACAACAAATTTCAAATAATTCCACAAGTGGAGTGCAATAAATGTGCAAAAGTTATTCACACTGTGCAACTTGGAACAACAAACAACAAAGTATTAGTTGGTGCAAAATGGTATATTATTGATATCAATGACAAATGATGAATACAAATGAATCACAAGTTATTGTAGCAAAGACACGATATTTCAGAGTATGCAAAAATTTCAGATGAGTCAATATGTCAAGTTCAAGGTCACCCGATAATCAATAAATAGTTTCTTCCTGTGACCCGAAATGATAATTGTTAGAACTACATTCAACCGGTAACACAGTCCCACCACAGTGGTTCAGAAATCACACATGTATATATATATATTTACAACCTGTAGTAAATCACTATATTCACAACCTGTAGGCAATCACTGGTAACAATCAGTGTAAATTCTAGAATATGATGTAAACCACCCCACAAAATATATGCACAGATGAATATCAACTGGTATACCAACACAAAATTTCACACAATATATCAACACCTGATAACCAATGTCACCCGGGTGCAAATCCTGAAGCAATCACTCACAATGAGCGAGCGATATCCACGAACATCCGATGTCGTTGACGAGCGACGAGATGGCGTGTGATCCTCAGTCCTCAACGGTGAGGTACGAAGTCCGAAATGAGCGAATGATGTAGCGTACGAGTGATGTACACCCGCAGCACAGACAGCAGTTGGATGCCCACTGACACGAAGATGAGTGAATGGAATTCACGGGTTGATGCCCGAAGATGAATAAGTCGAACTCACGGGTTGATTCCCTGGAGATGTTGTCACAATCGTGGAGCAGACTGGTCGAACTGGAGAAAATCTGTTACCGGAAAGGTCTCTGGAGGCTCCATTGTTGTAGGGGTGATCACGTGTCACAACACGGCGGGAGGTACGGATGTGGGATTTATTGAAATCTACGAATATACCCTGCAATGATATTTACAATGATGTAATAATTATGGAACGTAAACATGACATTAAAAGAAAACGACTACACCGGATAGATGATCATGAATATGAAATAGAGTATGAACTTATGACCATGAAATCGTGCTTACCCCTTGGTAACATGAGTGCCGTGGAGGTATTAGGTTACTCAGACTATTGGTGACCAGTTCCAAACCTGCATACAAAACGTGCACATGTGTAACAGCAGTATTGATTGAAGCAAGGCTATATATTTTATCATGATTCACCATTAATTGAATGTTACGTTGATTACGTACTGTTTACAAGTATTTAGTTGTTTGTAGTGTTTATTCCGTGTTCAGTAATGTGTATTCACTGCAACAAATGCCCAAGTTCCGAGAACCCTGAGCAATCACAATGACCGCGGAAAACCCTATAAATAACCAAGACCTAAAATGCGCTCAAACTCGATGCCAGGAGATATAAACAGTTTGTAACGAATATTGAAACACCTTACCACAAAGTGACAAACAGAACCCTTCTGAATATATCAGAACAAGCTGGATGATCACGGATTGCTGACAAAGTTGATGGATGTTGTGTATTCGAAGATGACGAAGATGGCGAACGGCAACAACAACAAAACTAAACACCGACACTAACTAACACAGCTTATGACCAGATCATTGCCAATCTGTGGCTGGTCGGGGGTAAACCCCTGTCACACGTAGACATCCAAAACAGAGCCCATTGTTTTTCAGAAAATCAGTTCTGTCCAAGAATGGCATCTTTTCAAAGTTGCTGCATGCCTCCATGGCATGGGCACCTTTGCAGAACAGGCATGGCTGAGTGTGTGCACTCGGTCTGGTCTCAGTCTTTGCTGGAGCTGACGCCACGTTATCTGTTTTCTTGTCTGATGATTCAGCTTTGGTAGCAAAAGTTCCTGCCGATCTCTGCTTGTGGCTATCATGACGACCTTGATTCTGTGGTTTTTTCAGTGCGTCCTTGCCAAAAGCTGGGTCTGAGGCTTTCCTGGCCTCACGGCGGACAAACTGAACTAGGTCACTGAATACTGGTTTTTCTCCTAGTTCTTTCTTCTGTTGTACCCGAGATCTCCACTTGTCATGCAGGGCATAGGGCAGTTTACTTTCGACCTTCCTGAAGTTTTCTGAGTATTCCAAGACCTTCAGTGAACCCAAATCTTGCACAGCGTGCTCACATTCCGCTAGGAATATGCTGAAAGCATCAAGGTCCTTTGAAGAATCATTTTTGATATTGGGCCAGTTCAGGGCTTTTTCAGAAAGGCATCAGAAAGGCATCAACAATGAGTCTCCATACCGCTTGTCCAGTTCCTTCATGGCAGCAGTGAAGCCCTTCTCAGCATCCAGGTATGAGTAACCATACACTATCTTGTGGGGATCTCCAGAAGTGTACTGTTCCAGGTAGTTGAGACGTTCATCATATGAGTCACAGTTGGTCAGGATCCTGGTCTTGAATTGACGCTTGAATTGTTGATATTGCAGGGGGTTGCCGTCAAACTTTGTGATTTCTGAAACTGGTTTGTTCAGATGTCGTACAATGGAGAGCACAGAGTCACTGCTGTTTACTTGAGTCTCTGAGGGGTCTTGATCCTGTGCCGCCATGTCGTTTCTGGCTCTGTACTCTGTGTTACATTGCAGTGTCGACTGGGGTCTTCTGTGTGCAAACCCCAATGTTGTGGATTTGTCTAGGTCATCCAGAATTCTTGAGTGTGCGTCATTTATAGCGAGCTCCTCCTCCAACTTGATTTCCTCTTCTTTCATCTGAAGTTTGAGTCTGGACAACTCAAGCTGTTTCCTGTAGTCCTCCTCTTGTTGCCGTAGCTCCATTTGTGCCTTCTGGAGTTCCATCTTTTGTTGCAGTGCCAATTTCTGGACTTGCAGTTCAGCTTTCTTTTGCTCCTGTGCAATCCGTGCCGAGATTATTGTGCTGGACCTGCTGCGGCTGGATACTGTTGACACCTTGCTAGAGTGTGGGTACTTGTACAACTGTGGGAGCCCTATTTCTGACAGGCTATCCGCAGGCGTCACTTCATCTTGCAACATTTGCTCCTCGTCAGTTGGCTTCAGAATCCATTCTTCGAGTGTTGCTCTGAATTCTGTGAAGAACTCATTTCTTTGAGTGAACCAGTGGTCTTGGTATGCCTGCACTTCAGCTGGCGACATCAGCGTTCTGTAATCTGCATCAACTTCCAGAAACTCATTGTATAGTCCCAGCCAGTGCCTGCGTTTCTTCTGAATGATTTCTATCTGACGTGTTCCGCTGTCCATCAGTGTCATGCACTCGTCACCAACTTTACCAAGTGCAGCACTCAGCTGATCCAGTCTCTTCCTTTTGACCTGAAGTGTATACTCTTTTCCTTTCTCTGTTAAAGTCTTCTGCCGACTTGGACGGGCTGTTTTATCCTCCTCGGCATGGACATCAGCTACCACCTCAATCTCGCTGTCAGCCATCTTGAGGCGTAATTATGTTAATGAATGTGGATTCAGACGCTGTAGATTTATTTTGGCTGATGAAAATGCACAATTCACTTGGCTGAACTATTTATTGTGTCCGTAGTCAACATCACAATCCGTAAACATCAGTCAGTGTGCTTGTGATTAACTAAAGGAAAACAAAGAAAAGAAAAAGAAAATAATAGAAAATAGTCTGTAACATATAATCTGAAAACACTGTATTATACCGTTTTACTGTCTCAAGCAAAACAAGTTGATATAACCTGAATAGTACCACACGTTTTGAACACCCTGTAGAATACTCTGTATCCAAAGACAAGTGACAGATAAACCAGAAAAATGCACCTAATACTGGACCCCTAACTGTAATTTACACAGTACAACATATGCATGAGAGTCTATGCTAAATAATAATGATAAAGAAACTTCACCTACCATAATTTAGCCTTTCAAAATACTGTAAATTGTCTTTCTTTACAACTGTCCACATTGTCATTGCAAAAACCGTGTGCTGTCTGCATACAATATAACACAAGTCCCGTATATTGAGCAATCTCTACAGGTCTACTGTCCACACAGGAAATCACAGACCGTGACGGCAATACAATCAATACAAGTTGCATACACAGTGCAGCTGAGATATCTCTGATCAGCACAGTACAGTGCGTTCCAAAATTATCAACACAAAATTATACTCATCATTGAGAAAATGTGAATAAAATATACCACCAGTTTATATAAGCGAGTTTGACATCTACAGGAGGTATTTTTTAGTTTTTTTATTTTCGCGTTTTTTTTTTCAAAATGGCGGCCATTTTCGACGAAAAACAGCCAATTTTTTACTTTGGCAGCCATTCTCTCAAAAACTGTTCAGACAGTTTTGAGATATTTGTTTCAAGACATTGCTCTCATATACCTCTGTGATGTGTATAAGTTTCGTTGCCCCAGAGTCGCCGGTGTATGTGTGGCGGCCATTTTCATTTTCTTAACGGGTCCCAAATGGGACTTTCCCATGTTAAACTCTCATATGCTTTATAATGGGACATATATATGCCTAATATCGCACCTAATATTGAGATTAGAGGCTAAGAATCAATTGTGGAAACATAAAAAATGATATATGCTGATTATTGTCATGACCTTGAATTTGACCTTTGACCTCATTCACAAGGTCAGAGCACAAAATGGCTAGTATCTCGCTTATTATTGACTTTACAGCTTAGGAATCAATTGTGCACATATAGGAAATTATATACCGAATCTTGTCATGACCTTAAACTTGACTTTTGACCTCATTTTATATGTCAGAACATAAAATGGCTAATATCTCACTTATTATCAACTTCACAGCTTAGGAATCAATTGTGAACATATGGTAAACGATATATGCTGTATATTGTCATGACCTTGATTTTGACCTTTGACCTCATTTTCAAGGTCAAAGCACAAAATGGCTAAAATATCGCTTATTATCGCATTTACAGCTCAGGAATCGATTGTACACATATAGGAACTGATATATACTTAATCTTATCATGACCTTGAACTTTGACCTCATTTTCAAAGTCAGAGCATAAAGTGGCTAATACCTCACTTATTATCAACTTTACAGCTTAATAATCAATTGTGAACATATAGTAAACGATATATGCTGAATAGTGCCATGACCTTGAATTTGACCTTTGTGCTCATTTTCAAGGTCAAAACACAAAATGGCTAATATCTCGCTTGTTATCGACCTCACAGCTTTGCAATCAATTGGGCTCGTATAGGAAATGATATATGCTTGATATTGTCTTGACGTTGAACTTGAACTTACCTCATTTTGAAGGTCAGAGCATAAAATGGCTGATATATCGCTTATTATCGACTTTGCAGCTTGGGAATCAATAGTGAACATATGGGAAATGATATATGCTGAATGTTGTCATGACCTTGAATTTGACCTTTGACCTCACTTTCAAGGTCAGAGCAAAAAAGGGTAATATCTCGCTTATTATCAAATTTAAAGCTTAGGATCAATTGTTGACATATAGGAAGTGATACATGCTGAATATTCTCATGATATTGAATTTGATCTATGATCTCATTTCCAAGGTCAGAGCATAGAATGGTTAATATCTTGCTCATTGTCGATTTTGCAGCTTAGGAATCGATTGTGGACATGAAATAATATATGTTGAATATTCTTGTGACCTTGAATTTGACCTTTGACCTTGATTTCAAGGTCACGGGACAAAATGGCTAATATCTAAGATGTAAAACATTGTCCGGTAACCTTTCTTAGCCCTTGGGCTAATTTTTTCTGGTCGGGCTCCATACTACATTAACATACTCCAAGTGAGGGCGGACCATTGCTTTGAAAAGTCAGCGGAAGTTGTCTTCGATCATGTACTTGAATGCTCTACGAATCAAGCCCATCGTCTGATTTGCTTTATTGGCCTTAGCGCTGATATGTTGTTCGAAGCTCAGCTTGTTGTCCACAACTATCCCCAGGTCCTTTTCCTCGGTTGTGCTAGTTAATACATGCTTCGACACTGTAGTTCCAGTCCTCTTGTCCATTGTGTATGACCGGTGCATTGTGGATGACTTCCGGGTTACTGACATTACTTTGCATTTGTCCGGGTGGAACCTCAGTAGCCATTTGTCTGACCATGCCTGGAGTTCGATGAGGTCTCTTTGCATTGTTCTCTCGTCTTCCTCTTCAGCTATTTCTCTGTACATCTTCGTGTCGTCCGCAAACATGTAGGTTGGTGACCAGATCCGGCAGGTCGTTGATATATATGACAAAGAGTAATGGACCCAAGACACTGCCTTGGGGTATGCCGCTGTCAACAGCCCTCCAGGTTGAGTGAGCTCCTTGCACCACTACACGATGTTGTCTGCCATTCAAGAAAGCTTGTGTCCATTTCAGGGTCAATTCATCTATTCCATAGCTTTTCAATTGACTGAGTAGTCTTTCGTGTGGGACTGTGTCAAAGGCTTTCATAAAGTCTAGGTAGATGACGTCAATCTCACCCCCTCGATCCAGTATATCTGTCCATTCATCAATCACTTTCAGCAACTGCAGAGCGGTTGATCTGTCCCCAACGAAGCCGTACTGTCTGTTACTCAGGAGTTTGTTTTTCTTCATGTGCTCCATTATGTGGTCTCTCACGAGTGATTACTACGGAAGCCCATAGGTGACATGCACGTAAAAATTTTCTATGTCTTTTCCAGCAAAAAGCTAGCACGTTCGAACGTGAAAGCATTTAACACTATCATGTTCGCATGTGGAAACAGTTAAGGCTATTGCGTTCACACGTGGAAAGTCTGAAGTTACCACGTTCACACGTGGAAGTATTTAACGCTTCCACGTTCGCACGTGGAAACTTCAGGAGCTACCACGTTCGCACGTGCAAAGATTTGGGTGTGGTAGCATCCAATGCTTTCACGTGTGAACGTGGTAGCTTTGAATCTTTCTACGTGTGAACGTAGAAACCTAAATCTTTCTACGTGCGAACGTGGAAAGGTATAAATGCTTCCATGTGTGAACGTGGTAGCTTTGAAACTTTCTACGTATGAACGTAGAAACCTAAATCTTTCTACGTGCGAACGTGGAAAGGTATAAATGCTTCCACGTGTGAGCGTGGTAGCTTTGAAACTTTCTACGTGTGAACGTGGAAACCTTCATCTTTCTACGTTCGAACGTGATAAGTTTTAAAGTTTCTACGTGCGAACGTGAAAGCATATAATGTTTCCACGTGTGAACGTGGTAGCTTTGGACTTTCTACGTGTGATCGTGGAAGCCTAAAACCTTTCTACGTGCGAATGTGATAAGTTTTAAAGTTACCACGTGCGAACGTGATAGCGTTAAATGATTCCAAATGCGAACGTGGTACTTTTGAACTTTCTACGTTCGAACGTGCAAGGTTTTTAATAGGAAAAACATCAAAATTTTTTTCCCGCACCTGTCACCTATGGGCTTCCATAGATTACAGAACCTTGCAGGGAATGCACGTCAGACTGACTGGTCGGTAAGTGCAAGCCTCCTTTGTACTGCCTTTCTTGTATATGGCAGTCACTTCTGCTCGCTTCTAGATCTCAGGCAGGGTGCTTGATGCTAGAGAACTTTTGAAGACTATGGTCAGTGCCCGGCTTAGTTGTTCTGCTGCCTCCTTCAAAATTCTTGGGTGGACCTTGTCTGGGCCCTGGGATTTGTCTACCTTCAGTTTTTGAAGCTTCTTCTGTCACCTTCCAAGGTGACTTTGAGTTCACCAGCCGGGTATTCACAGCTTCTTACTGCTATCGCTGGTACTTCTGTATCTGGCTCCTTAGTAAAAACACTGCTGAAGAAGTCAGCCAAGACTTGGGCTTTCTCCTCGTCTGTTGATGTTAGATTTTCCTTTCCATCGACTCTAGAGTTCACGAGATCTGCTATGCCGGTCTTGGTGCTCAACTTACTTTTCACGTATCTCAAGAATTTCTCGGGGTTGTCTTTGGCTTCCCGAGTCTCATTTGTGATTTTCTTGTCATGGCTCTCACTTTATTTCTCCGTTTTGTATACTCTCTGTATTTTTCTTGGCTTTTGGTTTCCATGTATCGTTGCCATGTTCTGTGTTTTTTCCTTGTAGCTCTATAGATGGACTGGTCGAGTGGTCCTCCCATTCTTATCCACTGATTCCCGGTATATACCTTGTGTGGGATATGTTTTGCCTTGGTCTGTCTCAATATTTCCTCGATCCGCACCACTGCCTGTCAGGATCACCTCTGCATGGCTCTAATGTCTCCGTCCAGTCGATGTCTAGGTCGGCCTGCATCTCTTGGTAGTTCCCTCGATCAAAGTAGTATTTTTTATGGACCTTTATCGTGTCTGTGGTGTAGCATTTGTACTCAAATGCCAGTAGGCAGTGGTCACTTTTGCCCAGGGGAGAGAGGTGCACCAGATTTGATATCGTGCCCTCCTCATTTGTTAACATCAGGTCCAGGAGGTTTATCTGTTCCCCTTCCTCTAGTTTCTGACTTCACATGCTGGTACAGGAAGCTGTCCCTCATGGCTTCAATGAACTTGTAGTCTTCACTTTCTATGTTATCGCCACTTGTCGTCAATGTTTCCCATTCTATTTCGGGATGGTTAAAATCACCTGCAATCAGAACATGTGTGTTGTCCTCTTGTGCCGCCTCTGTTTTCTGTTTCATGAGTTTCCTGTTGTTCTCGCTAGTGTTGTTAGGACTTCTGTAAATGCAGCACACTGGCTCTCTGGCATGTGTCAACTATTATCCATGTAGAGTCTTGGTAGGTCTGCTCCATGGTAACCACTCTTGTCTGTAGGTACTCTCTAGCGTATATGACTGTTCCCCTGCCTCCTTCCTCTGGTGTGATGTGTAGTTGGTACCCCGGTATGGATATCTCGGCTGTTGACATGTTGTATCTTGCTTTTTTGGGTTTGACCTCTGTGACCATGATGATATCTGGTCGGGTGTTGGCTTGCTCCACTCTTGATGTAATCTTGTTAGTTAATGTGTCTGCGTTGGTGTACCAACAGTGTATCTTCCCCATATTGTTCCTTTGCACTGTGTTACCATGCTCGTCCTCATTATTTTGTCTTCTTCCAACTTTGTGCATAGGTGCTACTCCAACTGGAGAGTAAACAGAACGGTGTGCATATTGTGATTTTTTTTACAGGTTCTTGATGTTTACTGTTGTGCGTTACTGTTGTGCGTTAGACTATTTGGCAACACTGCAGACTAGTAGTTACCTGGCCAATATGTCCGGGTCTCGGACTGCCAACCCCATAATACCCCTCAGACATGCTTGTCTAAGGTGACGAGTTTGAAAGTAACGTCCTGTTCGCTCTACGACGCACCGTTTCCGAGATATCGACGAAAATGAAAAATGCTGACTCAGCGAGAAAATTGTTTTCTTAACTAAGCCCCTGCAACCACCGCCGGGCCTGCCCTGTCCGCCTGTGCAGCCGTTTCAACTCCCAGCTCCGCTCGCAGAGCATCCTGCTCCCGAGCGTAGGGACCCACCGCCCACTCCCAAGAAGGGCGGCACGGACGAGCAGCCAATGGAGGAGGAGGAAGGCTAATGTAGCCTCGTCGCTGCGGCAACACGGCGGCATGCCGGCGTCGCTTCCCGCGGCTCCGCCCTCCCTTGGACTCGCTCCCGGCCGGCTTGCTTCTTTCTGGTTCCGCCATGCGATGCCTGTGTCGTGTTTCGCAAGTTTTGGGTGCAGGCGGAGCATGTTGGGGACCAACATTGTAAGAAGGGGGTAATTTTGCCCAGAGATCACGACAGGTGATTCTTTATAAATACGCTTGCTTTTGGCCTTTGTTTTGGACGCTTCTGTTCGAAGCACGCGCTGCTTAGCAACGCTCTCCAACTCTCTCGCCCAGTATGCTGTAACAATGGCCTTACACGTCATTTCCCAAGTTTCTTGGCGTACGCCCTCTGGATCACCGGTCTGCATCACTGGGATGGTGCGACACAGGCTCTGGCGGACCGTCAGGCTGTCCAGGGTTCCATCCCCCGTGGCGGACCGCTGTGAGCCGGCCTTACAGTTAACACCACGGTGATGATCATGTATCCGAGTGGTGTCCGCATGTCTGGGCTCGCTGGGCGGGCTGCTACCTGGTTAACATTCTGATCATAGAGTAGGCACTGCGCCCGCAGTGACCCTCGGTGAGCGGACTATCCGCGAGGATCTGAGGATAGTGGTCGTGCGTCCGCCGTGACCCGTGGTGAGAGGATTATCCTCGAGGATCCTGTGTAAAGTCCCCACATTTTGATAAGTAAAATTATTGATAATAATCAGAGTAATTAATGTGAATATTATTACCACACGGCTAAGTTTTGACCATCAGGTATTGTTGTCACAGGCGTTATCGGGGTGCATGTGTTATTGCATAATTTAGATGTTGTTGTTAGAACAAAGATGCTGTGTTTCGACCAATTGGTTACCTTTGTTAGAAGTTCAATTATTCCGTCACCGGGCTTTGACCCCGATATAGCTACAGTAATGAACTTGTCTTTTATCCACGTGTCTCAGGTTTTACGCAAGCATGTTTCGTCATCTTGTTTTGGTATTGCTGATTCATTTTATTGCAATCTAAACATCACCGGGTTAGACAAAGTTCTCCAGGTCTGTAGCTGGCCAGACATTGTAGGCTACTGTATTGACTATCAGAAGGATTCTGTTTACTACGCAGTTTCCAAATGATGTCATGTTTTTATTGTTCTTTGACTTGTGGGATATATAAACCCCACGCATTTTGTCGAGAGATTCGGGTTTCACACTAGGTACACGAAATATTGGAAGTTATCAACGGACACGTAGGGCTTGTGCCCTCCGTGCCGGCACGTGTTGTGTCGGTACGGGAATGTGACGATGCCTGATCTGGATTTGACGCACATGTACCTATTTGGGGTATAGATTAGTTTTAATGGATTTGTGTAACCGAATGATTTGGAATATCATTGATCAATTTGGGATTAATAAAACTGTTGATTGCACCGGGACTTCATGAGTTGCCATCCACCAGATTTGAATGAGCTAAGAACTTGGAATGCGTTTAAAGTGGACTAATTTGTGAAGCTAGCCCAGCGCACACGACCCAATTTGAAAGGGCTAGACTTTACAGTGGCGTCGCGTGGCCAGGACATCGCTCATTCCAAATCAATCTGGTGGACAGCTGAAGACAACGAAGTTTCACACTCTGGATATGTGTGATGGCGAGCGTGACCCAAGGAGTCTGCAGGAGTACAATCACATGGACATGATGAGCAGCGCCTAGAAGACAAGTATGAAGCGACGATGATGGGTATCAAGAGGATCATCGAACTTTGCATGGAATATGTCGAGGAAGTGACTATCCATTGCAACGGGGACTGCATACCGGGAATAAGGATGTAGTCAAGAGAATTGCGGCTTGGAGATCGTCGATGAGGTACGCGATCGGCCGCCTGAGGAGCACTGCGGATATGTGCATTGCTGGTGTAGACCCAGCACGGAGCTGATGATCAAGGACTTGATCGACCCACGCGCGCTTTCAGAACATCTGAGGGAAGTCTGCTTCATTATGGAAATGTGATCCGATTCTGCTGACAATTTACTTATGCACACAATGAGAGGTGGAACATGCATATATTGTGTTCATAAATGTTTCGGAAAATTCCATGTTGAACTATTAATATGTTTTGTGTATCAGTGCCGATGGTTTGATGTATGGTACTGATGGTGTATGCAGAATATGTTCTGCTGATTAATGTATATTAATGTGTGTTACTGAAGATTTGTGGATGCTGTGTATTTTGTGAGTTATGATATTTTTCATGTACTTTGTATTTGTGTTTTAGGTACCTGGTATATTGTGAGCTGGTATACATGATATATGAAGGGTAGAAACCATGAAAATGTGTTGACTTTATCTGAGGTATATTTTAGTTAAAAACTGGGTTTTTAACTCCTAGGAATGGGCGTGTGTAAAGTCCCCACATTTTGATAAGTAAAATTATTGATAATAATCAGAGTAATTAATGTGAATATTATTACCACACGGAGGTTTCATATTTACAGCAAATATGTTGATTGTGTGTCGTGATTTGTGTTTCATAATTATTTTTGTATATTGCTAAGTTTTGACCATCAGGTATTGTTGTCACAGGCGTTATCGGGGTGCATGTGTTATTGCATAATTTAGATGTTGTTGTTAGAACAAAGATGCTGTGTTTCGACCAATTGGTTACCTTTGTTAGAAGTTCAATTATTCCGTCACCGGGCTTTGACCCCGATATAGCTACAGTAATGAACTTGTCTTTTATCCACGTGTCTCAGGTTTTACGCAAGCATGTTTCGTCATCTTGTTTTGGTATTGCTGATTCATTTTATTGCAATCTAAACATCACCGGGTTAGACAAACTTCTCCAGGTCTGTAGCTGGCCAGACATTGTAGGCTACTGTATTGACTATCAGAAGGATTCTGTTTACTACGCAGTTTCCAAATGATGTCATGTTTTTATTGTTCTTTGTCTTGTGGGATATATAAACCCCACGCATTTTGTCGAGAGATTCGGGTTTCACACTAGGTACACGAAATATTGGAAGTTATCAACGGACACGTAGGGCTTGTGCCCTCCGTGCCGGCACGTGTTGTGTCGGTACGGGAATGTGACGATGCCTGATCTGGATATGACGCACATGTACCTATTTGGGGTATAGATTAGTTTTAATGGATTTGTGTAACCGAATGATTTGGAATATCATTGATCAATTTGGGATTAATAAAACTGTTGATTGCACCGGGACTTCATGAGTTGCCATCCACCAGATTTGAATGAGCTAAGAACTTGGAATGCGTTTAAAGTGGACTAATTTGTGAAGCTAGCCCAGCGCACACGACCCAATTTGAAAGGGCTAGACTTTACACCTGGATAGCGGACGATGTTGAAACTTTACACCACCCTGTGACGTTGTCGAGGCACCGAGTGTGAAGGCCTTCGAGAAAAGGCTAGACAGATATTGGAAGGACCAAGACGTGAGGTACAACTTCGAACCTGCTTTCAAAATAACCAGCTGTCCATCCAATGTTCAAATGACAGACGAAGAGGAAGAACATCTGGATACACAGGCCTAGCCTTCGTCCATTATCAGGCAACCTAAGTAAACCTAAGTAAGTCTGGACACTCGAGCCAAAATTATTTGTGGTAAACTAATTGTATATGCGTGTGTTTGGCGTCATCTTCATTTAACCCGACACGGTGACATTTGTAAAAAACAAACCTTTACATGGTTAAATATAGGTGAGGTGTTGATAGATCTAATATTCGACCAGATAAAATGTTCAAGTTACAGTCAATTTAACAAAAAACTCTCCAAGATTCATAGGCCAACCAATACCACTTCGAGCCAGTGAAACATTTAATATAATGTCCCTGTGTCACGCTCCGTTCATCGTTGAAACAAATGAAATGACAGTCCGCATTTTATCAAAACTAGTGGTTTGACATTTGCCACGAATGCGAGTTGTTTATTGAACATTTGCCTTCATTTTGCTCATATCACTACAAGTAGGACAATGTTGAAGACTATTATACTGATCGGTGGACCTTCTAAAGGTAACTGATCATACAAGGAAATACTGCTAAACTGTACCTGTGGTTTTAAACTTCTTGTCCATGATCATTGTATTTAGACGGTATTATCGCCCATGTAAACTTGACCTGCCAAAAAACCTGAAACCCTGCAAGCTCTCCCAATCTTTTAACGATTGAATGCTTTCACACGAATTTTGCTTATCTGTGAAATATCTTGAACAAATTTTCACTGAGCTAACAGTTGGGAAGAATCCCATTTGGGCCAATCATATATGCCACCAAAAATGGGTATACTTCCTGTATAACTAGACAGGGTATACCTGAGGGCTTCGTCCCATGTAGCTTTCAAATCGCGCGCCGATTTCGAAATTGTCGCGCATTTTCAAAATGACTGATAGAATCTAATGTGTGATTTGATAATGGCGACTGTTAACGATTCGCAAATCGCGCAGCGCGATTTCGAAATCGTTCGTGCGATTTGAAAATGCTA
>CASCJZ010000003.1:0-28202 GCA_949152475.1 Terebella lapidaria
TCTTAAATCTTTTTATGTTAATAGTGGTACTTTAAGACATATTCTTTATGTAGTTGGTATGTAATATAATCAAATTGCTCAAAATTGGTCAAAATAAGCAACTATTACCTTAGTTGCTCAGAATATTTCAACCATCATTTTAACCATTACTGATGTTTATTGGCTTAATAGTCACTAACTAGTATTCTATACTGATAATCCATTATCTCTTAATGCTGAAAAAATGAGTTTTATTAATGGACGACTGTTAGTTTCTTCTTCCTTGAATACAAACTATAAAGTAAATCTAGAACTCTCTCAAGCAAGTACAGAAGCCATTCTACCAAATTTACAACATACTGGGTCATTATCTCTTGATTATGGTTTAGACTAGGCTGAATTCTATAAATCTTATATCCAATCAATGAAATCACAATACTACTATATTTTCGGTCTAATTATTACCATTTTATTGGCTATCTTCTACACAATAAAATCCTTATTAAGTGTTCCTAAGAGCAAGGATCAGGGTTAGATAATTCCTCATATTTTTGCCTTGAAATGTTGTGCTTTAGGTCTGTTTCCTACTTATGTATAATATCTATCTTATTGCTATGGGTTTATGACTGCTGATTTTCCATGGGCTAATAGTTACTTTGGTGGGATTTTAAGTGATAGTTTTGATGCATCCCCTCCAGGTTATAAGCTTTTCTATGAAAATATGAACTTAGCATCAACCTACCTTCTGGCAATAGGTATTTTCATTGCTATATTAATTTTTACTTTCATTATTTTCAATAGTCTTTCTGAAGGAAGATAATCTATTCCAGAATATGGATCTTTTAGTAGTTTCCTCTATAATTTGTTCATTATGGGTTTGGTGGTTGCTGGAGTTGCATCATTTCAAGGTGCTATAATGAATCCAATCTCATCAATCACCATTAATGGGTTATTTTATGTCCTAGGATGTGCTACTTTATTTGGTGTGATTGTTCATTTGATCTATAGTTTCTATCAGGAACTCAATTATCTTCCAAGGCTAAGAGTATTGATTAAGGGAACTCTGTTAGCTCTAATGAATTTAAGTCCTATATATTTAGCAAGTACTGCTATATTAATTGATGTGATATTTACTGTTTTCATAATTTGTTACAGAAGGTAGCACTATCTCTACCCAAAACTTTGGATTATTAATCACCTTTTGATGAATGTAGGTCTTTCTCTATTGATATTCCTTCCAGATAATCTCTTTTCTCTAGTATTCTGCAGTGTGATAGTGGTTGGTGTTGTTAGTATTGATTTATTTATTCACATTATGGAGTATTTGGAAAGATAAGAACTACAGTCAATTTATCCCCTCAGAAAATAAAATACTACCAAATATATCAGTTCTACCACCACTAATAATATATATGATTTTGAAATTGATGATGCTAAAGATGATAAATTAGATTTTGATGAATTTGGTGGAACTCAAGAAACCTTTGGAACCTACAAACCTTTAAGAAGGAAGCAGAAAAAAATTAAGGCAACACCATAGGTTGATACGAATCTTATGAAAGTGGAAAGACAGCCCAGAAAGGAAGGAGAATCTGACAACAGTGAAACTTTCATCGTTGAGTAGTTCATAAAATGATTAACTCTCTCAATCTAAACCATTTAATAATATTTTAAGAAAAATTATAGTCAATTCATGTTTATTCATATCAAACTACTTCATAGTTTACGAATATAGTGATCTTTGATGGTTGCTTCTATTTACTTCAGAAGTATCTAATGCTTGTGATACTCTTCCTTATTAAATCCATACTACTTGTATTTGCTCGGGAGTGTCCTTTAATACAAATACTTTTGGTAATTAAAGTGACTATAAAGTCGTCCCATCTTGAAAAATTGGTAGGATACAATTATACCGGCAAAAGCATCAATGAAATAGGCTAAAGGCTCAATAATGTCCCAAGAATAGAATATATAGGTCCCAGACCAAATAAAAGCTATATTAGCTCCTATTAACCCTAATCCAGAAGCCATCATCCACTTCACTTTCTTCTGACAACTTTCCTCGGCTTTTGCCTTTAGTACTTCTAACTCTTTAACTTTTAACACTTGTTTTCTCCATTGAAGTTAGACTTCACTGATATGACGATTCTGTGGGACTGGATCAAGCAGACATTCAATTAGTAATTTCCTAGCTTCACTACCAGGTAGCATGATAGGTTTACTATCATTGTTGTTGTATTTAAGATCTACCCAAGTATCAATCCTTCTTACATAGCCTTCAATATCTCTCTAGCTGACTACAGGTATTTCTAAGTTGTCAAGTCCATCAATTTTAGGTGTTTGCTTTTCAGGTGGGCTCTATAGCTGACCAATCACTAAGATATTTTGGTATTGTTCTGAACCAATATAAAAATGTTGATTTATAAGGGCTTAAATAGGCGTAATGGGTGGCATGACCATAAAGTCATTGCAATGAAACTAAACAATCAAAATATAATGTTACGACTATGTTTTTCATTGACAATTTTTTAGTTAGTTCTAATTTCAGATCATGAAGAGTCCCATTTCGACTTATTTGAACTATAATTTTAGTTTTTTGATCAATGATTCCAAAATTTAGCTGAAACTGTTCGGAATTCCGAACTGCAAGAACTGCTCTAGTTGTGAGTTGTTTTTTTACTGTTGCAAAACTCTTGAACAGACATGTATACAACATTAATAGCTTTGAATTTATATAATTTCATCAATTATATTAAGACTTAATTGTGAGAATGATGAGGTTTAGACTGAGTATAATATGAAATGCGATAAGAAGCAAATGTCCAAAGTTAATTAAACTCAACCTAAGTAAGAGTAATGATTTAGAGACTAGATTTTGATGGGTGGTATGGAAACCAAGCGGCAAGAATTGGAATAAATATCAAATAGGTTAAAAAAAAATTATTTTCCTTTATCTGTATCAAACAATGAGCTAAAAAAACATATTTGCAATTGGAGTCATAATAAAATTAATTGTTTTCATGAATAGCATTATTGCGACTAATAATATAGTTACTTGTATGTACATGCTTAAAATCTATAATCCATCAAAGTCTGTAGTTTTAAACAGCCAACTGAAGTACTACCTCTTTGTGGCTAGCTTCAATCTACTCAGAACTGTGGTATTGATGAGCTTATCTAAGAAATAAGCTCCAGTTATCACAGAATTTGATCAGTTTTAATATTCTGACATGGTAGATCTTGATAAAAGGATCTTAATGGTTCAAAAATGATGATTCCCGATCAAGCCTATTGTTGTGATTTGTTTCATTTAAGTGAATGATAATCATCATCATGCAGGAATCCCTCAAGCAGTTGGTACCTTAACTGTAGACATCAATACTAAATTATAGAAGTTAATCTCAATAGAAACCAAAAAAGTGAGTGCTATAAGAAATTTATATATGATTGGTTTTGACCGAAAAACCCTTTTGTGATTCAATTAAAGATCATAAGGTCATCATTTAAGGGTCTTATTAAGTTTGATTGAATTTTGTCAGACTTCTTGTTATTGATCTGATTATTTACTTTATTTATAAAAATAACTGATGATATCAAGAGGAATATGCCAAAAATACTTATAAACTTTTTCAGAATCTTGCACGCATAATTTCTCTGAAGTTTTAGCTTGTCAATAACCATTGTCCAAAAATATTATGTCTGTGGCTCAATTTGTAGATCTAACTCTAGATAATAAAACCCATTCAAAGAGTAAGGGAAATATTTCAATCTATTAATAGTTAAAGAAACATAATTTGGGCGTTAATGATTCAATCAGCATTATTAAGGTGTTCCATTATCAATGATAGGAATAACTTCTTGAAATTTCGGAACAGTAAAAGGACATACTTGTATAATTGTGTGAAATAACCCTTCCTACTAGATATAAGAATGCCCACGATAGACTTTTCCTTATGATACTTAAAAATCTTTGATTCTTAGATTGATCAAAAATTATATCTTTAAATTAATTAAGTCTAGCTTATGATACAAGTGTATTTGGTTTGTCCAGTATGTCTTGAACATTTTAACAACCGGTCAAGGAAGCCAATGTTGCTTTGTTCAGCTGCACATAATGTTTGCCATGACTGCTCTTAAAGAATTGACAATAAATGTCCTATATGCAAGAGAAAGTTCACGAAAAATGATATATAAAGCAATACATAATGGCTATAACTGTTGAATTACCCCTTCTATATGACCTACTATGGTAGATAAATTTAGAGTCATGGCTACTCTCAAAAAAATGAAGGCTCACCATATGAATTTAATGAAGAGTCAGTATGGGGAAGAAAAGCCTTCAATAAAAATTAATATTATGAAGGGTATTGGAAATGCAATAAAAGAGACGGAGAGGGGAGGCAGGTAGATGGAAATGGCTAATATGAAGGAAATTGGAAGGATGATAGAATAAATGGGTATGGAACATTCTTTGGGAAGAATAATGAAAGTTATGAGGGGGAATGGTAAGACAATCTCCCACATGGAAAGGGTATTTACAAGTCGAGTGATGGATAACTATATGAGGGTAATTGGAAGGAAAATAAAATGAATGGTTATGGCAAACTAGTTTTGAAAAATAAAGAAATCTATGAAGGGTAATGGAAAGATGATATGATGCATGGAAAAGGCATCTACAAGTACAGTGATGAATCAACATATGAGGGAGAATGGAACTATGATAAAAAGAATGGTAATGGAAAACTTTGCTGGAAATAAAATGAAAGTTATGAAGGAGAATGGAAAGATAATAAACAGCATGGAAAAGGCATTGAAAGGTACAGTAGTGGAGCAACATATTAGGGGGAATTCAAAGATGATCTAAAGAATGGAAAGGGTATCTACAAGTATTTTAATGGATAGAAATATGAAGGTGAATGGAAAGATGATATGAAACATGGAAAAGGTATCTACAGTTATAGTAGTGGATCTACATATGAAGGGGAATGGAAAAATGGTATGATGCATGGAAAAGGCATCTACAAGTATAGTGATGGATCAACATATGAGGGGTAGTGGAAAGAGGGTGCGAAAAATGGAAAAGGTATTCGCAAGTATAATAATGGCTAAAAGTATGAGAGTTAGTGGAAAGATGGTAAAGAGTATGGAAAAGGTATCTACAAGTACTGTAATGGATAAAACTATCAAGGTTAATGGAAAGATAATAAAAAGCATGGAACTGGCATCTATAGGTATAATGATGGATCAACATATGAGGGATAGTGGAGAGAAGATATGAAAAATGGAAAGGGTGTCTACAAGTATAGTGAAGAAGCCAAATATGATGGGGAATGGAAGTATGATAAGAAGAATGGTTATGGAATGTAATGGAACAAAAATGGAAAGTATTAAGGATAATGGAAAGATGATAGAAAGAATGGAAAAGGAATTTACCTGTACAAGAATGGATAAGTATATGAGGGGAAATGGAGAAATGACTAAGTTCAGGGATTTGGCATCAAGACATATCATGATGGATAATATGCTGGAAATTGGCTTGATGGTCTGAAGGAAGGAAAGGGAAAATATACTTATAAAAATGGAGGATTTTATGAAGGGAATTGGAAGAGGAATAAAAGAAGTGGTTATGGGAAATACTTTTTCAACTAGAATGAAAGTTATGAAGGACAATGGGAAAATGGGATGAAACATGGAAAGGGTATCTACATGTACAGCACTAAAGAAAAATATGATGGGCAATGGAAAGAAGATAAGATGAACGGATATGGAAAATATTTTTGGAATCAAAATGAACACTATGAAGGGTAATGGAAAAATGACATGAAACATGGAAAGGGTATTTAGTTGTTTAGCGATGGATCAAAATATGAGGGGTAGTTTAGGGAGGATAAGAGGAATGGTTTCGGAAAGTATTATTGGAATTAGAATGAATGCTATGAAGGTGACTGGAAAAATGATGTTAAACATGGAAAGGGCATCTTTAGATCTAGTAACTAAAAATATTAGGGGAAATGGGAAGGAAATAAAATGCATGGGTTTGGAAAGTATTGTTGGAATTAAAATGAATTTTATGAAGGAGAGTGGAAAAATGGTATGAAAAACGGAAAGGGCATCTACAGATACAGCAATGGAGAAAAATATGAAGGGAACTGGAAAAATGATCAGTATCAGGGAGAAGGCAAATATACCTACCTGGATGGCTATTATGAGGGTGAGTGGAATCAACATAAGAAATAGGGCTTCGGAACAAGGGTTTATGCTGATGGAAAATATGATGGAAATTGGTCTAATAACATGAGGGAAGGAAAGGGGAAATATACTTATAAACACGGAGAATACTACGAGGGCAATTGGTCTAAAGATCTGATGGAAGGCTTTGGGTAGTTGTTTAGTCCTTTCGGAATCTCAACCAAAGGGACATGGACTCAAGGAAGACTTAATTCCCAGGTAGACTGCGACTGCTCTTAAGTGGATGCATGCATTATTTATTGAGAAGATTTGCAAGATCATGATTAAGTACGATATAAAATTACTTATTAAGTTTCTTTATAAAAACTCAATGACATGTTATTTCATCTTTATAAATTTCTTAAAGTGACAATAATTAGCAAAACCTTTTCTAATGATTGTACTACCAAGCATGGTTTAAAGGTTTAGGTTGAAAGATAGTTACTTACTCTAATGTATATGTTCTCAGATTATACATATTCCCTATATGTTTTATAAATATTCGTTAGTTTTATGGGTAATACAAACATTCCATAACCACTGGAACACCTGCATCAAGCAGTTTCCACTAAATTACTCTAAAAATATGAACTTCTTCCTGGTAGGAGTGTTTTCCCTTACTATTTATTAGGAAAAGACACTAAAAGATCATTTAAAATCCATGAAATCATCTTTAATGATAAATAATCAGTTCTAGCACATGAATAACTCCTGAATAGCAGGCAATAAACTATCTACTCAAGAAACTAACATATTATTGGATATTAAAAAATGGTTCAATCTCATGAAAGTCATTATTTATGCTTAGAAAAGCATTGTCTGTATTTATTAGTTGAGAATGACCTATTAGGACTCTATTAAGAAGTAGAGAAGAGGGGAGGCTAATTGAATACTCATGAAATATGGTAAATAATGAAAGATATAAGTCATATATTTAGTTGTCTTCAAAACCAAAAAATTCGTTATGGAATGATAAAATTCTCAAATTTGAAATACTAGAAGAGTCCTATAAGATCCAAATTAAAGATATATGATCCACTCATCTATAATACTTCCAATCAAGAAATAACTAATCTATTATAGGCTTATCATAGGAAACATCGATCACTTCCTCATGAAGGAATAATAGGATTGGATTGTTGTTGTTGTTGTTGTAAAGGAAAGCAAATATTATTCAAAGATAATAAAGAAAATCATCCAAAAATAATCAAAACTAAAAGGGGAATTGCTATGAATAAAGTAAAAGAAAATCAATAAAAATCAATACAGCAACCATCTAATACTAAGAATATACAAGAAGTATATCAATCTCTATAAACTGCCGGATTATTAACATAATCAACCAATTAACATCAGAAACTCATCGAATTCATTCCTCCTTTGTTATCCCCAGAAGAGTATAAAATACTTGAAAGTAACGAATTAACCAACTATGACCATTATAAAAGTGATGTCTATGTTGCTGGGTGTATTATTTTATCTCTCTGTTGGGGTAGTTTAAGTCATAAAGAAAAACAATATGCTCTCAATGAGTATTACTTAAGATCCTTCAACCAACAGGACTATGAAAAAGTCAACTTACAGAAATATCCAAATTATAGAATTATGGGTAGTCAAGTGTTCATGTCCCTGAGTGCCAATATTTCAGAAGAATACACAAACATTACAACTCGATTAAAAGTCATCAAACACTATGATAAGTATCCTCTATAATTCATTAATCTCTTAGAAAGAATGTTGTCTGAGAATATTGAAGGAAGGTATAATTGGCTACAACTTTAAAGAGAGATTGAAAATTTAAAAGTTTAGATATAGATTATCAATAACAGAACAATATTGAACAAGAATTAACAACTACAAGAACTATCAAACTACAAAGAAAACACCATAAAAATTAGTAAAGATTAAAAACACTACCAAAAGAATCACAAAGATCTCTACTCATTAATCACATCCCATAAAAATAAATTATAAAAATAGAAATACCAAGAACTGTGAATAATTTCTCAAAGAAGTAGTCTTAACTGAATTATAATCAAAAACTCTACCCATACAATATCAATCAAAATGTAAGTGTTAAACCAAAATATCAACATATGTTAACTTATAAATAATTCTCACCCTTAAAAATACCCAATATTGAATCTCATTTACATTAAATAATAATCAAATAAGAAAGTTAAACAGTTCCTATTCTTTATAAGAAGGAAATAGAACCAGTTGAAACCTCAGAGCTTATGTTGTTAGTGGCTTCATATCATAAACAAACTCGAGAATAATTAATAGAAAAAAAAAGAGAATAAACTAAAGATAGTCTTATCAATAGAAGTATCTAAAATAACAAAAAATATCATCTTAAATTTCAAGAAGATTATATAGATAAAAAAAGAGATCATCTATTAATAAATATTTTACGTTAAAAATATCCAACAAATCACTTTAGACTGATTTCCTTCCTGTCTGGAGGTTATTACTATGGAATTATCAAAGATAATAAAAAACATTAATATGGTTAATTAACTTATCCTAACAATCAAATGGCCTATATAGGTTAGTGGCAGATGGACTAATTTCATGGGTATGGACATCTATTCAATGAATGTCCAGAAGGAACTACAATGTTAAATTATTCTAATTTTGATAGCATTGGTAATAATTGGATCAGATATTGTGGTGAATTTAAATCCAATAAAGGAATGGATTTGGAGAATTATTTTTCTCAAACAATCAAGTATATAAGGGTTAGTTTAAGGAAGATGTGATACATGGTAATGGATAGTTTATCTAGAAATATCAAACCAATCAATAGAAAATCATTAAAGGCCATTGGAATTATAATCAACTGATTAGAATCTGTGATTGATTATTATATAAATAAATCTATGAATACTTACAAATGGATAATACTCTTAGTAGCTATAGAAATAGCCTATTCTTTCAATATGACTCAGCCTGAAGCCTGTATAATTTCAACTAAATCAACTACATCATTACCTATTTTTAAAAGAAACATCAACAGCATCTTCATCCAGAAGAAAATCAAACTCAAAGCATTTATACTATTTCCATGGCAATAAGCAACAATATTAAATGAAGAAACTAGCCTTAGCACCCTATCCCAAAATGTATCTAGTTAAATCTGCAGGCAATGTTGGCCAGGATATTTATGATGCTATTAATGCTCATTGTTCTTATGACAGTGCTATTGTTATGCTTGATGAATACTAGTACTTTGAACATGATATGTCATTATATAACTCATTGAAACCCTTGGCTAATCCTCATATTTATGCAATCTTTAGTAGCTATAAAATACAAGGCTTAAATATTAACCCTCGAAAATAACTTCAATAATTCAGAAGAGATTAACATTTTGATTCTGTAGGAGATACAACCAATTTTCCATTCATTCAAGAAATAATTCAATCCTTTAGAATTTTCTAAGCACGATTCTATCATTATATTCCTTATTTTGAGTTCATGGATATTAATGAAACTTTTTATTCTACTAAGGCTTCATTTATATTTGGTCTTATAGAAATTAGAGATAAAAATCCTCAATCTTCTTATGGAATTGAATATGATGAAAATATGTCATTTCCATTAAAATTATCCTTATCAAGTTAAATCCTTTTCTGCACTTAAACTCTAATGCTAGAATAGTATACTTTAGCTATAAGAGCAGTTGGTAGAAAATCTCAAATCGATGATCTTATTAATATTTACAATATAACTATGGGAGACAGTAATTGGATCAAAGGAATGTCCCTTTCTAAACCAAGATTCTGGAAAAAACATGATTATAATATCTTCAAGAGAGCAGCACTATCTAGTGCTATGAGAATTCCTAAAATTATCCATCAAATTTAGCTTGGTAACAATATATCACCTATTAACTAATACTTTGTAGAGAGGTGTTCTACCCTATTACCTGATTTCTAGTATAGACTTTGGAATAAGAATGATATTAATAGAGATAACTTCCCTATAACCTATCCATACTTAAAGAAATTATTTCATCTGGAATCTTCAATGAAATCTACTCGCTTAGGAATGATAACAAATCTAATGAAATTCTAAATTATCTATACTCATGGTGGTTTTTATCTTGATACTAGTTATGAATTATTCTAATCTTTAAATGGATTACTTAATTATTCAATGGTAGTTTCATTAGAAAAAGTAATGATGTTTACCTAATAAATTAGTACTACATTTTTTGGAGCTGAATCTTAAAGTAAATACTTAAAAAGAATTCTTACTAAGGAAAAATTAGATAAAATTAACCTATAAACTGATTATCCTCATATTTAACTAGGTTCTATATATTTTTCTAGAGCAATACCTAATATTCTCTAATACTATGTAGATATTAAGGTTATAGATCCTAATTCAATTTTTCCATATTATCCTTAGAGCTCAGATCATAGATTTAAACAATCTAAATGTGTACTCAGAGAATCATCACCTCTTTCACCGAGTATTAAGAGAAAATATAAGTAATTATTGAAAGTGGGTGATAAATTAGTGATTTTCCCATGTAATCAAGAGTATCCCTAGGTAGTTGGAGTGAATCATTTTGAATTTGGTAGGTCTCGGGCTACAAAAGCATGATATTAATCATAATTAAGTAAAATGCTTTATTATATTTTTAAAACAACTATATACCTCCAATTTTGGCTCCTATAATTAATATATTTAAAAATGGAGAGAAACTAACCTAAAACCACCTAGTAATATTTGGAAAAAGTGCAGGAGGAAGCTAAAAAGCAGTAAAACTAACATGTTCCTTCAAACCAGGAACTAGCTAAGGTCTATGAGTCCTAAAAAGCTCACTATCAAGAATTATTCCAATATACTGTGATAATGATAATAATAATTGTATTGACTTTTGTTATTGTAAAAGTCACTAAAGAGAAATCTAGTTCATTTATTGGTACAGACTTTTGATTCCAATATATATTTAAGTAATATGCTACTAATTTATTAGAACAAGTAGTTGGGTAATATAAGATAAGATATTACTCTATTAGTTTATCTTCCTTAAACTTCATTGTTTGTTAAACAATATGATTCTTATTAATATATAAACTCTTATAAAATGTCAGAAGGAAATCCATTCATAAATACTATTTTTGAAGCAAGAAATCTCTTTAAAACAGAGTTTTAACCAATTGAACAGACCAATGAAAATAAAGAAACTCTTATCAAACTTAAAGCTAATTATTAATACCTAAAAACTGTTAAACAAATTCAATCTGGAAAATAATCTAGTTCTTAAACAAAACATGAACTAAAATCTAATGATCCAGTTCAAACCATTATTAAAGAATTAGTTTATCCAGATAAAAACACTCAAGAAATCAAAAATTTTGAGAAATATTAACAAAATCAATGTCAACCTGAAATTATTCCTAAATAATCTAACTAAGTAGTAATTAAAAACAGAATATAAATGAATCTAGCTGAATCAACTAAGTTAGGAACTATTAGATCAGCTTCTTTAAAGAAACTTATTAAACCTAAATGGCATGCTCCTTTTAAATTATATAGAGTTATAGTTGGACATCAAGGATGGGTTAGATGTATTGCTGTATCACCTTGTAATACCATTTTTGCTACAGGATCAGCTGATAAGACTATTAAATTCTGGGATATGGCATCTGGTGAGTTAAAAATATCATTAACAGGTCATATCAATACTATTAGAGCTATGGAGTTTTCAAAACATCATCCATATTTATTTAGTTGTTCTGAAGATAAATCAGTTAAATGTTGGGATTTAGAAATGAATCAAGTAATTCGTAATTATCATGGACATTTATCAGGTGTTTATTGTTTAAGATTACATAATGATTTAAGTATTGTAGTTACAGGAGGAAGAGACAGTTGTGCTAGAGTTTGGGATATTCGAGTTAGAAAACAAATATATTGTTTAACTGGTCATGCTCATACAGTTGGATCAGTTATTACTCAAGAAGGTTAACCACATGTAGTTACAGGTGGTTATGATTCTTTAGTTAAACTATGGGATATTAGAACAGGTAAAAGTATTAAAACATTAACAAATCATAAAAAATCTGTTAGAACTATGATTGAGAATCCTT
The DNA here is from genome assembly GCA_949152475.1 of Terebella lapidaria. Classification (NCBI taxonomy): domain Eukaryota; kingdom Metazoa; phylum Annelida; class Polychaeta; order Terebellida; family Terebellidae; genus Terebella; species Terebella lapidaria. The sequence goes on from CASCJZ010000003.1 coordinate 12,315, forward strand.
TTGAGTATACATTTGCAACTGCAGCATCAGATAATATTAAGGTTTGGAAATGTCCAGAAGGAGAATTCCTTAGAAATATCAGTGGGCATCATTCTATAATTGATTCAATGGCTGTTAATTAAGATGGTGTATTAGTTTCTGGTGGTGATGATGGTTCTTTAAAATTTTGGGATTGGTTTTCAGGATATAATTTCCAAGATGTAATGAGTCAACCACAACCAGGATCTATTGCAGCTGAAAATGGTATATTTGCACTTAATTTTGATCGTAGTGGTACTAGATTATTGAGTGGATAATGTGATAAGACTATTAAGATGTGGAAAGAGGATGAAACTGCAACTGAATAATTATATCCAATAAAATCCTTCAAAATGTAATTTTGATAAAAATTGATAATTAAAGGATAATTTAGCTCATTTATAATATAAGACATCATCTATGATAATATATATATATAATGCAAGAATCACTTTAGTTTGACTATGTCTTTAAGTTTATATTGGTGGGTGATACTTCAGTTGGTAAAAGCACCTTATTGTCAAGATTTGTCCAAAATAAGTTCCTTGGCGAAAATAACCCTACCATGGGAGTAGAGTTTGCTACTAAAAAAATTAATTGTTGTGGGAAAACTCTTAAAATCCAGGTTTGGGATACAGTAACTATTTATATCAATTAGATTAGGCTGGACAATAATCTTTTCGTACAATCACTAGAGCTTATTATAAAAATGCAATAGGTGTAGTTCTAATATATGATTTGACTACTCCTAAAACCATCGAGAATTTAGAAAGTTGGCTTACATAGATCCAATAAAATTCTAATGAAAAAGCTGAAATTATCATTATAGGAAATAAGTCAGATTTAGAACATAATGTTATATCTTTAGAACTCAATAACAAGTTTACATATTTTGAGACTTCTGCTAAAACAGGTGAAAATGTAGATAAAGCTTTTTATTATCTTGCTTAAAAAATTGTTACTAAACTTAGAAGTGGATAAATTACAGCTGATGGAGTAATTATTTTTGATATTTTAGTGTTATGGAGTTAAAAAAGGTAATGCTAGAGCTTCTAGGATAAAATTAACTCAAAATGAATCAGATTCTGAAAAAGACAAATCTGATGGTCCATGTTGTTGAGGAACTTAATTATATATATCAGAATAACATTTTTTTGAACTATAAATATAATTGTATATTATCTAATTAACCATGTTTTTATCAAGGACATTCTACAACAGTGCCAAATTGATCTCACTCTACAGAAATATTCTCAATAGTCAACTATTGAATGGAGTAAATTTTGGATTTGCAGGTAATATCTTAAATTAGTTGAAGTAAAGACAATCAATCTTCCTTTTCTGGCAGATTTCAATCAATGAAGGAACAGTAGCTTCGTTTTTGAAAAGTATAATTTGAATTAATCATCAAGAACAAGGATAATGGGTTTAGGCTGATGAAACAGTGGCGAATGTAGAGACTGATAAAGTAACAGTTTAAATCAAGACACCTGTTGCTGGGCTAGTAGCTAAATTTTATGTCAATGAAGGAGAAAGTCTTGATGTAGGAAAAGCATTTTTTGATATTGAACTTGATGCAAAAAAACCAGATGGTTTAGGAGCTCCACAATCATAAACAGTAAAGACAGAAGCTCCTACTGTTAAAACATCATAATCACCCAAAGTGGATCCAAAACCTCAACCTAAAACAGAATCAATATCTCCTCATAAAGTTGATGCAAACCAAACAGACAATTCAATCATCAACATAAAGAAAGTAAACAAGATAGCCTCTATCCCGTCTGAGGCAAAGAGTAGGACAAAGATTAAAAGATTCTCAAAATAATTACGCATTATTAACAACTTTTCAAGAAGTTGATATGTTTGAAGCTCAAAATACCCGAAAAGTAGTTGTTTTACTTATGTTTAGAGCTTAGGTGAAGATTTTCTTAAAAAATATGGAGTTAAACTTGGTTTTATGTCTTTTTTCCTCCGAGCTTCAACATTAGCCCTTCAAGAATACCCACTAGTCAATTCTGTCATAGATGGTACTTAAATTGTCAAGAGAAACTATATTGATATTTCTGTAGCAGTAGCTACACCAACTGGATTAATGGTACCAGTTTTAAGAAACTGTCAAAATCTCAAATTTCATGAGTTAGAACTTGTAAGAGTTTAAGATTATCTAGGGTATTGGTGAATTAGGGAAAAAAGGAAAAGAAGGTAAAATTAGCATTGAATAAATGCAGGGTGGTACCTTTACTATTTCCAATGGAGGTACTTTTGGATCATTGATGGGAACTCCAATCATCAATCCACCTCAAAGTGCTATATTAGGCATGCATTCTATAATAAATCGTCCTGTAGTACGTGGTGATCAGATAGTGGCTCGTCCAATGATGTATTTAGCACTAACCTATGATCATCGACTGTTGGATGGAAAAGATGCAGTTTTATTTTTGAAGAGAGTTCAAACCCATATTGAAGATCCTAGAAGAATGCTTTTATAAATATGATTGATAAAATATGATCAATTAAAAGTAATAATAATTCTAATTTTGGTTATCAAATATCTTGGAAAAGGTATATTTTATTGAGACAGAAATAGGGATTGAATACAAAAATTTATTAAGATATGAATAAGGTGAATATTTAGAATCTATTTCAACTTCATTTTTATCATAGTATTTGAAATAATAAAGTTATTATAGCAATAAAACTGAAAACAATTTCTTATGCATCTAACCAAATTTCACTAATATGTAAGACCAAGGTTTTCTAATCCAACTTAGTAAATATTTCCACATATTCTAGTTCTTCAAGTAATGTTGGAACCACATTAGGCCTCTTTTACTCAGTTAGACCTTCTAATGAATATAGATATCAAGGGAGTCAAAGTGGTAGTAATGGATTTAAGTATTCACCTGAAAAATAAAAAATCTAACAAAATGTAAGAGAACATATGAACCCTGAAAAACAACAAAGTAGTGGTGCTCATTCATCAAGAGTAGCATAAGAACAATAAATTCCTCCACAATCACCTCATACTCCAATCAACAAATACCCATAAAATTATCATCAAGAAGAAATTCCACAACAACATCAACCTGAAGATAACTCTCGATTTTCTCGTTTTGGAACACAATCTTTATTAATGCCTAGTTTAAATTAACGTGATATCTATGAGAGACAGCAGAAGCCATATAATATTATTTCGATGAAACCTCGTCAGTATCCAGAAACTATCAAAAAGTATCCCAAATATCATCTTGAAAATGATGATGGGAATTTCTATAAGAAAATAGAACTAGAGAATCAATACAAGCAATTCTATAAAGATTATCGTGAACCTAGAAGATAAAACTAATATAAGAATGAATATATGATTGTTAATCCTACAGAGATGTCGAATGGAAGAAGAAATTTCCAACCTTATATCTCAGCATCAGAAGCTAGATAAAATTTTCCACCTAGGTAATAACAAACTCAACAACGATATCTTTGATTAACCCCATATTAATAATCTATTTTATTTCATAAAAGATATCATTATGCTCAGTCCATTTTTTTTTCAGATTCAGGCAAAGCACCATTATTTTATACTAATATCTCAGTTGCTGCTTTTTTCTTGGTGTTGGATCCTTTGTTGGGGCTAAATAGTCCAAGTCTCACAATGATAATATTAAGGATATAGGTCAAGACTAATGGAGCATAATACAGACCTGAAAAGAATAAACTAATTTTCTCAATAGTCATAAACACAAAACTAATACCAAAATAGATGATAAAGAACATGATTATAATGTTTTCTAGAAAAGATATGATATAATGATGTCTTATTTTTTTAAACTTCTCAGAAGACTGTTATATTCTGTATAATTCTTGAGTAACTTGAAGAATTAGCATCCAATGAGAAAAAGCAACAAAATATCCAGGGTAATATCCATGCCATAAGGCAGAAATAAAAAATGTTAGTTGTTGAGATTGTATTTGTAATTTCTTTTTAGCTTTTGGGTCATCAGGTGGATTTTTAGTCAATCTTTCATAAATATAACGTCTAAAAGCTATTTGATTAGAAACATTCCATGCTTCTGATTTTTTCTTAAAACTAGGATCCATTTCAAAAGTCCAAATATCAGAAACTCTGATTCTATCCCATTTTTGTTGTTTTTATTCATCTGTACCATTATAAGTAATCCCTACTGCATTCATTCCTATTAGACCTAAACTCCAAATAGCATAGTATCTAAATCTATGTCCAGTAATACAAAGCATCATATACCCAATTTGATATATTGGCCCAGCTTCAAGATATTCACGATTCAATAAATGGTTTACAGGTAACTGAGAAAAAACTACAAAAACTACCAATGAGAATAAGAAGGTTTTTGATTCAAGTAATATAGCAGATATTGTTGAAGGTATATTCTTATAATGCTATTTCCTATGGAGGTAATTATAGTGATCCTTATATTCAAAAACAGGACCTACTAATCCAGAAGGAAAGAATTGTACATATGCTATATATTCCCAGTAGGTAGGAAGCTTATATATTATTCTTTAATTTTCTGGAGTAGTTTCTGCTGGTTCCTAGAGTCCTTCACCATCTTGATAATTATAGGCTAAACCAACATATAAAAAGAACTGAGACATTAGAATAGCAGTAATATCTAAATTAGCATTAGCATAGTCTAAGAACATGGCTCTAATTTGAATGAAACTCACAAATATAAGTGTTTATACCATAATGACCCTTCCAATGATTTTCCGAGGAACCAACTTACACATAAGAAAGACTATATGCTGTTGTAAATAAAGGAAGATGCATTAGTGCCTGAAAACAAGAATTTGAGCTAAATAGGTGAGAGGAATAGATATACATTTGAATTTGGTGGGATTGGTAACTTTGGAGAGGAAATAAGAGATAGGGATGGCTACAAATAAACTAGCCAATAAAATTATTTGGTTCTCAGGAAGCATTACAAACTGGTTGCAAAGTAACTTAAATGATACGATTACAGGAATATAAATTTATATTTTAGAATGAGTAGTATCTATTCAATAAATGCCAAATTAAATTTCTCCAAAATTATACTTTCTTAAGAGAAATTTGTGAACAATACCATCTTATTAGTTAGAATTAACTTCACTAAAAATAATTTCTGTGTTTTATCAATCAAAAAATTCAATTAATAGAATATTTATTAATTTCTCCCAAAATTTTGACCAATGCTTGTGTTCCTAAAGAAGCTCCCCCAGCTTCTTTAAGTCGAACATAAAGATCTCTTACTTTCTGAAGATTAGGTAATTCTAATTCCATGTTCTTACACTCTTCTAAAGCTATTTACAAGTCTTTAATGAAGTGTTCTACATAAAATCCAGGTTTGTAATTGTTATCAACAGCTCTTGGACCTAAAACAGAAAGAGCAGTTGATCCAGCTGCTCCACCACTGATTGTACTGATAATTTGATTCAAATCCATTTGACATTTACTAGCATATAACAGTCCTTCTGCCATACCAATCATATTGGCAGCTAAAATAATTTGATTCGTCATTTTTGCATGTTGTCCTTTTCCAGCTAAACCAAATCTCTGAACAGATTTACTATATATTTGCAGTAATGGTTTTACATCCTCAATGGCCTTTTATTCTCCACCACATAAGGTAACTAATTTTCCTTACCTAGCTCCTACATCTCCACCAGTCACAGGTGCATCAATACTATTGATTGAATATTTTTTAGCTTCTTTAGCTATAGTTTCAGCTAATTTTGGCTTACTGGTTGTATGATCAATCAAATAAGAACTACTTTATAAGAAAGAATACTTTTTAGGCATGTGCTGAAGAATTCCTGAGGAACCTAGACACATTGCTTCAACATCTCTTGGATATCCAAGCATTACAAACAAATACTGTGAAGTTTTAGCCATTTATAAGGGTTCCATCCATTTAGCATTTGGAAATTATGATACCAACTTTTATGTTTGAGATTTAACCTTATCATATACACTCACCTGATAATTTGCTCTTAGTAAGTGTCGACACATTTGAAATCCCATTACACCAGTTCCTATCCAACCTATTTTGCTCATACTGATACTGATAAAGATAATTTTTATTGAAGATCGAGTAGAAAATAAATATTAAAGAAATAAGAATTTTCAATTTTTAGAAAAAATATATTCATTACAGTCAATTTTTAGGCTTAGAATAACTTTGAGAAAGAAAATTGAAACTTCTTAAGTATGACTAAAATACTGAATGATTTTACATCCAGAACTTGATAAATTTTTTAGTACTCAGATGGTCTAAATGTGTTAGCTTATTAAATCAATGAGTTCTATCAAAGGAAAGAACATTAAGGTACTTAGTTAATTGATCTACCATTCTAAACAAAAATCAATAGCAATAAGCTAGAGTAAATTTAGACAATTAAATTATTAAAAGGAATAATTGTTGTAGAATTATTTTCTAAAAATTATCCTTTTGATAAACATCTATTTTAATTATTTACCAGAACTAATGGCAAGAAAGCTTAATATTGTACCAGCATTGATGTTACTAATATTAGCTTCAGCTACAATATATGCATACATTAGTCTAGGAAATACCCAGTTAACTACTGTTAAACCAGTTGAAATATGCATCATTTCATTGAGACCATTAATTGATCAACTTAAGTACAACATCAAAATGTTAGAATAACAAACTTTTCAAAGATTTGTGGCAATTTTTTTCCCATAGGAAGATATAGAACAAGTTAAACAAGCATCTTTCATCTCAGATCGAATTTTATTTTTCAAGGCAGGATTATAAGCTTAGAATCTCTATAAAGGAATTATTGAATGCCCTAAAGACTCTGTTGCCTTTATTCTCTATGAAAAAGAGGTACTACCATCATCAGCTACCCTTTCTCAAGTAGCAGAACTATTCTAAGAGCCTTCCACGTATGGCATCATTGGGCCTTACTTGGAAAATAAACGATTAATAGATATAAATAAGTAGATAAGGAAATTCTACAGGGATAACTATTTTGATAGAATTGGAAAAATCGAATCTTTGGGAATTGTAGAGTCAATTCTAGCTCAATTCCGTGTTTTTAAAACCAACATGTACACAAGTATTCCTTATATGGAGTTCATTTATGAAAATGAGACATTCATTAACAGTCTTACTAATCCCTTATTTTATATGCTTGAGTCCAGAAATGTTCTCGGTGAACTACAGTGGAGTCGAGGAAAAGGAAATCTCTTTGGTATAACAGAAGCCAGTTTTCCCTTGTATTAAACTCCTAATAAAACAGCTTACTCATTCTAGTCACTGTCTTTTATCGGAAAAAAGCCGATTTCAATTAAATATTCTTATCTAATGACTGCTTTTGGTTGTATTCCAAGTGATTTAGGGATAAACAAGGATAGAAATCTTCTATTAAGAAAGATAGACATCAGTAAAGAGAAAATTCCTAAAAAAATTCATCAAATTTGGGTAGGAAAAGAGATTCCTTCAAATAAATTGAAATGGATGGATTTATATAAAACGTTAATGCCAGACTTGTAATACAAACTATGGGGAAATTAGGATATTACTAGAGAAAATTTTCCTTATACCTATTCTTATTTAGAAAGGCTCTTAGAAATTGATAAAAATTCAACATACTCACGAATGAGCATGATTGCAGATCTAATGAGGTTAGAAATTATTTATCATCATGGAGGGTTCTATTATGACACTAATTTTTAGCCAATGAGGAGAATAGATCATCTCAGAAACTATAGTTTTGTTGGCTCTCCATAAATTTCAGGTATGTTGGGTATAGTTATCACTAATGCAATTTTTGGTGCTTAAAAATATAGTAAATATTTATTACGACTATTACAACATGAAATGCTTCAAAAAATTGATCTTTACTCATTCCATACCAATTTTGAAACTGGACCATTTTATTTAGCCAAAGCCTTTACATCAGAAGAATTATTGTATGAAGTAAAAATGTTATCCAGTGAAGATTTATATCCCTTTCAGCCCTGGTACAATGATAAACGAACTAGAACTAAGTTTATCAGTGATTATCATCCACCAGAATACTATGGAATAGATCATTACTAGGCTGGAAAATCATGGCAAAAATAAAAGAAAAATTGATTATCAAAGATTTTTAATTGTACAAAGATATATAGATAATCATAGAAGATTATCAATAGGCATTTCTTAATAAGATTCTAAATGACTGTCATGAAAATTAACCTCACCAGAAAAACCCAATATTATCTTCAATAACCAAATTATCTAACAAATGAAAATTGAAACACAATGATCAAAAGATCACTAATCTTACCCAATGATATTAACTCATAAAAATAAATAATCACTTATATTATCATATCAATAACAATGTTATTCCCCATATTCTCCAGTTTCTGAGCTTTAAAATTTTTAGCTGCTAGCTTGCTACCCTGATTATTAATACTAGACTCACTACAGTAATTGTAGTAGGATTTCTTTTGAGAATCTACCTGCTAGATTGATAGTAAATTCTTCAACTCCCTCCAAATTGAGAAATGGCAACTCTTTCTCCAGTTATTCAGGTATGGCAGGACTTAAAATATCATTGGTAATTCTGATGACCTTAAGATGTTTCCCTTGAACTTATTTCATTGCTTCATGTAGGTCGTGTATGCTTAAGTTGTAAGTGATGAGGTTGTGAGAAGTGTTGTCCGTGTTAGATTGTTTGACAGTGTACTTCATAATTGTTTTCCTGCACTTCTACTTCCATATTCCTTAGAAAGTTTCTCCTTAGGTGTTTACTGCTTATAATGTAGAATCCTGCAAAAAAGTCACTGATGAGGTATTAAAAACTCTGAAAGTATCCTACCAGGGCCAGGTCAAGACACTTAATCTATTTTATATTGAAAAAATTGAATGCAAGGATATCTGGGACATTTATAGCCTGGAGAAACTCAGAATGCGTAAATAGAAGTTAATATAGAATGGTGCAGAGATACCCACAAGGGTTCAGCAATTGAGGGAATCAAAAAACTTACCAACTTGAAATATCTGAATTTAAGTAAGTTTTTAGTTCAATGAAGTTGCAGAATGGTCTAAAAAGAATGGAATAAATGTGTCAATTAATTTATTGAAAGAATGAATATCATTGATACAATAATATACGGTTAAAGGTGAGTGAGAAAATTAAAAGAGATTTGATGTAGATTGCAATACATTGGTTGGAAACTTTTTAATTGTGAAAAACAAGTTAGTCATTATCCTATTCAGTTGATGACTAAATTCTAAAAAGTGTCAGTACTCTTACTTAATTGACACACTTAGGTATAGGTACCATCTTATCTCATATATACAAGATGCGAATGCTTTTATCACTAATAAAGGAGTAATGGGACTAAGACATCTGACATCTTTGAGAACAGTCAATTGTTCGTGAATACCTGTGGATGGGAATACACTAGCAGAACTGACTAAGTACTGAAGAACTTGACCAAGCTCTGCATCTAAGGTTTAAATGGATAAGAACATTATGGTTGTATTGTTGATGCTGAGTTGTTGTAAATAGCTAAGAACATTCCAAAATTGACTCACTTACATGTATGTAAATATAAAATACAACTATAGATTAGTGCAACAAGTTGACAATTGCTGGTCTATAGGGATTTTAATAATTGTTGTGGATTTTTCTAGTCAAAACAAATATATCTGAAAAATACAAATAATTTCTCAGAAAGAAGGGAGTGTCTATTAATAATTAATTATAATCTATATAAAATCATGTTATCACTGTAAAGTTGCCATTTTATTGTATGTAATTGCTTTAATTTTAATGTTGTCATTGACTATAGGTCTCTTTCAGGTTATATTAGACCAATGTCTAACACAACGACAGAACACATACTAAACTTAATCATCTTTAAACTAAGAAAAAATAATGATATGATAGTGATGATCCATTGATTTTTATTACAGTAACTTTAAGGCAAATTATTTATTTAAAAGATGATAGGTAGGGTTGTTTCAAGTACAAATAGAAATATATTCTATGGAACACATACAAATCACCATGCACCATGGATAGTTATTCTATGAAGTATCCTTAGTAAAGAGATGATTTGATTATTACAATTCTTTTAAGGGGCATAATTTTTACTTATTCCTTCAATAATTTGAAACATTTTGGAGATTTCCCAGAAAATCAAAACAAAAATTATATTAATCACTAGAGTTATTTACTACAACTGAATCCATTAGATTCATTATATTACTGATTTTTTTTAAATGATTTTTCATGGTATCTCTACCGTAAAAATGAACTGAGAAAAATAAATTCCCTGAAGTTGACCTTGATGTGTTGGAAACCTGTATACTTTTAGTCCCTCAGATCATACTGAATAATTATCAACTAAACACAGCCTTCAAAATGTATACTGATTTTACTATAGTGAAGTAAATGTTGTTAATCACTTTAATTTCCAAATTTACTTGGGTGAAAATTATTCCATGTAGTGATAAATGATTTTCTTAGTATCTAATTGAAAGTTAGAAAGCTTAACTTCTTTCTTGAATGGATTTGGTTAAATAACTCATCCACTGTAGAAATAGCTCCTCTCTACTTTTTGAAACTTAAAATATTATAGAATGCCATATGGACTAATTACTAAAATATATTGCTCAATACTTGAGAAACTAAAGTTTTCCCCATTAAGGCTGATATTATAATAAAATAAGATATCAGATGATATGATAACATGGTATGATTTGATCTGAGATCCTACATCTCTTACAGAACTGCTTAATCTTCCCTATTATTTTCCTTTATTCTCTTTATTTTTATTTATCTCATTGGCCTTAGGTGTATTTAATTGGACTTCTCTTCTCTATAATACTTACATCTTGCTCATTTTATCGCCTTATTATTTAGCCTCGACCTCTATCTTATTTTCACCATTTTCTTAATTTAAATTAAATGATTAATAGATCTATATTGGTCATGTACTCTTAACATGTACTTTAGTCTTAGACACAATTTAGTCGATTCAATGTTTTAATATTTTTTCTCTATATTCTTTTATTTAAGCCTGCTAGTTATCAATGATGGTGTATGAGAAATGAGTAACTCGTTCTTGCTTGATAGTTCTAACTCTTAGGTCATTCAATTGTACATATTCAACCCGATCAACTTATTAATGGTGGTTCTATCATACATTCACAAGTTAAAACGTAAAAATGTTGCTCGACAATAAACCTATAGTGATCTTCCTGATATCATCGATAAAAAAAAAAATCTTAAGAGCATCTTAATAACCTCCAGCTAAACCTTTATACTAATGTCTTCAACCAGAGTTTGATTGTAAGGAGGGAAGAAGGATAGATAAACTTCAAGAAGATAGTATGCTTATACTTCTATATCATGGTCATGGTCTTTTACTATACTCATACAATAAGTGCTAAGCAAAAAAATATAAATAAACCCTATTGAATTAATTTATTAAAGCTAAATTCTTCAATTTGATTGAATTAATCATTTCAATTTAATTTTATTTATACCTTATCTCCTTTGTCACACAAACGAATATATGGAACCCATTCAATTTCCTCATTTTTTAACAGATCATATTGAGCACTATGTCGTATTTGGCCATCAACTGACCATGTTACCTTTCCAGTTTTTTGGTCTGCACTAACCGTAACAGTTTCATGTCCATGATAACCCTTTCCCACTCCATTTTCAGAATTAGTGCCAGTTCGACAAGTTTGATCAGTTCTATAAGTGACAACATTCGGCTAATTAGCAATGTATGAAGATTGTTTAAGTTTAGAATCTACAAAGCCTAGCCCACCTCCAGTTTACATTTTTAAGAAAGTTGCTGAGAATGTAGGGCAAGTAGATATTTTTACAGTTCCAAACAAATACACATTAAATCCAAAAGCAGTAACAATGTTGTTTTTAAGGAAAGCTTGCTTAAATCCACGAGAATTTTTATCTAAGAATTAGGCAGCGGACTTTGGTAAAGGAGGATGATCTTATTATTTTTCCATCTTGTACTTTTAAACTATATTCTTTATAAATAAAAATAAAAAATAGATCCTAAAGATATAAGCATATAATCATATAACTATATAATTATCGGACCAAACTTTCTAAAATAGAGGCTTTGCTTGCTTCCATCAATGACTTGCATAAAAAGGACGACCAGATGTTTAAGTTACAGTTCTGGATTTACTCTTGTTAGAAATCGAGATTGAAAATGCTGAAGATAAAGTTGGATCAGGGTCAAGTAATCAAGAGTTATGTGAACAGAACTAACAGCTTACAAGATCTGAGTGAGGGTATTGGCTTTAACTCCTATTATACTATTTGGCTCGATAAAAGTGATGAAGGTTGCGCCTTCTTCCAAAATTAATTCATTTTTCTCAATTTTTTTGTGGCTAACATTCATTGAAGGAGCGTTGAAATATTTTTGTCCCTATAATTATAGACTATTAATTATTCGTTGGTTGATCCCACAATTCTTATTCAAGATTTATTTCTTCTTATTAATTTCATAATAGTTTGCAACTAAATAAAAAATTGATAATCCTTGGTATTAGGTTACTTCCAAGGTCGTTGGATCCCTCATTAGAAGGCTGTATAGGTCTTTGAAGTTGCAAAATGGTCAGAGCTAACTTTCCTCAAATGATCTCATTCATTTGAATCCTATCAAATAAACCAGTAAGTAAGAAAAGACCTAGTCAAAGAGTAAAATAATATATTATCATTGTGAAACAATTTTCTCTATATTTATCAGGAACCCATCAATCTTATCATGTGAATTTATATGAATTTATTATGGTTGTAATTCATAATTAATGTTATCTAAACTACCCAATAAACCTCCTGAACCTATTGGACTTAAAATAGTGACTATTTTTTATTCAACTCAAGGAATGAAGCATACTCCTAAAGCAATCCCTTCTCCTAAAAAATCAGCTAAAAGATATCAATCAAATGCACATAATAATGACCTAGAAGTGGATTATTTTTCAGATAACAAAATCAAACCAGCTCATAATTAGACAAGAGTTAGTTTAATGAATTAGTCAAGAGTAAATCCATCAGTCATTGTTAATCCTTTAGAATAATCCCTTAATAAATCAGAAAGAGAAGAACCTGATGAAGGAGTCCAAACCAATATTGAACAACAGATAACAAATATGAACAATCATCTCAAAAATGTTTTATAAATCAAAACTGAAACAAAAAAATCAGGTTACTCAATTAATATTTATGAGAGAAGGAAAGTTTATAGTAAAAAAAGGACCCAACTACCTGCTTTAAAAGTTAATACTGCTAGGACTTCAATGTATCAACATTCTGAGTTGTATGAAGGAAACCTTGAAGGTTGGAAAGACCCAACAATTACTCCTAACTCTATTAAAAAATATTAAATTGAGGAGTATTTAGAGAAACAAAAGGATTGGGCAGTTAAATTACCACCAAAATCCTAAATTAGGGCTAAATCCTATCAAAATAAACGAAATTCATTTTTGCTTAAAAGTCGAAGATAGAAACATAACTGATATATTTTTCCTATGAAAAAAGAACTAATTTTATTATGTTAGTATTTAAAGCAAATTTTGCTTGTTTAGAGAATCATATTGTTCATCTTGGATGGGTTTGATTTTTTATGCATTCAGTTACAAAAATCCTAATCTTTTCATTCCGGCATAGATTGTTAATTCTCTCTTTCTCTTTCGAATAAATTCACTTTCAGGATGTTGGGTAGATGATGCTGCTTGAATTTCATAAGCTAAATATATTGCTTATTTGGCTTATTCATGTTCTTGTGGAGTTAAACTATAAGTTGGTTGCATTGGAGGATAGTTATTATTTTGAATAGGATATTATGTCTCATTTGATGATGCATTCCAGAATGAGTTGGTTGATTATAAGGTTGAGGAGTCATATTTGTACTATATGGATGATTGGATTGTAACGGCATATTTGACTGATAATGATATGGTTGATTATGCTAATAGTGATATGGTTGACGAGAGTAATAATCAGGTTGTGTTTTGTACCTGTTGTTTAATGATCTGTTTGATGCATTGGATTTCGGTATTGATTAGGTGAAACTGTTCGTCCTGGAGAAAGATTCTGAGTAGAATAACGATGATATTATGGTTGAAAGTGAGATGGTTGAGGCATTTTAATTGGAGTAGGTTGTATATTTGGTTGTGGTTTGTTTTGTATAGGTGATGACTGACGAACTTCAGGTGTATTTCTATAAATAGAAGGAGTTTCTTTAATAGTGTTCATTTTAACAGGCTCTTATGGAGGCTTCAGAAAATCTGGAATACGCTTGAGATTGGTAAATGTTTTATATTTGTTTTTTTGGAATTTAACTATATTTTTTATCTAAGGTAATTAAAAAAATTACATGCATGAAGTGTAAAAAGACGATTAATTTTGAGATCTGTTTTGATTGCAGGATATTCCAATCTAAAATTATTATCAATTGGATAAATTAACTTTAAAGTATACTCTAATTCCTTTCCATATTATCTATTTCTTAAAGGTCTATATTTTTGACCACTCTTACCAATATCTCCACCAATCCACTTACCTACTACTAAGGGAAATCTTGCTTTACCAACTTGTTCTCCTTCACTAATCATATCAAACACAAACTTAGAATATACAGCTGGAATAGATTTCTTAGGTTAATTTTCTGTGATGATAGGAAGTTAAACTGGTCTTTCTAGAAATGGAAAAATAAAATAATCTTTAAGTGTTCGAATAAGTTCAGCTAAAGTTCCAACTTCAAGAACTTAAAATTGTCCAAATGGAAATTCCTTCTCAGCACCAACCAAAGCTAGGATAGCATTTTTTCTACTTTCAGTTGAATAGAAATTATTTGAATCAGTTGTTGTAAGTTTGCATAGTAAATAACATATAGAAATAATTAGTTTATAATATGATGAGGTTAACTCATCTTCAATATCTTTATAGTATCTAAGAGATGTTTCTAAGACATTTTTAAGGCTAATTTGACACATTGGTTTATAAGGGTTTTCAAGGTACTATCCATATAACAATAGGGACTGAGAAAAAGGATGACCTGCTAATTCAATTAGTAAGGATAAGGTTTATTGACAAGAAGTGATTAATAGTTGTTTAGTTGGTCTTGAATAGGATGGTAAATTAAGGAACTTTGAGACCATTCTAATGATACTATTGATATTTTTTGCTTCTTGAGCTTTTATCAAACTTTTAGTGGATATTTGAAGATACTTGAGGAGATAATTCCTGACTTTTAAGCACCTAATACGAATATCTTCAAATGAAGTTTTTTCATTAATAAATTAGAGATGCTTTAAAAACTTAATGATTTTATCATCCATTCTACCTTTGAAATGATAATTCAGTTTAGAGAGAAAGTTTGTGAAGAGGTCAATTTTGACCAGAACTAATGAAAACATATGATAATTTTCTTAGGTATCACGCATTTTCCCATCTAATTCATCTAATAATGTTTCTATTATTGGAATAGTTTTCTATTGATAAGTAGGAATTGGATTATCTAAGATCGATTAGAATAGTCTGATAAGATTCTGGTTAACCCATGGATCAGTTCTATAAATATTGGTTAAAAACATGTTTTCCATCATGGACTTCTCATTATTAGGAATTAAGATATTCTCCTTATCTAAAATTAAATAATTTCGGTGATTTTACTCCTAGAAGAGGATTTTAGCCAAGAGTCTACAGTGATTCCTTCACCCATTCTGATGAAATGAGTTAATAATGAAAGTATAGCAGATCTATTGCTCATTGAATCATAGTGAGAAATGTAAATATTGTATAAGAGTTTCTTGAGCTTAGCTTCTCTGCCAGAATTAT
>CASCJZ010000004.1:0-10813 GCA_949152475.1 Terebella lapidaria
TATTTCAATGATACATACCTTGGTAGTGAGCATATCGATTTAATTATTTTTATATTTGTTGCTAGTACTCTGCATATTCCATAGGAAATCCTCTTACTTTATTATTATATTAAATATTTGATCATTTTAAAAGTAGGTAATGGAGGCATCCTTATCCAGAAACTTTAGAGAGATATAATCAGTACAGTTGGATGAATGTATAACAGCTATTGATATTTGTACTCAATTGATGGCTGTTGGATGCCTAAATAATCATGTCTACCTTTGGTATATACTTTATTAACTCTAGGGAAGCTAAATTTAATGAATTCAAAAAGAATCCTATTAGAAGTAAAGATAGTTATTCGATGGGCGTCATTGATCTTAAGTTTAATAAAACTGCTACTCATCTAGCTATTAGCTGTTTGGACTCATGCATCTATTCATAATAAATTGAACAAAATAGGTAAATTAGTTAAGCATGCTTAGTGCCGCCAAGATAGAATGTGCAATCATGGAAAACTGGAAAGTCTCATTCTTAGAAGATATGATTGTTACTGGAGGTGATCTAGGAAGGGTGGTATTCTATGATATCAACAAAAAAACTAAAGTCAAAAAAATGGAAACTGGATAGATATATCTTACTTCAATGGCTGTATCAGGAGATGAAAACTTTCTTACAACAGGTAATGATGCTGGGGATCTCTTTATCATCAAACTTGATAAAAAGAATAAAAGTACACAACTGAAACCTCATCATAAAATCATAAGATCACTGGCCTTTACATAAGATAATACAAAAATTATAACAGCCAGTGATGATGATACTATTAAAATTGTAGATATTGCTTCAGAAAAGGTTTCTGGTTCCTTAGATGGTCATAAAGAAGCTGTATCATGTCTTAGTACTCATCCAACCGACAATAGAATTGTCTTTAGTTGCTCCTTTGATAAGACTATTAAATGTTGGGATTTAAGGAGTAAAAATGATGTTGGGAGTGTAGCTACTGGGAGTCCATTGTGGTGCTGTAAAAGCACTCATAAGCATGTTGTGGCTGGAGGTGACAGTGGTGTTCTCAATATTTATAGTATCTAATGAAACTCGATCTAATTATTAACATTGGCTTGCTTAATAAACTACTTCAATTCCATCTATTTTTTTAGTTAGTCTAAAATTATGTCTTAGCCCTAAATCTCATATGTTCCATTTTTTTCTCTACTTATCTACTCATCTCACCTTCCTCATCTCCATAGATAAATTCCTTGATTGGAATATCAGCATATTTCCTTGTAAACTTTCTACTAGTTCCTAATTAGGGATATATTTATTTCCTGGGCTGATCAATACTGGGAAGAATTCTTTAGCTTTGATGGATAATGGGTGCTCTGTTTCCGCTTTTTCGAGGATATTTCATTGACTAATTAAAGTCTGAGTAGTTTAATTCCATCCGAAATTTCCTTTTTTTAATGAACTCTTTTATTTTTTAAGGTTTAGGATACTTATTCTTTAAAATAGGGTTAGGAAGTTGGGTAATAGCTTATTTAGTTGATTTTTTAACTATTCTTTGGATACTTTGGTCATCACAGCTAGTTGCTAAAAATAAACTTTTGAGATTCTTGGTTGGACTTTTTTGACTTTAATAGTCCTAGATAATTTGTGATATTGATGGTTTGCTTACATGCTTAGCTTGAAATTTGATCACTGGTGTCATTTTATTATTAGTCTTGCGGGAATAGGAAAATGATTTAATCCAGGACATTAGATAATCTTATTGGTACTAAATATAAACATGCTACACAATGATAGATACACAATCAGTAAAATAGGATAAACTTTAGACTTTACTTGTGAAAAATTTACTTGTAAGGAATTGAAAACTTTCAAGTAATTACACAACAGAAAGAAGAGGAAAAAATGTTTGAAGAAGTTATTCTACTGATTCAAAAATAAGAGAATAATCAAGAAAAATATTGGAGATGTTTCAAAAAAGATACTATCATAATGCGGCATTGGACCTTATTCAAAGGTCAAATAAATTCAAAGAATGTTATACCTCCCATTTGTAACTTAACTGCTTACTGCCATGCATGAGGATAGTTATATTTATTTTGTATGTCTCCTTCGAATAGTAGGATTGGCTATTGAATGTGTACACTATGGATTCTATCATTTAGTCTGAGACTACAATATGATGTTATGACTAGAGTTGCATCCCAATATCGATTGACTTCCTTTTCTCCACCATAACTGGTTCAACTACTACTTCTTCTAGATTTTTATCATTCTACTCATTTAATCTTATTGGAATAAGAGCAGTAGTTTCATTCTTTTATTTTTCACGTTTCTTTATTGAAAGCCTAGGATCTCTCAATTTGGCAGTGTAATATTTCAATAAATAATTATCAATTTCTCTTAGCATTTGGACAATATCCCAATTTTTCTTCTCTAAGCTTTTTACATCATTATTCAAGTGTCTAAGTAAGGTTGCTCTTTCTGCTTATGCTTTGAATTTTTCATCCATTACTTATTTGATTTCACAACTCATATTCCTCATATCTACTTCAATTTATTTCTTCTCCTCTAGATCTATTTTCTTTTCTTTCTTCTTAATTGAGATTTGATCTAGCATATCCCTAATATAGCCTATTTTTTCACTAAGAATACAGTCACCTTTATCTGTTTAATATATTTTTAGTTTTTCTTCTTTGATTTTTTGCATGAGAGAATTGGATTCTAGCTTCATTTTTTTATATTCTTATGTATAATCTTTTCCTAACTCTATTGGTATTTCAGAATTAATCATGACTAATTCATGTTTTAATATTTTCTTTTCCCTTTCAAGTTCCTCTCCCTTAGTTTCTCTTTCCTTCATCTTCATTTCTAGTTCCCTTGCTTTTTCAATATTAGAAACATTGAGTGGATCTATAAAACTTCTTTCTACTTTCTTTGCTTCTTGTTTAGCCTTCTTGCATTCTGCTCTAAGTTGATTAAGTTCTCCTTTAAGAGTATCAATTCTTGAAGAATGTTGTATTTCAGTGGTGAAGATATCTCTAATACTGACTTGTTGTGCTTGCTTATTGTGTCTGAGTAAGCTTTTACTCATTTGTTTATCAACTAAATCTCCAATTTCTTTGAGTTGCTTTTTCTTTTCAACTAATTATTTTTTCTTAGCTTGTACTTCTTCAGTTCTATCATTAATAATACTGTTTACTTTTTATTTAGTTCCTTTTTGAGAGCATTTATATTATTTGTTTTTTTATTAGTTTTTGGATTTTTTTCTTCAATGGTTTTAGAGTTGAGTTGAGTAGTTTAATGCTGGTTTTGCTCTTATTCTAGGTGAAGACTGTGATTATACTTCCTTTGAAGACTGATAGTCACTTATGGCCTGGTATGTTAGTTATAGTCTTCCTATTAAAACTATCCATCTTATTGTTTTTCCCTAGTGCCAGGTTTTTAAGCCTAATATATTTCACTCATGTTCTTGATATTATATTTATTCATAAGATGGAGTCTCAAGTCAAAACTGATATCATATTCAATAAAAATCAATAGATAGAATCAATTGAACTATATATTGAACTCGTTCTAGTTGACTGTTATTTGTGAATGAATTGTTGATCACTCCCAAGGATTATTCGCCTTGTTGCTTCTTAATTTTCTTATGCATATTAGGTAAACACATAATCTAGTCTTTAAACTGATTATAATAACAAGGCAAGAAAAGTAAAGTTGAAACAGAACGAACTGGGACATTAAAGTGATCGAGAAGTTGAACACTTTGATCAACGATTAAGTGCAAACTTTTATATCTCAACAAAGTAAATTAATTTTACTGACAGGAGTTCATTTTCAATAGAAACTTCCTGAATTGCCGGGTTCTCTTTAGTTTTGGCTCAATCGTTTTTAATCATGCAACATATGTAAGCAAACATGAAATATTCTAGGTTGCTTCTTTGATCTGTTTGATTTGATCTGCTTAGCCTTAATCCCCATTAGTCATCTGCCTTAAAAAATTAGGAACATAAGAGAGTCGTGTACAGTAGTATGGTGAACTAATATCTTATATATTTTAGTTTGATTAGTGATTATTGTAGTTACTATGAGGTTTGAAGTTCGAGTGCTACTGGCTTAGTCATAAGAATATCAGTCAGAAAATCTTCAAAATAATAAAAAGTTTGAATAGTTCTTTCAACTATGTAATATGCTATCAATATAGTAAATTTTTGATCAATACATTTAACCACTTGGTCAAGTAGATAATCAAATGCAACTATTGTTCAAACTCAGCATAATAAATTTACACCAACAAAACTCTGAATGAGCTCCAAAGAAATTCTGAGCAAGAAGATTTCCTATAAATCAACAGTAATGGAGAACAGCCGCCCAGACCCACTTATAATCCCAATTATCCCACTAATGTTAAACTGGAAAACTATGAGTCTAGTATGAAGTATGAAAGTCACAGAGCTGGCCAAGACAATTTGCCTTTCCAGATGATAATTTGTTGATGCAGAATGGAACAATCCAGATGAAATAAAAAACTACTTAGAAGAGGAAATTAAAAAATACAATATAAGATCTCCAACTGGACAGGTTTATAACTGCAAGAAAGAATTTGGTCAGGCTACATTCAAATGTCGATTTTGTTCAAGTAAAATAACTTTTGTCAAGGAAAGTTAAGGAATATATCGAGTGGTCAAATTTTAAAACATTCACAGTCATGATGCCTCAGCAATGGAGTATGGCGAGAGGGAAGCTGATATGCTTATAGAGAACTACTTACTTGAAATACCCTTTATTCATGGAGTATTTGTTAATGAAGAAATATGTCACATGATCAAAACTAAATTTGATGTGAGTAAGGACAAAGCAAAGGAAATTGGAGAGAGATTTCTAAAGAAATATCTAGATCTGGATTTCATTATAAAAAAATAAGTCGAGAACACAGAATTCAATTCCGTAAATTCTGTAACTAAATTGAACGCTAAACATCAGCTGTTTTGATGGTAAGTGCTGTGCTGTCATGAAGAAGAGATACCGAAAATATTGTAGAGATGATTGTCTTTGCATTGACCTTATGAGAAGGGTTCTGAGTACTGTCAATGAAAATGGTCGTCTTTGGCAGACTCTTATTTTCGATACTCAAGATGCTAATCTCAATATTATTGTGGTAGGATCTGTCTTAATTCTGATCGATAAGCAGAAATGTACATGTAAATATTAGATAATATCTTTCAATCATGGACTATGCCTTCCCTTCTTCAATTTTTACTAAGGAAATTGATCCCTTGACTGAAGCCATTGAGAGATTATCAAACCAGATGCCAGAATAAAAGAGATAGATACATATTGGAAATTGGAGATGAAAACTTAAAAAAATCAAAGAATAATTAAAGGCAAAAAAAAGTGAATGAGGATGATAGTCAAATTGCAACTGAATTCAAGTGAAAAATAACAGAACCTATACATATGCTGTCAAATTGCAACTGAATTCAAGTGAAAAATAACAGAACCTATACATATGCTGTCAAATTGCAACTGAATTCAAGTGAAAAATAACAGAACCTATACATATGCTGTCAAATTGCAACTGAATTCAAGTGAAAAATAACAGAACCTATACATATGCTGTCAAATTGCAACTGAATTCAAGTGAAAAATAACAGAACCTATACATATGCTGTCAAATTGCAACTGAATTCAAGTGAAAAATAACAGAACCTATACATATGCTGTCAAATTGCAACTGAATTCAAGTGAAAAATAACAGAACCTATACATATGCTGTCAAATTGCAACTGAATTCAAGTGAAAAATAACAGAACCTATACATATGCTGTCAAATTGCAACTGAATTCAAGTGAAAAATAACAGAACCTATACATATGCTGTCAAATTGCAACTGAATTCAAGTGAAAAATAACAGAACCTATACATATGCTGTCAAATTGCTACTGAATTTTCACCCTACATGAAGCACTTGAATCAACTTGAGAATAATTTATCGAAGAGAAATGAAAAGATTAACTTTTGTATTCCACATAAAAGCTGTTTGATTAATTTCTTATAAGGATGTTGCTTATTGCAGATTTAATCATTGGTTTCCCTCGGGTTGGGATTTCTTCTCCTCTTAATCCTTCTTTGTTCTAGTATAATTTAATCTCTTCTTCTCCTCTTCCATGGATAACATTTTCTCTTAGACTTCCATGAACCATTTCTGTGTTTCTTCATCATCAAAAGCAAATGAAAATCCTCTTATCAGGATCTCGCTGTTTTTCCTTTTGTCTGCTTCTGAAATATCTATTGCAATTCGTGTGTACTCCTTCTCTATGATTTGATCAAGTCCTTCTTTGGCTTTTTGTCCTAATGTGCCTATTTTAGCCATTTTATATTCATGAATAACAAAAATATTGTTTTCAGTTGATTTAGGGATGAAAACTGAGTCAGCTATTGTATATCGCGGCTTTAATCTTTAAGTTGGGTCCAAGGGTTTGTTCCTGTTTGGATCAATCAAATCTAGAGTTTTTCGCTCAAGTTTGGCTCTTTGTTCGGAATAGCCACCATATTCTCCCCACATTGCCATTTTGATGGGTATAGTAACTAAATGATGTAAATCTGCTTAAGTTGATTTCAAATCATGCCATTGTTTTTATGCATATGGGAGTAAATACTTTTCAATTGGTGTCTTAATTTGTTTTTCCGTTCTAGTAAAAGTCTTTGCAAGTTTGCTAGCGAAATCAGCAAGATCCAAATAACCGTATTTTATTTTTGTATAAACTGGGACTATATTCTTTTTAAATTCAGCCTTTACCTCCTCGTTAGGAACCACATATGTTTTTTATGTTCCTCGCTTTAGGGTTAAATATCCAGTATGCACTAGCAGAGAGAAAAAATGATTTTTGTTTGTAAAAATTTTGTCCATTTTAATTTATTTTAGCATGGAGCGATCTATACTGTAGTTTTCAATAAGTTATTCCATTTATGGATTGTGACCAAATTATCTTATTCCCCATTGGATAAATTATGGATCACCACTATCAACCCAATAGTTCTAAAATTTATTGTGTTATTTTAAGGAAAACCAGTTTGCTATTGAAAATGCATTGTAGATTGATTTTCCTGAAATGTTGTAACCATCATATTTGGCTTTAATCTTTTTCTTGGCTTCTATTATTTATGGATCAGTTTATTTGCAATTAGGATAGGCCTTCCTAATCACTTCATTGACTTCTTACTCATTGAATCCATAACAATCAGTTAAGTGGTCATCAAATACTCCATAGCTACTGAAATTATTTAACCCAGAAAAAATGTCACTTTTAGGAATTCCCAAAATACCTGTTATCACTGATCTTTCTACCACCTGTCTATTAGCTTTTATTCCAAGAGTATACAACTTTTTAAATTTGGAAACAGTTTTCTCATAAACTTCTTTATTTTTACTTGCATAAATCAAAGGATTGTCGTATTCATCAATAAGGAGAACAACTTTGCGGTTGTAATGTTGGCTGAGTAACCTTGTTAGGTCAAAAATGGCATCAGTCCAGTCCAATGTGGGATCACCATTCATACATCTTCGGAATTTTATGCAACGTTCAGGTAATTCCATATCTTTAGTTTTCATTAAGTCTTCTATTTATTGAGCACATATGTTTTCGATGTCAGCCATTATAATCTTTTAGGGATATAATTAACATTTTCTCTTCAACCACTCACGGTACATTGATTGTTCATGGGCCAAGTAAGCAGCTGCTAGTCTCTTTATCACTTCTTCCCAACTTCCATCCTCAGTACCTGAGAAATCAATGTGCACAACTACATATTGTTGGAAGTGTCTCCAAGCCAAATTGTTTTTCTTGTCTTACTAGTTCTCAGGTAATGTTTCCCCGAACATTTTTCTGTTCTTATAAAATTCTCTCACTTGTTCAGCTCTCAAAGGATCTTGAAGGGATATTTGGAAGAAATCCCAGAGTATCCTCAAATTTACACTTTTGCCCCATCTTCTTGGCCATGTTGAAATTATAAATCTTTCTTTAGTTGCTGTTTCAACAATTTCTGTTTTGTCCACAAAAAGCATTTCTTAGTTAAGATAATCTTAAGGCATGCCCATCTTTATCAGTTGCTTTTTCCTCTTTTTCATTGCTTTCATCTAACTTATCTGGGGCTGTCCACTTTCTTTACCATGAGCATTATAAGAACAAAATAAATATATGGCAACCTTACAGCATGGCAGATTGGGAGTTGGTGCAAAGGATTTGGAACCTTTGGGCATGATAAATAAAGCAAAACTGCATGCCAGTGAACCTAATTTACTGTTGGCCAGCGAAATCATTGCTCAACTTGCTTTGAATAATAATGATAATGGGAAAAATGATTGCTGAATTTAAATTGAATATTGAAAAATTAAGGGAGCAGATTTTATCAAAGCAGAGTGGCAAAGGATTCAACTCTCTTCAGAGTCTAAAGATGGCCAGTGGTCAGAATAAAATAAAATGGTTATAATTTCTGGCAATTATCAATTTAAAATTCTGCTAAATATGGGCCATCATCAACAGGAACCATTCAGAATGAAAGTAACCAAAGCATAGATCTTTTTCCCAGAAACTAAAATTATTTGTTTGAAAGCATTTTCTTTACATGTAAAATTATAAATTCACTAAAATATTAATTAATCAATTAATTGGAAAAACAAGGACATAAAATATATTGACAAAGGCTATTGGGACTACAGATAGACTTTCATGGCGAGTCAAGAAAGGGTAGACTATCCCTGTTTAGCATTTTATTCAATTTAAGCAAGCCAACTCAAGCAGAGGTAATTTAGATCTTAAGAATGAACCACCGCTAAAGAGCAAAAGAGACCAAGGAACAGACTCATAATGCCATCAACTTGAATTATTGAATGAATGGTTTGCTCTAGTACATTTGTTTTCTTCTGCAGAGACTGTTTTATCATATAATAAATAAAAGAAGCAATTTCTGAACTCTGGTTCGAAAAATGCAAATCTATGTCAAAAATTTTAGGTTGAGGTGTGTCAAACCCATTTGACTCTTTCCTTAAGAAATAATAATGCTACTTGCATTGATATCTATTCCTGATGGTCCTTGAGCCAAAATAGGATAAGAATTTATTATCTCAACAAAATCAAAAGCATTCATAAAAGTAAATAATGCTTAAAGGATCGTGTGATCGTGGAATAATACTTATATCTTTAAAAGATAAAGCTCTAAAATTTAGATTAAGATGGCTGAACTCAAATAGACTCTTCGTTAGCATGGTTTAACAGTTAAATATTCAATTAATTTATACTTTACAAACCACAGTAGCAGTCAACAATCTATTAATTTTAGTAATAAGTAAAATTATTTAGCTAGCCATTGAAAGGTTTCGACCGGCTATAAAATATTCCGAAGGTATAAGAATGATCTGAACTGTTAAAATAAATTTCTTAACATACTCTTCCGAGTCTATTGGTAGTTTTAGCAAGAATACAAGTAATAATGACTGGCATTCCTTTGACTAAAGGCAAAAAATATTTAGATTGAAGAAAATATTGGTCATTACCGATAGTATTCTTAGTATTGAATACCTTATTGAGACTCAAGAAATTGCGGATAATTTTCATAGCATGTCCAACTAACTAGTACACTAGTGATTTATCTTGAACAGTCTTATTATTGTTATTAAGCTTGCAGCAAGATTGATTGAAATGAATTTTAATTTCAGAAATTGTATGAAATAATGACTAATTTAGACCTAAAGATTGATCTTTAATTTGAGGAAGCCGGACTAGGAGATTTAGGATAAAACTCTGATGAGAAAAGTTAAAATATTCAGTTTAATATAAGAAAAGATTAGAAAAAATGGATAAAGTTCGAGTGGAACAGAAATTAAGAGTAAAACAGGCGCCAATGACTGATGGAGGAACATCTTTAGTAGCAAAGATGAAAAAGAGAACAAGCAGATTCCAATATAATGAAAGAGGAAAAGAATTAATTCCCGATAAATAAAAATCTTGAAAACTGTAAATTGATTCATTTTTTCAATGATCGACCATTGACTTTAATTTACTGCTGACTATGAGTTACGTTACTAATAAGAGTCTGTTTCTATGTTGAAAACATTTGTACACTTCTGTTACCGTTTATTATTCGAACAAGACTTATAAATTGAGGCTCTGGTTCAAGTTAATAATATTTGATCATTACCTTATTTATAAAAATATAGGTATTAATAATGACAGTAACATTCAGGACAAGTTCTACTTCCATTGGTCATGTTTTGGCGATGATTAGTTTTAAGGGGTAATAGAATTTGGAAAAAAGCAAACCTGCTAATATTCCACCAACTAAGGGTCCAATTATCAATCCAGCACCATACAGTACTAAGATTCCATTTTCATTGTTAATAGCAGAAAATATTTGAAAACTCAAACTAATGGCTGGATTAATAGACTCTTTCCGAAAAGTGAACCTATAGAATAGAGGATTCTAAGTACGTTCTTCCAGCCAGATGCATGATAGAAATGAAAAATACATGAAATATTCTCCCTTAAGATATAATTGGTCATGGCAGTATAAACTACAAAAAAGGCAAAGATGAATGTCCCAAAAATTTCACCTAGCATATCGTAAAACAAATCTAGAAATTACTCTTCTCTAGAATAAGCAGCTGGGATCACATTAAAGAATAGATAAACTGTATAAGCAACAATTGTACCGTTGAGGGAAGCCAAGAATGCTCCAGTAAACTGAGCCATCATGTAGTATTTAATTTCCTTAAGGCTAATTTTGTTGACCATAAACATAGATATCGTAATTACCGAATTAAGA
>CASCJZ010000006.1:0-19397 GCA_949152475.1 Terebella lapidaria
CAAAATTGCAAAGCATACAAATCTTCAATAATATAATGAATATGAAGATTTGATTAAGGTAATAATCAAAAAAATGAATAAGTTTCAGGACAAATGGATCAATTTGAGACATGGAATCAAAAAAACTCAAACTGAGAATAAGAATAATCCTCAGAAATTAACAGCTGACATAATCAAATCTTATGAGGCAGAAGTACAGAAACTATCCTCATAACTGCAATAGATTTGGCATCAGTAAGTATACATATTTACTTAGTGAGTTTTATCTACTACTTAATTATCAATTAGATATTTCATGCAAGGATTTAGAGCGTTGGACTCTTCTTTCAGAAATGGAAATTGATGAAAATAAAATTAAAAATGACATTGATACTTTGTTCTGAATGCTATATTCATATTATGTTACTGCTAGATTATCACTAGTAAACTTTCCACTTAAGTGATGGATAATTTTTGTGGAAGCCTTATTTATTTACTACCCAGTTATCTAAATTTTGATTTAGTTACTGTTGTAGAAGGATTATATTGATCAATTATATCAATTTCATGGAAAATCAAACAAACAAAGAACGTTATTAGGAAATTCATGATGTAGTCTTAAAAGCTAAGTTTAGTATGAACCAACTTCTAGGATAGAGTTACTCTGGAAAATAAATCAAAAATTGCATTAAACCTTGAAAAAAAAAATTAAATCAGTCATAATTTAATCATCTTGAGAATTAATACAAAATTTTATCTTAATTAGGAGATTTCTATGGAGTACCAAAGATGTATAGCTTTGGTTAATCACAATTTGGAACCTATTTAGAGATTGAGTGAAACAAACTTATTTGAGTATATGAAATCTATGCCTTAGAAGGATAAGTCTATGGTATGGAGTTTAACTGTAAGACTGTTGAAACTTCTTAAGGATTTTCATGATAATGGCTTTATTCATAGAGATATTAAGCCACATAATATCATGCTCAGAAAGGACAGGTTTGATTTAGTAGTGATTGATTTTGGCCTCTCAAACCCTATATCAACCCCACATAATTCTGGTGATTTCTTTTAAGGAACACCTAAATATGCCAGTATTCAAGCACATCAAAAGAAACTTCTTCATAAAAAAAGATGACTTATAATCCTTAATGTATCACACAATTATATTTTAAAAAATTGCCTTGGACAGATATTTTGATACATAATACTCAAGATCTAGAAGAAATTAAGAGCAAGAAAATATTTTATACTTCAAGTCTCTTCTAAGCTATGGGAACAGAATACTTAGAAGCCTACTTCTATATCAAAAGAATGGAACCATACTCAGAGCCTAACTCCCGCTATATTGCTGGTCTTTTTAATAAAAAAAAAGACACTTAATCTAGAGAAAAAAATTGATAACCAACAACAGAAAAAATTATCTTTACCTTCACGAGCACTATTTTTACCTCTACAATGTCTAAAAGTAATAAAGGCCTTCGTAACTTAACGAATAATAAGATACAAATAAAAAATACAATACATTCTAATAAATCTCCTGTAAAGGTATAAATAAGTGAGAACATAGATGAGGAATAAGCAAAAGAACCCTAAATTCCTAATCTTAAAAAATTATTTATGATTCGATAATTTCTTTCCTCTCATTGATTTACTGTTTATTACTAATTTCCCACAAATAATCAATTATTTTCAAACCTAAAAGTCATTACTTAGGCAACTTCGTCTTCATGCATCATGTCCCGAAACCTTTAGAACTTTATTTATCCCCGATTTCCATATTTACTCATAGTTTCTGAAATCATAGTTTGATAGGCATCTTAGGTATAGATAGGTCCCTGGAAGATAAGCTTAAATGTTCTTTTGAGGTCTTCAGCACTTATTTTAAAGTCTTTATCCCAGTCATACAGCCTAAAAAGGTATTTGTATTTGAGTTAGATGTCAGTTTTGATATGGAAGACTGAAAGTAAGTGTAAGAAGATGTCAAAAGTGATTCTTTTAACTTTCAATTTCTGGGCTTATTCTTGAATTAATTTTCTAATTCTGGGATAGAGGGTATGTTCCCTGAGGAAGTAGATTTCATCTAGTTGGGGAATCTCAATAGTCTTGATGTCTTTATGATCTAGCATGGTAAAAACAGTTTCTAAATATTTGATTTCTTGCTCATAGTAGGGAGGAACTTAACTCTTATGTCCTAATTATAATCCATGTTCATATTTATCCCAGATGGTTTGAACTTTAATAGCATTAGTGACATTATTCTTATCTGATGCTTGTCCCATACCTCGCTATAGAACAGTTTAATTGATTAATATTAGTATATAAAGTAATCATTAATTGGTCTCATGATTTTCCTTTTCCTCTAAGGATATTTGTTGTTTTTCACAGTTACCAAGCTCAAATATGCATTCTTTTTCTAAGTGAACCTGTGAAATATCAAATTTAATAGTGTCATATATTCGCTTCAAAATTATTG
This sequence comes from Terebella lapidaria, assembly GCA_949152475.1. NCBI lineage: Eukaryota > Metazoa > Annelida > Polychaeta > Terebellida > Terebellidae > Terebella > Terebella lapidaria. Next base: position 2,456 of record CASCJZ010000006.1, read on the forward strand.
GTTTTTGGTCTACTATTGATTAGGAACTGTTCAAGCTAGGAAAAATAAGTTATTCCTTTTTACTCATATTTTTTAATTCAAAATATGCGCACCATTCACATAAAGACTCCAATTGAATCTTTTATGCGAATTCAAATATTTTAGCATGATTCTTGTGGTGAAGTAAGAGACCAAGTTGGAGTTCACATATCTTAAGTAGTCTATGAATACAATAGATATGGGATAATTAGGCTAGTTCTATCCATTAGTGATAGCTCATATCACTAGGCACCACTACATAATCCAACAATAAATAGTTTAAGAATATCTCAAAGACTAAGTAGGTATCTTCATTAATGATGATTGATATCTTATTATGGGATCTGTCCTCATAACTGCCACTCAATAGGTAGCTAAAATAGTCAGAGGAAATACACAGTTCAGAAGAATTTACTCTCATGGCATAATATTTATTTATTTAAATTACCAAGTCGTAATAACTAGGATGGCGCTGTTGTTCAATGAATGATTCATACTCTTGGTCCTTTAGAACCAACACTGGGAGATTCTTCTGATTCTGCATTTTTCTTCCAAACACATCAAAATTCATGCTCTTGATTTTGCACCTTTTAAGTGTTTCCAGATCCTATCCATTTGATGCGAGATTGATCTAATATTTCTAAGTAATATTTGCATCTATTTCTCCATACCCACGATATAAAGATTTAAATATTGTAAAGAGATCACTACTACTGTATTTGGAAGAAATTTATTCTAAAAACTGATTCAATATTTCTTAGGTAGGAAAATATTCAACTATGAGTCCCCTTGTAATAGGAAAACTAGTTCCTTCAAGTGTTTGAATTGTAGTATCAGAAATTTTGTAGTTATTATTCAGGAAATTAGACTTCCGAATTGTCTTTTCACTAACTGGGAGAACTAGCTTGGATTTAAGTTAGTAAGTATTGATATAGTAGAGATCATTGTAGTAGTCACCATTAAAGCCACCAAAAATAATCATACAAGCACCTATAAAACAAGCTGAATGTCTTCTTCGAGGCTTAGGTAATTCCATCTCAGTTTTTAATGCCTTAATAGTTTATTTCTTCAGATTTATCACTAAAATATCATTAAGGTCACTGCTAAAACGACCACCAAAAATATAGATTTGACTATCATAAACTGTTGATGTTTGACCCCAACGAGTTAGAAATGTACACCCTTATAATTTTAACTATTTCCATTATAATTGATTTATTTATCCTGTTTTTAACAGAGAAGTTAAGTCCATTGTGTAAATATCACCAAGAGGTCGATATTTGTCTCTACATCCTGCTAAAATCACAAACAAGTTTCCTATTAATGCGGAAGAATGGAACCTTCTTGCACATGGCTTAATCTTTTCTTGATCTATGAGGACTTCCTTCCAACTTAAAGTCAGAAAATTGAAAATCCATAGATCATCCATATCAGCAATTCCTTCCCCACCAAACACAATCAAATATGGACAGCATAGCTAAGCTACATGATATGTTCGTTCCCAAGGAGCAGGCTAATTTTCTATGTTACTTGATGTATTACCTGCTGGTGAAATTTAGAGCCATTATTTATTGTCCCAATTTAATATATTAATGGTGTTAAAGCGCTTCTTGTTATGACCACCTCCTCCAAAAACAATGATTTGATTATTTTTATGATCATAATTCATGGAGCAGTTGGATCGATTAGAGGGAATGTCACCAGTGGTTTTGACCTATACCCATTCCATTTAGACAGTATTAAAAGACCCATACATCATTCATATAATGTGTATCTATATGATAATATAAGCATATACCAGCATAACCCCCAAAAAATATAATCTAGTCCCCTATAACGCAACAATTATGGCCCCATCTGGCAATTGGCTGTGATTCTGAGTGAGTGTTGAGATGTACTCTCTTCCAAAGATGTTTCTCCATGCTTCCTTCCTTATTTCTATTAGAATTATGAAATGTTATCTGTTATAATGGAAAATAACTAGAAGTATATTCTCATTTTATTCTACCTTAACAAAACTATTTTGCATAGATATCAATCAGTTGCCATAATGGCTTGGACTGTCACCTTCCTCTGCAACTAAACCAAGAATCTACTTTATGGCTATTGTGGTAGCATCTTTGGGTCTCTCAACTAATTCTTCTGTATATGAACTATGACTTTATGATGAGTTAAACCCAAAACTTAATTTATCCAGGCCAATCTTCAAGCTATCACTGGATGAGGAGCTAAAGCTTGATTCAATTTTATAGATATCAGGGCTAAGCTGATAACTAATATCGATTATTTGGCATCCCATTTTATGATTTTAACCGCATTTTTTCCAAGCCACATAGAGTCCTTTAATAGTTTTTTGATATCTGTCGATTTCTGTAAACCATTTATCACTTAACTACTCTTATTTAAGCATTGAGTATTGCTACTTTAGTTCTTCCAGTTATTCTTTTTTGCTTGGAAACTTCTTAATGCATTTTTTAATTAACATACCAAAGACTTGTTCTCCATAGATTGCTTTTTCAGTGACTTTCTTTTAGAAAAAAGCATTCCCTTTTAGAACTTTTAAACCAACTCCTTCAGCGATTTTATTGATTTTAACTGATCTTGTAGAATGATCTTCAATCTTCTTTTCAAAAAACCAACTCATTTAATTTATTTAATCGTTCCTAAAGATGCCAGTTAAAATACAAAATACTAGGAACTTTAAAAAAAATATAAACTTTAACTAACTCTTAGTTATCTATATCTGTATTTATATTCAGTTCAGACAGTCTTATCACTTTAAAAAAAGTATCTTTAGGATTAAAAAATTATACATACATACAAAATGAATAAGTTCATCGCCAATCCTGGTTTTGAAAAATCTCAAGGAAGGATCGTCAATAGAGTCCAATCAGTTCATAAAGACTAACTTGCAAATTATCTTCAATGCTTTGAGGAGGAGTTGGCTTGCCGTTATCCCACTCCAATCAAAAATCAAATTGTTCAAAAGTTCAAGTCTATAGGAAAAAGAAATCCTTTTTATTTTGATAATATCTGGTTAAACCTCGATCAAAAAGTAAAAGATAGACTTTATGTTGGTATTTTGGTGAGACAATGCGGTGACTATTATTTATTTGGTTTTTACGAATTCTGTGCTGAATTTATTCTGACCAACAATATTGCTCTAACCCATCATGAACATTATTAGTCCTAGGATGGTTTATTTTCTTCATCCTCTACCCATATTTCTATTGATGTAGCAAATTAAGTTGCCAGAGGATGGAACTCATAAGATGAAAAAATTCTTAAGCATTGGGCCAAAATTATCTAAAAGTAATTTGATTCTATTGATGTCAATAAATATATTTGAAATCAAATGCTAAACTCATCATTCTATCTTTGACACAAAATTAGTCAGCATTTTCTGTTATTCAGTGCTTTTAAAAAGGGAAATAGCTTCTAATAACTGGTGTTCAGAAGCTGTGATTCCTCGAGTTTTGAATGCTAGTTGTTCAGAAGTGGTTGAAGAATATGATGAATTCCAAAAGTTTTCCTTTGAGTGATTTGAGCTTGAACTTAGAATAAAGATGATAGGAGCTATTTTATATTCTACTTCGACTATTTGCCAAGAAAAGAAGCACTCTGTTATTTTCCTATGGTAAAATATTTTGATCACTGTATATGAATGATTATTGTCACTGGGTGTCCCAAATATTTTTTCCTTCCAGAATTCTTCCTTGAGCATTCCAAACTCTTGTGCTAGTGTTTAAAGTTCTGAACAGATTTAAGGTGAGTTAACTTTTTTGAGGATTGTGGAAATAATTGCTTATAATTCTGAGGCAGCATCCTAAATGGAAGTAACAAATTGTTCCCTTTATGCAGTAATTTTAAGTTTAGTAAATCCTGAAGAGTATTTGGCAAGATGGGAGCTGAGTTATTCTTCAGAGGAGAGCATAAAGCTATTTTTTATAGGCTAAATCGATCATATAGATACTAAAATTCTCTTTTTATTATAGTATAAATCAATATCATTTGGAACGATTTATTATTTATAATATAGGCACAATTATGGGAGCAGAAGTAGCAGCAGTAGCAGCAGTTGGAGTAATTGGAAAAGCTGTATTTGATCATGATGATGATCATCATTAAGCTAGAAATGTTCATTTATCAACAACTAAAGAAGGAGGTAAACTCAAGAATGTGGAAGTCATTGAAATAATGGCCATTGACAAACCAACATTCCAGATAAGTTAATATGATAAACTTATTGATTCTCTTAATTTACCTGTAGAGGTAGCTGTTAGCTGTAGAACCCATAAATTTACCAATGTTGGAGAAACTAAAGAATTTAAATGGATGCAACACCATGAGAAATTTGAAGCTGCACTTTATTTAGCTTCAACCAAAAAAATCTCCTCAACTGAGATAATGGTGAAGATAAAAAAGTATCATTTGAAAGGCTTAATTGAAAACCCATTGAATCGCCTCCACTACAGCAATGGAACTAACTAGCCGCATAGCAGAGGCCTAGATGAACAATAAACCAAGGCCATTACTGATGGGGTTGCTCATCATGCATCGAGCATTTGCATTCAATTCTTCAAAGCAAACCAATGATTAATTAGCTAGATCCAATTATAATATCATAAATATGTTAAAAATATTCAAACTTATTCTAAAAGATAATTCATAAGTGCCTACACTTATTACTCTTCATTTAAGCAATAATTTAATAGTTAGAAATATTGTCCCCCATGCATAAATTATATACATTAATTTAAGAAATACTATCCATTGTTGTATCTTTTCTTTTTATTTCATTGAGATTTCAGTTATCGATTGTATATCCATTATAATTTATTTATTTTCCTGGAAAAATAAAATATCTTATAATTTAGCAAAGATCCACTGGACTAGCCTTCAGAGATAGATGTTCAAAACAACCAATGTTGACTGCAGAAGTTTAAAAGAAAAATAACATTTCTTTTGGTGTGTAACATAAAGTTATGAATACAAAAGACATTAATTTGATAATAATATTTGTTTTAATGTCCTAGAAAAACCTTAAATCACAAGGGTAAATCATAGTATCCAAAGAATCCAAAGTAACCAACACACATTCACATTCTGGCCGAAATAGTATTTGTAGAGGTAGGGGGAATAATCTTCGGAAATTCACAAACTATGTGGTTCAACAACTGTATATCCAAATATAGACCACCATTGAAAATGAACCAGAGGATGAACTCAAGGAAGTTAGTAGGAGAACCATTTATTTGCTGAATAAAATCAGAGAAGACTTTGATCCAGTGAAAAAAGGCAACAAACTGAAAAAAAAGAACAAGAAAGATAAAAGATCCCAGTATTTAAGATTTACTGAGAAAATTTTCAAAAATATATCTCTAGGACCCTATATTTAGCTAGTTTATGCTGGTTGTCAGGTGGAAGAATTTGTATCCCTTTGGAAAAAATTAATTCAATTAAGTCGATCTTCTGTTAGCCTTGGGAGTGAGGATCACAAACAATTATCTCCCCTTTAGATCATTAATAGTCCAATACAGTTTGGCTCGCCAACTGATATTTTCAAATGGGGATAAATCTATGGGGATAATAATCTCTACCTCAATACAACACTACCTTCAATGACTAGTAAACCATTGGAAGGAACACTGCAGAAGGAGTGTTTTTTTGGTGGATTTTCTTGCAAAGTTTTCCAGAAAGAATCTGAATTACGTTCTCGAGAGTAAATAGATATGTTGGAGTTGGAAGCTGAGAATCAGAAGATTTTTGGGAAAAGTGATGATGGAATTCCAGAAGAAGTAGCAGAGAAAGTGGTTTATTAAGGAGAGGAATCTGATTAAGGTAATAATTTGATAATTTTAGAATTTATGAAGGAAGAAGTGATTAGAATGGCACAAAAGAATATAAATCGTCTGAGCCTAAATCGAAGGTAGTCTTTCTGATATAATACATACTTATAATGTCTCTAATATTGAAGTTCTAAGCATCAAATAATTTAATATTACCTACTTAAAAGTTCATAGTGATAGTCAAGGTTTCTTTAATTATATACTGATCTAATCTAAATTAAATAGGTGATTGTTTTATAGTTCTTTTTTTATATTCAGTTCCCACCGTTCTCCTACAATGATAATGGAACTTGTATAGGAAATTTATATTGAGTTTCATGTTTTAGATGTTGTTGGAAATTATTTCTTAATTAGATATATGTAAAATAAAAGAAAATTAGGTAAAAATAATTGAGCAAATTAATTATTAGCTAAGACTTATAGTTCATTCATTTTTAGGTGGACATAATTGAGTACAATCCAAAAGAGTAGAAATTTATATTTGTTGTTTACTTTATATTAAAATTCCCATTAGAATTGGATAATTCATCGGGAATTTGCATTTTTTAATTACAACAACTATGGAAGAGGAATTTCAATATGATTACTTTGTTATTGGAGGAGGATCAGGGGGGCTAGCATCGGCTAGAGCTGCATCATCTTATGGAGTAAAGGTAGGACTTGCTGATTATGTCAAACCTTCTCCTCAAGGCACTCAATGGGGACTTGGAGGTATGTGTTCGGATATTTTTAGGAACCTGTGTGAATGTTGGTTGCATTCCCAAAAAATTGTTCCATTATGCAGGTCTATTGGGTGAATCAATTAACCATATTAAAGATGTTGGATTCGATGTATAAAATAAAGGTGCTCATCAATGGGAAGTAGTACAAGAAAAAATAGGAGATCATATAAAATCATTAAATTTTGGGTATAAGAAGGTTATGAAAGGATAAAATATAAAGTATTACAACAGATTGGCAAGCTTAGTTGGACCACATGATATTGAACTTACTGATTCAAAAGGAGGAAAAGAAACTGTAAAAGCTAAATACATCCTTTTAGCAACTGGTGGAAGACCTACATATTCTGATATTCCAGGGAAAGAGCTAGCTATTTCTTCAGATGATATTTTTTGGCTGAAAAAAAGCCCTGGAAAGATTTTAATTGTTGGTGCATCGTATATTGCTCTTGAATGTGCAGGATATTTAAATGGTCTTGGTCTTGATGTCACGGTTATGGTACGATCCATCCTATTAAGAGGCTTTGATCAACAAATAGCGAATAAAATAGGTGCATATATGGAAAAACAGGGTGTTAAATTTATCAAAGAAGCTGTTCCAACTTCTATAACACAAAATAAGAAAGGATAAAAGACTGTAACTTATATCCAGAAAGGAGAGTAAATATAAGATATGTTTGATACAGTTATGTTTGCAATAGGTAGAAGTGCTGATACAGGCAATCTGGGACTTGCTACTGTTGGAGTAAAAACATAAAAGAATGGAAAAATTATAGCAAAAGACAATGATCAGACTGATGTTGATCATATCTATGCTATAGGAGATTGTGTGGCTGGTCGACTATAATTGACTCCAACTGCCATTATGGCAGGGAAATTATTATCAGCCAGACTTTTTAACTCCAAGTCAAGAGAAATGAGTTATAAATATGTTCCTACTACTGTATTCACTCCTCTAGAATATGGATCTTGTGGGTATTCTGAAGAAGAAGCAAAGAATAAATTTGGAGAGTAAAATATTATAGCATGGGCAAGTGCTTATAAGCCTATCTAATGGGCTATGCATCCAGAAAAAGGCAATGATTGCTATGCAAAAGTGATATGCAATAAAGCATAGAATAGTAAAGTTGTTGGATTTCACTTTTTGGGTCCAAATGCTGGATAAGTAACCCAAGGATTTGCCTTGGCTATATTAAATGGTTGCACTAAGGAAGATTTTGACTTTACAGTTGGAATACATCCAACAACAGCATAAGTATATCATAAAAAAATTTAGGAATTTACTCTTTTAAAGGCTGTGGCTGGTAGTGCTGGAGAAACTAAGACTTCATGCTGATCTTGAGCAATGATTTGATTGTCATTTTCACTATGGTTCATACCCAGAAAGATGAAGAGAATTTCCAAACCCGAAATGGAGGATATTCTTTGATAGAGTATGAATAGTAGTTGGAAGTGACAATATCTACAATCTTGATTCCATAATCCAAATGTATTATATGTATTAATAAGCATAAATCATTTATTTTTACAGTTTCTACATGTAGATCTGTTACACTTGCACTTTCGGTGTTCTTTGGTAAAACTTTCTGCTAAAGTACCAAGTCCTAAGAAAGTTATTCCATCAAATACATGCTTTAAGGTGTTAGCAGAAACTTGTCCCGAATTAATGTTTACTTTGGGAGTTACTCCTTTTTTCTTGGTAAACTAATTACGGCATTAGCAGAATCTATTCTTTTTTTGGCATGATTAGCAAATTCCAAAAGACGTAGTATCTTTAGATAGAGATTTACTTTAGTATCCATTTCTCAGATAGGTTCCTTAATCTGATGTGACCTTGTTAAGGGTGGTTACATTTGTATTTTTCTTTGAGTGGTTGGAAGCGAAGATATTCGTAGGAATCGTATAATTACCAATGATTTCTAGTCGATATTTTCTGTTCTAATATGGCTTAATAGATAGCTTGAGAGAATTTTTCCCAGTACCATAGTTCTAAGTAACTTTTCCTTTTTCATCAAAAGTAACTAGTATATCTATGTATAACTCTGTTGCTGCTATATTGAGTAAACTCCCACGAAACTCTGATCCATACTCTCCTAAAAGTTATTCTTCATTTCCCATTAATTATATAGTTTCCACTTCCTAGCTATCTCCAGATTTTAATTCATTAAGACTTTGCATAATTATTCCTCTCAAATAGCAGTTCATCACAAATTAGACAATAGGGTAATTATTAACTAAATCTACAGTTGCCTGCATTCCGTCCATCTTACTGATAATCACATTAAGCAAGGATTCGAGAGTATCTTGGTGCTGATATTAGATGAACTGTTTTGGTACTTGTTCAAGAAAGAGTCCATTGAAGGGGTGAGAGTGAGGAATTTGAGGTGGATTCTTCAAAAAGTGAGTTAATACCAAGCCAATAGTCATGTAATTGCAATTTCGGACCAAAGTAAATTAGGTTTAACTAATTTTAGTGATTATTTATGAACTTTTTTTCCTGAAAAGACTGAAGTCCATACAGTGGGCATCAAGGGACTCACTACTCTTCCGAAACATTATATTTATTACATTGCTATAGTAGCATGCTATTATTATAATTATTTGGACATTAATATCTACAGATACAGAGTGACATGAGTTAATCCTTCACATAGGAAGAGCTCCAGCTAACTGGAAATCTACTATCACTTGCTCTTTTTGAAGAGAAGCTTATGAAAAACTTCTATATTCTCAATAATAGACTCAAAAAGCTAGAAGAACTGAAGGAAATGGAAGTCAGAATTCGTGGAGTTGAAAAGGATATTAAATTCACTAATGTTAAATTAGATAACCTTATTGAAAAAATACCAAAGGAAGCAAGTGTAAACAGAATGGAAGCTAAAATAATTGCAAAGGATCAAATATTTGATTTATTCAAGGCGAATGATGAACGACTCATCAAAACTTCTTTCACTGAAAGATTAAAGAACAAAATAATCTAAGAATTATCAAGTATTCTTAGCAAAAAAAATACAAGCACTATCAAAAATTTAACCGAAGAAAAAATACAACCAACTACCAGCAGCAATAACCAAACATAACCAAATCAACTTCCATTCATAGCTACACAAAACAACAAAGAAGAAGAACATCTCAAAAAAATGCCGAAAGAAATTGAAGAATGCTTAGATAGCAACGAATATAATTATGTTCATTAAGTCGTTAATGGTGATATGGGTGGTTTCATACAAGAAACTAGGCAACAGCTTGAACAACTCAATAGAAAAATTTAAGATATAAGGCTTGGAAAAACTTGGAAGGGGTTCTATTAAAAAGAGGCAGAGCAATTTCAAAAATATGAGAACTTTGAACCAAAATTCCAACAAAAAAAACGAAATACAATTCAATTATAAGCAATTAAGAAGGAAGGTCAGAAAGGTTAAACTGATCTATATTCTGAAAGACAAAAAGCAGAACTTATAAAAATTGGATTATCCAGAGAAGCAACTTCAAAGAAAACACCCTTAACAAAGGGTATTAGTACAGGGATCAATTTTCATGAGGAAGGGAAAAAATATGATACGATTAAAATTATTTAAGATCAACGAGATCCTCACAATAAAGTGAAAAAAAATAAATCTTCAGAAAAAGTGCTAAAAAAATAAAAAAATCTCAAAGTAGATGATATGAAATAGTTAAATGAGGTTTTAAAGGAAATAGACCTTCGAATAGAGGAAAAAATTTCACATCATATTTTTAGGGAATTCGTTGAAGATATTGAGGAAAAAATATAAATACTTAGAATAGGCAAAGATTCCACAGTAATTTAATATTTATATAGCATGATATCAATTAACTACGAAGAATGGTTATCAGTACCGAACATAGACTACAGTCTATCCTTGAATTCTTACAAGATGCTTTCCATTAAGATGAAGCATTACTTGTTAAAAAGTCCTGGACTTGTGTGAGTTGTGATAAGACACTAGATCACTATAGTGGGAAAATAGGGAATCATTTAAATTGGGATACTCTTAATACGAAGAAAATATCCCCCATTAAAGCAGGTGCTTATGGACAAACTGTCCAACTATCCAATAAGGTCAAGAATCTGATGGAAAATAAGAAGGAAGCAGAATGATAAACTTAAATAACTCTAGTAATTTGTAAATAAGATATATTACATGATTTAGGAAGGTCATCATGTTAACTGTCTACAGCAAATATTAAAAAAAGAAGCACTATTAGTTGAGAAAGAGCATCAAGAGAAAGTTAAACTCAAAAGGCAAGTCGAGGAAACTCTCAAGCAGTACTATACATAATATGCCAAGATTGCCCAAAGCAATGGAACCATAGCTGTAGAAGAGGGTCTAGGAAACACCTATAATTACGTTCGAGACATTTGTTTGATCATTGGGCGCGAAGTATAGCTTGGAGTAGGACTAATTCTCTATGGAGAAATTTAAGATTAGTAATTACTGCATGTTATTATCAATATTCTCTATGAGAATATTGCTGAACCAGATGTTTATCGCAAACCAAGGAGTAGACTTTTATATCTGATTCTCTAAAAAGCAGTGTCAGATAATAACACCTTTCTTATGTGCCAAATTGTTAAAGTGGTCCTGAAAAAACCTTAAATAAATGAATATTTTAATAATCTAACCACCAACACAATTGATAGGTTAATGGCCCTAAGTATTCAGGAAAAATAGACTATAAGAGAATCATTTTCGGAGAATATTTGGAAAATCAGATAAAATAGTAATGATTAATCTGATTCACTTGAACTACCAGACTTTTTACCACATGAAAAATCATTTTCTCTCAACCGTAAAAGCTATCTCTTCGGTGAAAAGCTATGTACGCTTCAAGAAATCAAAAATGACATCTTTAAAAGATATTTACAGGATGTTTTTGATGATGCCATTTTTGCTCCACCTGAACTTAAAATTATCATCAAAACTCTTTTTGAAGTTCTAAAAATTAAATAAAAAGGAGAGAACAATCAACTTTATAAGAGTATTTGGGATCTAATTGAATTTAATTATTGCTAACCTTTTAGAGTCATCCAAATGCACTTAGTGGATCACTTAAGTGATCAGAATAGAGGTTTTATTATCAAGGACTTCGACCGAAAATTTCAGCAATATATGGAAGAAAATCCATAGTTTATGAAAAAAATTACTCAAAAACTTACCTCAGTAAACAATGAAAAGTATGAACAAAACATAATGAATGCTGGATCTCTCCCTTAAGAAAATGTAGTTACTAATTCGATCTGCTTGAGTTTCAGATAATTATACTATCTACTAAGCATCATGAGGAAGCATGAAAGTGCTTTCAAGGATAAATGGCCTAAACTTACCATCAGACTCCAAAAAATCTATTAAATGAGTCCAAAATTAGAGATTCTCACTGAAAATAAAAACCATCCTGCCTCTACATATGTGCTCTTTTATGACATTAGGATGAGCAAAGTGTTAGAAATAGACTATCATAAACTATATAAGGACACTTATAAAGAAGAATAAAATATCATGAAGAATCTCATTAGACAAATTCTAGTAGAACTAGATTATGAGTTATCTATTGCCATGTGGGAAGAGGACCACAATTTCCTTAATATTCTCATATAAATGGTTAATATTTATGACTCCAATGAAAAATTAGGTCTATTAAATTATCTTGTGACTCCCTTAGTGGTGAAGATTAAATATGTGATTTGGTTGTTTAGATAAGCTGAATAGATTAATTAATATGATCTTTTTGAAGAAATGTCAAAAGAGTGTCAGTTTCGGATGCAATGTAATCGTGAAATCTATGAAAAATCTAAATACTCTCTCTTAAAAATTATCTCCAATATTAAAAGCAGATATAAATGTTTTAGTATCAGAGAAAAAAAATAGTCTTCTCTTATTAATCATTTTTAGAACATTAAGTGGATCTAAAATGCATAATTAACACTCTGTATTTCTTCTCCCTCAACCAGAAACTCAAGTATGGGCGCTACCAATAGGTTAAAACTTCGAATGTCGGAGACTCAGAAAATAATAATGGATGATTGTGAGAGTTGTATCCATAAGGATAATAAATTTATGGGAACACCTTGGCATTCAAAAAGCATCAAAAAGTTTATCCAAACTTTATGTTAGCTTAAATAAACTAAGGAAACATTTTCAATGAATAGAGATAAAGTAGGTCTTAAAATAGTTGTAGTAGAGTTCATTGAATTCATTAAACGTCAGTATAAACTGTCTAAACCTGAATTATCTTAAAAATTCAGCTCATTTTCATCAACTGCCAGGACTGTAGTGATGGAATATCTTCATATTCATCTTATTGACAACTATGATTTAGCCAAAGATAAAGAATTTGTGTCTAACCTTGAAGCACTTAGTTTCCTCAAAAGCAAGGAACTACGAATTCCAGCTGAGAGTAATTTAGAACCTATATGGGAAGTTAGTGATCGATGTAAATATCTCATTAAAAGTAGAAATTATGAGTTTAAATAGTAGAAAAACTCCAGAGAGAAAAATGGAGAGTTTTAAGGAAATACTGAACCTATTGGGTATTGCTATATTCAAATAAAATAATAATCGCCATTTAGAGACAATGCTAAGTTATTCTATCATCAGAGCTAAGCCTTCCAAGCTTATATCTCACCTTCAGTACTCAATTGATTAATTATGATAGTTTTACAGAGTTATTCTTGTCTTAAAGTAAATTACTATCGACAGATGGCTAGGTGCTCAAAATATGGAATGAATGTATTAAAAAAATCAAAAATTATACGATTAAAGATATGTTTAACATAAGTGAGGAGTATTTTTAATCTAAAATGGTTGAACAACAAGAATATTTCCAATTAAAACTGAAGAAGAGTCACTAGTTCCTGTGATGGTTTTTTTAATCCCTAAATCTAAGTGTACTAATCATTTTTTTTTCTTTTTTTGTAAGTATTCATATTTTTGTTGAATGAATATAGGGATATTGCCAGCGTTAAAATGGAAAACTTCATTGTTCTTCTTAAAATTTCGGATTTTTTAATACCTCCTCTTAAAATTGACAATTTAAACTATGTCCTGGATTGAAGCAGGAATATCTCGGGAGGGCTTCTTAGAAGACATTTTTAATCTTTAATCTACTTCAGTTTTAGCGCGAATTTTCCTTAAACTTCTTCTATTTTATGGCTTCTGGAAAGTTTTATTCATTTCTTAAAACTTAGTTTCAGTTTGGGTTGTTAAATAAAAAGTTTAACTGGGTTCAGTATCACTTCTTCTTTGTCTTTTTTGAGTATTGTTAAATGATAAATTCCTAGCAAATTTAGTCTGATTTCCTTGGTTGTTATTGACTGGAAGATACTGTTTGAACATCATATCGGTTGAAAATTTGTTAAATATTTTTTCATATTATTGAATTTTATTTTAAAGTTTGTTTTCCAAGTGTTCCTTAATGCTTTGGACATCATTCTCACTTGACATTATCTTCTAGATGAATATCTTCTTTGGTAATCGATATACTTTGCTTTTTTGGCTTTTACAAATACAAGTTTCCCCATATCTTATGACTTGTAAAATCATTTCTGCATCACCTAAGATTTCTCCTTTAGTTATAATTCTGTAAGGAAGTTTTTTACCACTTTTGGTTTTCCTTTTAAACTCTTCTTTAGTGCTAAGAGCTATATTTTTAGATTTACTTCTATCCTGGAGAAAATACTGACGAATTTTGAGAATAGAGGATAAATTTTTCCCTTCATTTAGTAAGTTGCCATTGTACTATTTTTCTAGTTGAAATTCTCCAGAAACAATAATGTACAAGTATTAAATTTTACTGTTTTCTGTGAACAATTTTTGATTATATGTTAGTTCTATGGTATCCATGTAATAGACAAAACTCTCTAGAGAAAATCTATAAACCTTTTGAAAGAGTGCAAGATCCCATATAAACATATATTTTTCTCTCATTTAGGTTCTTATTTAGAATTTGTTTATTAGTCGATATTATTCATTTCTCATTTATAGGAGATGCACATTAGTCATAGCTAGTGCTGAAGCAGCTCTCTTTTTGGTCTCAACAATGGAAATTTCCCCAAAAGCCTCCCATGGCTTTACCGAGTATACTATTTTATCTTTATATATATACTATTATTCAGGTATATGAGTAAGATTTTCAACCATTTCAACTTTTGAGATACTTTTTTTAGAGGATGATACTTCTGGAGTTAAGGTAATAGATTTTGATTGAGATTTGATGGAGAGAGATTGACTAATTTTAAAAATTGAGAGAATAATATTTTCTTCAGTGACTTATTCATTCGATTAAGTATTAAATTTATCTTATTTAGTTCTAATTCCCACCAGCTCTGGTACTAATAAATTAACCTATCCATTTAATAATACATAAAAGTGGTCTGCTCTAGATCCAATTGTATAAATCTCACTATTGGCTGGGAAATATCGATATTACATTTTGGAAGCTAATTCATGTAGTATTTTAATTGAAGAAATTTTTTTGAAATATTCTTTCTCAGTCAAAATCTTGGCAATTTCTCTAATTTCTTTTTAGGTTCGATGGGTAGGTTCTTTTTTAAGCAATTAATATAAGACTTTTTCTTCTGTAGCCATGGCTAGTTGTGATGTCAATTTTTGAAATAGTTTTTTCTGATGATCTTCTTCATCATTATCTCTATTAAATTCATACATTGGTTAAACTATGGGATAATTTTATTGAAACTATTATTATATTGTTAAGATGGGAACTGAATGCAGTAACATTTGTGAGAAGACTACCACAAACTAAAACCCAAGGGATCTCAATCAATCTAATCCATAACATTAAACTCCTAATAAAGTAAAAGACTCAAGTGCTCCTCCTTAGTACATATTGATATAACTTATAGTCGCCCAAGTGTCTCAAATAAGGATGAACCATATTTCAGTAATGTTCCCAATTATCAACATCCTACTGCTCACAGCAACATAATTGAACAAAAATAACCTGTTAAATTCAAAAATGGAGTGATTTATAATGGTTAATGGAAGGGAACAGTTAAGGAAGGAAGAGGTATTCAAATATGGCCAGATGGTGCTAAGTATGAAGGTGATTGGATTAATAATAAGGCAACTGGTAAGGGAAAGTTTGTTCATGTTGATGGTGATGTTTATGAAGGAGATTGGTTTGAGGATAAGGCTAATGGGTTTGGGAGGTACCTTCATAATAATGGGGCTAAGTATGAGGGAAGTTGGAAAGATGACTACCAGCATGGCTATGGTGTATAAAATTGGATAGATGGTAGTAAATATTAGGGGAATTATAGTTAAGGCAAGAAACATGGGAAAGGAAAGTATACTTGGAAAGATGGAAGCTATTATGATGGAAATTGGGAAAAGAATAGGATTAATGGTTATGGTGTTTATGTTTGGTCTGACGGAAGAAGATATGAGGGTAACTGGCTTGATAATCAAATGCATGGAAAAGGAACATACACCTGGAGAGATGGACGGAAATACTAAGGTTAATATCGCTATGATAAAAAGCATGGTTATGGATCATATACGTGGGCAGATGGAAAGAAATATGTTGGAATGTGGGAGAATAGTAAGAGACATGGTAAAGGCAAGATTGTATATGTGGATGGATCTGAGAAATAGGGAGTATGGGAAAATGATAAGAGAATCACCACAATGGATGAGTAGTATAGAATGACACAAGATAGTATAATAAAATCAGCCTATAGCCGAGTTTGATTAAGATGGATAATTTCTCCTATTATACTGATATAGATATATATAGATGTTCTAGCTGTGATTATAAAGCATTTGTTATTCAATTAAAGCAATCCTTAAAAGGATCATTGTCTTTGTTCTTGTAAAAGGATTTTTCAAATTTAAAAAAAGGGTCATTGGGTTCATCCAACAAAAATTCAAAGTTATCAAAAAAACTGATGCTCATAATGCTTCAGCATTGAATCTTGAGAGTTGAACTCTCCAAAAAAAGGCTATATTTCCATATCTGATTTGACCAAATTTGGATCTTATATTTGTTATTCATCTATGGCTTAATTCTCCTCTATTTACATTGGTTAATATTATGAATAAAATTGAGGGTTAAAATTCTCTAGAATAGCAAGTTTTTTAGGATGTTTGGTGTAGGATTTATTTTTTTTATCTCCTTTGAATTCCTTGATATAATTTCTTAGAACACCTATTTTTTAGAATAAATGCTCATTAAAATTAAATCCATGCAATTACCCTACACGTAATTGGTAATAGTAATCATCCAAGCTTTTTTTTGAGACTCCTACCATTTTAGCAGCCTTTTGTAGGTTAATTTTAGGTTTCCCATCAATAATACTCTTGATTTGAATGTCTCTCC
>CASCJZ010000007.1:0-16680 GCA_949152475.1 Terebella lapidaria
CACCCCTCAAGTAATCTGTTATTATCGGTTTATAAGGAAAAAATATAAATCATCATCACTAATATCATTAAAATTCAGGTAAGTCATACCTGAGGTATAAATAGTCAATCATTTCAATAGCATTTCTATTTTAATTATAAAAGACTTAAATAGATAATGTTGAAGCAGCCCTCCACTAATGTTAAAATGACCAATGTAGCCACTATTCGGTACCGATTCAATAATAAATGCTTTGAAATAGCCTGCTACAGGAATAAGGCCTTAAACTGGAGGAATGGGGTCGAGGAAGATGTTACCTAGGTCCTCCAAACTGATGAAATCTACTAAAATGCATCCCATGGAATAGTAGCCAAAAAACATGATCTTAATAAATTCTTTCCCCACAAAACTAAAAGAGAAATCATTGAAATAATCCTAGAAAGAGGTAGTCACTTCCAATATATTTTTAGGTGAACTTCAAATCAGCGATAAGGAAAGATAATCACAGCAAAGCAATATTACTGCCTTCATAATCAAGTTTATAGTGGAGAAGTGTGTGCATCCAGTCACCAGGCGACGCTTTACCCCAGAAACTATCAAACAAGCAATTAAGGATATACATTTCCCAATAAAGACAGACCAAGATGAGAAGAAACAAGCACTAGATTGTATCAAGGCTCTTAAAAAGCACTACAAGATAGTTAGAGGGCTGATGCGAGTGAAGGTAACATTTAGTAATGAAATAAAATAAGAATTTGAGGAAGAACTAACCAAGATTGAAATTAAAGAGTGTAATTATGAAGAAAAAAGAGTTGAGAGTACCATTCGTGTCTATGATATAGAATCAGAAAAGTTTAGGTTGCTCAATGAACTCTGTAAGAAAAAACTTAATGTTGGTTTAGAAGTCCTCTTGAATGTGGTAATCAATGAAGAAATCAAGGACCTCTAAACAGAACAATTCAGCCCACTTTAGCTGCTAAATGAGGAAAAGCAAGAAGTAGTACAAGAACCCAATGAAAAGATATTCAAAATGCCACCTAAAAAATAAGAATAAAAAGTACTCAAATGCTCAACTTGTGGTGATTTAGCTATCTTTCCAACTCTTAGTGACCAAAGGGAACACTTCAAGTGTGACTGGCACCGAGAAAATATGCTTAGGAAATCTAAAGGTCTTAAACTTTACTCAGAGGAATAATTCAAGGAAGCTGAGCTCCATGAAGTTTACAAGTGATTGTATTAACCTTCTCTATTTTGACGATATTCTGATACTGCTGGTATCAATGATTTAGGGAACTTCCTATATTAATTTTAGGCCTTATCTTATGCCTTAGAGAGAGTTATATTTATATTTCATATGAGTTTAAAAATTGTAATCAGAAATCTCTATACTGAACAAGAATTTGAGTTTGCTTAGTAGCTAATTAGATTTTCCAGTCTATTGAACATTGTATAATAGAGTCATTAGCATCTATTAATAATCCCAAAAACAGTCAGAATAGAGGCATTCACCTTTTCAATTCTCGAATAATTTATCTCTTTACATGAGTATGATCCCTAAAGGGTTAATTACTCATCCTCTTAAAAAAAGAATGATAGAACCCAATAGTTTGTATCAAAGAACCTACTGGGGAAAAGTAACTTCTAACTCAAAAAAATCATGGAAATGTGTAGATATTTGCAAATAGAAAGTCTAGGCAAAGTTCTAACCAGTTATCTATTGAGTAGATTTGATCCTACCTACAATTAAACTATCATAAAAGATAAACTCCAGCAAAACAAGGTGGAAAATGTGTCTAAGTAAAGCATCATGGAAATAAAGGCAAAATACTTCAGTTTTTTTAGTTCAGTGGGAAAAACTCTCTACTAAGATCATATAGAGGGGAAAAATGCATGATGGTAGTGCTAAGAGCTAATTAATTATTGAATTATATTGGTTGAGACTTATGCTGGAACATTCACTCACTTGGTCAGCAATAATTTCATTTCCTTGATTATTTTCCTGAACCAAAGATAGTTTCCCTCCTTTACAGACACCCTCAACAATAACTCATGATCTCTAAGGCCTAACTCCACTGCAATAATAATTTTTTCCCTAAGAATAATTTATTCTTCATCTTCTTCTGAAAGTTAGGTCAGTTTTTAATACTCCATTAATGTCTAGATATGAAGGAAAGTACCTGGTTAGATTCATTTAATTCATGCAGCTTTAGTGGTTTTAGACAGTTATTTTCTTCAAGTAAGCCCTTTTATTCTTCCTCATTAAGGCGTATTTCTCTCTTGAAGAATTCCTTCAAGGATGCCACCACATATTCAATCTCTTCTTGGATCACTATGAGTTAATATTTCCCTTCCATGGGTGGAAGAATCTTTAGTTCCCTTTTATGATTTAGCTATTTGATATAGTCAGCAAAAAAAACATCTTCCAGAACAATTTTCCCTCGGTTATTCATGTTGTTGGTGATCATGCTTTTTCTGTCTTATTACTGCCTTTCCCTTTATTTTCTTCTTTGATCTTGAATTTGTTTGACTTTTTCTTGTCTTACAGTGAATTCCTGCTTCACTTCATGATAGGAACAAGTTTATGCTGTGACCCAAGAATGCTTTGCAATATCTTCAATACTGGGGCGTTCTTCTGGATTAAAGGCAACCATCTTCACAAATAAGTCCTTGAAGCTTTCAGAAAAGAAATTTTTGAGTTTTCCTTTGGCATGTGCTGCCCAGAAATATTTATATTTTTTGGTTTTAATGAGTCGGTATATATCATCATTAGGATTAAAGAAGGGAGGAGAACCGGAATACATAATAAATAGTATGACACCTGCTGCAAAAATATCTGTTTTGCTCCCAAAATATTGTTTTGTGGATATTTAAGGTGCCTTATAACCTTCAGATCCAAGATCAGTTTTGAGGATTCCATTTCCCTCATAACCACCAATCCAACAGGAAAACCCAAAATCCATGATTTTCAAGATGAAGTCATCTGTAAGGAGAATATTTTAAGGTTTTAGATCCCGATGTGCAAACCCTTTCTGATGCATGTGATATAATCCATTCATTAGATGGTTAAAGTATGTTCTAGCCAATTTTTAACCAAATTTCCCACCTTCAGCAATATAGTCAAATAACTATCCACCACCAATGTACTCCAATACAATGGCTAAGCAGGTGAATTTGTTACCATATTCATCAATGAAATTAGCATTTTCTCTCACATCAATCAACTTAACTAAATTCTCATGGTTGAGCTCTTTCATTATAGTTACTTCTTTTCTGAGGGTATTGAGATTGGCTGTTTGTGGGTTGTACTTTTTAACTGCATAAATTTGATTTCCCAGCTGTACCTTACTAACACTAGGATAAATAAATAGTTACATTGCTTGGAATCCCTCACCAGCAACATCAAGAACCTTGAATTCATCAATGAACGCACACTTTTTTTCTGGTGAATCATGCTGTAGTTATGGCTACTCCACATCCATTGGCTGATAATAATGTATTAATTATTGAAAGTAGGGTCTATCAATATTAGACATGAGAATTTATAAGAAATAGATGAGTTCATGATTGCTTGAGTTATTCTGAAAAAGTTATATTTACTATTAAAAACTAAGTAGTCCCCAAAACAATCACTTTACATAATGGAACTACCTCAAGAACTTATTGTGAAGCTTCGGTAGCTCTTAGACAAACCAAAATCTCCTTCCAGTTTTAAGTAGTTCAAGCCATTGCTACTAAATAGCAACATACCAATCAACAAAGCCCTACAGCTTATTTTGGATAAGAACAGGGCAGATCTAATTATCTATCTTATGGCACAAGAATTGTTATCCTCCTAATTCCTACCTTTAATTGCTCAAACTACCCTGAAGCAGATTATCAAGTATCAAATTTAAGATCTCCATCGAATATGGAAATTGTTGCTCCTTCATGGAGATGAAAACTTCCGATAACAGTGGACTTATTAGCCTCTTATTAAAGAGGTTTTCCGAGTCACAGATGTGGAAAGACAAGACAAAATACTTCATTTAATTGGTCACAACATAGAAATAATTTGGGGTAATGGCTGTAAGGGGATAGTATTGAGAACTTCAGAAGTGTTTTTCACTATATTTATGGTAATTAAAGATTGAATGTAGAAAGTTGTATTGTATGCGAGATGGTATGTGGGCTTAGTGAGAATTCTTATTGATATTAGAAGCAGGCATCAGGATGTCTTCCCCACGATCTAGGAAGGGATTCGGATTAAAATACTAGAACAGTGCATAAATATGCTTGAAAATACAGTTAATAAGCCCTTTCATTTGCTCCAGAGATAGATACTTCAAACAGTTGAGCTTATTGGAACTAAATATCCTAAATTTACCTAAGGAATTTATTATAAGATCATTAGGTGTATCAATGTCTTTCTTGTGAAGAAACCAGTTCGAGATTAAGCTAGAAAAGCAGTAGAAGTATGGAAACGAATGCTTAAGGCCTATGAAAATTTGCAACAAAAGGAAAAAGTTCTTAAGGAGGAGGAAGTTCAGGTAAACCAAGAGCATCACATGATATAAAAGGTAATAGAGAAAGCTAATGAGTATAGATTTAAACATCAAATCAACCATGTATCCAATGTCAACTAGAATCATATGAGAGGATTATATTTGAGGAAAGGATAAGGAATTGGAGGGGGAAAAAGCTTTTTGGAAGAAGATAGAACTTCTAATTTTAACCCTAAAACCAAATATGAACAAATAATAGATTCTTGTTTATCTTCTGTCAATAATTGCTAACCAAGATCTGTACTCCTTAATAGAGCCATTGAACCGATATACCACAAGGAATTAGTTAATAACTCAGTCCAGACTACCATCAAGGTAGATTCCTTCATGCAGACTGAGCTAATAGAGGAACAAATAATAGAGCCATTCGAGTAACTAGATGAGTAGGAAGTAGAAGAAATTGGAAATTTGATTGAACTGGCCTATAGTTATAAGTTTGGATCTGAAGTGGATGAGCAGTGATGATAACAGATGTTTATTAAGATTAATGAATAATCCTTTAATAAAAAATAAAAAGACATGGGTTCATGGGGATATGCTCGCTCGAACTGCCCACTATAATGGGATCCTCAATGCTAAATCTTCACTGTCAGCCTTGAAGAAGATTAATCCCCAATAATAAATGTTTAGAAGCATTATTAAGGATCGGTATAAGAACAAAAGTTAATAAAAGCATAGAGTAAGTGAAAATGAAAGAATGATTCACTCCCTTAACAACATTGAAGAAAGTCTACCGCCTCCAAGCTTCCTCAGCACCAACCGGAAGTACAAGATCAAAACACTCAAGAATTAATACTTATAGAAGCAACACTGGATGAAAGTCTCACAGGATAATTGCACCTTATATCAAAAAATAACCCATGCCAAAGCCCAAATAGGGAATATCTCCCAGTGGAAAAAACAGGAGAAGGAAAGAAAAAAGTATAAATCACTATTAAGGAAATCATTACTAGAGTTTATGGAATTTGATGAAGGATTCTTTAACCTTTTTACAAGGTTAAGGAGAAATAAAACCACCAAGAAATAATTGAAAATTAAAACTTTTTTTAAGGGAAAAATATTACTCGAAGGGAATGATACCTCTCCTGAAGAAATTTTATGAAACATGGTATAAATAATAAGTTTATATTGAATTTTTTTGTTAAGAAATTATGAAATTGAGGAAAGATAGGATTTTGAAGAAACTTGCTTATTGAAATACAATTAAATAAAGTTGAAGATATCACTACCCGCTTTGGGACTCAGTCTCATCAGAATTTGAAATATTTTTTTAATATTTTTTTGAGTGCTTATGACAGAGCTAACTGCTACTCTTACCCTTATTGTTGCTAATCTGAATGAACTCATCACGAAGATCAATGTGCCCGCTCTACAACCTACTGCTTCCAAAATCAAGAAAAACTCATAAATGACTTACTATGAGTTTTTAAGTGAAATTTTGGCGGGAAGGGGACCAATAAGGATTCAGGAACGGAGGTCGATTTTCCATATTCAGGAAGATATGGAGTTATTGCTCTAGCTGTCACAGTCAACACATGTCTCTATTAAAACCTTTGAGGAGATTGCCAATAAAAAAAGGATTTTAAGACCTGCTGATGCAATGAAGAAGAGGTTTGAGAACTGTTTGGCCAAGATTGATGAAAAAGGGATGAAAAAAATAGTTAATTGGATTGAAGAAGAAGGATTAAATGGGTTTATATTGTTTAATGATGATGAAATGGCAATCAGCCGAACTTTGCCACCAGCTGAGAGAAAAAGAAAGAGACCAATGTCACTAGAGAAGGAAGTTAAACAAGAGGAAAGTCTGAAACAGGTAAAGGGAATAAAACTTCCAAACAACTCCAAAGAGTTGTATGAAATTTTAAAGAACTATTCAAAAGTAGTGAAAGTACCAATAAAAATTCTATTAGGACGACTAGACCAAGTTTCAGGAGATTTAATTAAACTGGATAAGTATATTGAAAGCAAAGATGCTCGATTACTGTGGACCAAAGATGAAGATTAAATTTTGAGGAAGAAATCTGGTTCTGAGTTAGAAATTCTGAGGATGTACAGAGGAAATGATGTTGAGGCCCGGAAAAAATATTTGGGAATTAGCTGATTACATCAATAAATAAGAAACTTAATCATATCCTATTTTTATAATGCAAATGTAAGAATATAAATTCCCTAACCAAATTGTCTTCCAAGATCATATTTAAACATGGAAATTGGAGTAACGACTGACAGATCTACTTAAAACAGTTCTTCAGCATGAATAGTGGTTACTGCGTACATATACAATGAATATTAGGTGATGGGAGATGGAGAATTTGGAGAGCCAATTAATTGTTCGATGTGATTAAAGAAGTTAGCATTAAGAAACTCTCCCTCAGTAAATAAGAGTATCTATGCAAGGTTGGAACCAGAGCACCAGGCTTCTTAAGGAAATAGAAGGGGTTAAGTTTCCTGAACTTATGGAGCTCCATGTTTGTATAGTATGCCTTATGCAGTTGATAACTGTATTGAAAGCATTGAAGGAATCTGTAGGATGTTCCTTCCAAAGTTGAAAACTCTTTCTTTAAGTGATAATAAAATTCATAGCATTCAAGCTTTAAGAAAGCTTACTGCTCCCAACTTGACTAGACTAGCTTTGAGTAATAGATAATGTTATTGCAGATGGAAACATTATCAATGATTTTTCACCTTTGAGTGAACTTAATGTAAAAAAGTTTGATTTGCTTTGGATTTAAATAGTTGAGTAATTTATTCCTTATTTTGAAGTTGGTAGTCAGTGCAAGGCTAAACCATGGAATGGATGTTCAAACTGTAAGCTACCCAAATCAAAAGATTAAGTAGATAGAGAGATATATTAAGAAATGAAAAGTCGCTACCGGATCGATAATTAAGCCCTTGCAGAAATAAGGACTAAAAAATTCCCCACCTAATGATTGATTCAGGTTTGATAATCTAAATATTATTAGAACTCCATGTGACAAATTATTATCATTCAACTTATAAATTAATGCTTAAATAGTAGTCTCTCCACAGTCGCTAGCCTATCGGAGCCACCAAGATCAACTACTTCCTGTATGTATTTGTCCCACTACTCTTTGGAGCTCCCCTTTATACCTACTATATGGCAGTGACAAATGACTAATAGCCAGCATTCCCACATGCAACAATCACCAACACAGCCTGTCACTACCCTCAAGCAACCTATTTCAGATTTCTCATGCTTATTGCTGGGTCGTTTTTATCTATTCTATATTATGCAATGTTCAAATGGGTCTAATACCAACAAAAAAGAGTCAAATATCCCGATTCAATTCAGTCATGGCTCCATCCATTCGCTCAAAGTTCCATCATTGGATTTTTATTAGCAATAGGAACTATAGATACTGCTGGTTATCCTGATTTACATACTATTGGAGCTGTTTATTTTTTTGTGATATTATATCTACTTGTCTTTTGCATGACCATTACTCTCAGGAAAATGCACAATTGGGATCCAACTATTCTCTCAACTCCTAGCTACTGGATTAAAAGTATTCTCTTCTGGTATATAACTTTAGTTTTAGTTTACTGTGTGTATGGTTTGGTCTTTAATGATGGGAAATTGATGGATGATGATATGTACTTGAATTATAACATAGATATGTTGTCATTATTTAATGGAATCTTGTGTTGGTTTGCTTAGTTTGGATTTTATCATTTTGGAGTGACTGGAAAGGAGTTGCTATAATCCTGAATAACCCAGTACAAACACCATTTCAGCAATTTTGATTATATTAAGTCTCATAATTAGAATTATACCTAGTAATATAATTATTTACAATGTATAAGTCTCTGATATAGAACTGTGAAGGAAAATAGGCCCATAATGCATATATGACCATGTCAAAGGATACTGATGTTGGGACAAGACCACCAACTACTCGATAGAAACCATCTTTTAAGCTATCACTACTTTAATAAAGTAACTACAATGAAAAAGAATTGCCTGTATCGATTAGAACTAAAAGAGCCAATCCATTCATGGTAAGGCAAAACTCTTGGAAAAACTATGTTTTGCCAGAAATTCAAGAAAAAAGTGCTAAATTTCGGAGTATTCTATAGAAGCAGGACCAGTTTCTAGGAAGACTCACTGGAAAGAGTCATTCTAAGACAGGAATGAGTGACCATGAAAAAATGAGGTTTCGTTTAATTGTTTAATAGGCGGAATACCTAAGGTACCACTTTCTCAGGCACTTTGAAAGCGAAGAGAAACAAAAATAGGAGGAAAAACTTTGATTTAATTTTTATAACAAGGATAAGTTTTTTCTACCCTCAATAGGGTTTATCAAAGAAAATTTTGGAAAAAAATAAATAACTTATATAAATTCATTCATGACCTTAAAATTTTCATATTAATAATCATTATAAATTATCTTCAATCTCTTCTACAGCTTCTCCTCTAATCATCTCATCAACCCCCTCATTAAGTTATGGATTTAGCTTCTTGTCCTATCCCTACAATTCATCATGCCTTAGATAAAAAAACAGTTACCTCTACTATCCAATTTTTGCAGATAATTCACCATTTTAAACTACATCGATGCTCTGTTATTGTACTTCCCCTTCTTTTTGAGTTTGTTCTATTTCTGGCCTATTATTTTAACCTTCGTTTGGTTGTTGACTTGTTCTATCAATTTCCTCTGATTGTTATTTGGCATGCATCTATTCTTAATCCTTAAGTGATGCCTCATTTATCATTGGCACTTTATTATCTTTTTATTAGGGAAGCTTTAGAATGGTATTCCCTTCCCTATTTTACATTGACTACTCCTTTTTTGTTGCTGTTGCTGTTGCTGTTGCTGCTTTTTTTGTTGAATCTAACTCTTCTGAATTCTATTTTATATTCTTCTTGGTTTCTACTAAGTTGCTTTAATCTTAATTTTTTTAAACATTTTAAGCTAAAATACTGCTATTCTTATTAGTTTCTTTTGTATTCTTAAAGACTCTTTGATTTTTTTTCTGCCTTTGCTTGAAATTATTCTTGTGACAGTTGGCTAACTCTTTAAAATCAGCTTCTGTGAACATTTCCATAACATTTTTTTCAAGACTTTTCTTGCTTCTGATTGATTCCGGGTTGTTTTTTCTGTGTGACTCACTCTGTTCACTAGGATTTTTTTTATTGTGCTTGATTTTATATTATTTTTTGAGTTCAAATATGCTTTTTTCAAGATATTCCTTTGGGGATTTGATCATAGGTTGAGGTACTGTAGATTATTTATTATGGAATTGATAGGCTGTTTTTGTTTGATAATGAGCCATTATTTTAGCTTTATCTTGATAAAGTGAGTGATTTTTGTGAAGCCGACTGATTTAATCATGAAGATATATATTTTTAATTTGTCTGGTATTATTCATATCTATTTGGTACATTTTCTTCATTGGAATATTCTTTTCTCCTTTGATTCCAATATTATGTTTATCATAATGATAGTTAGTGCCTAATTGTCTTGTGTTAGGTTCATTACCAATCTTGTATTTAGATATGTCTATTCCTTTTTACTTTGAGTTCCTGATTTCAACAATGACTTTAACTAATTAAGGAATATTGGGCCAATTCCCACTCCTAATTTTGGAGAAGACTGCTACTCCATCTACAGTCACCTCAAAGGCGCCTAATTTTGGGAAAACATTGATTCTTCCAGATGTTTCTTCATAATAATTGGTATTTCGCTTGTTATAGCTACCATTGCACCAGAAACCCTTGTCAACATTGACTTTTTTCTTTTCTTTAGGGAGCAACTTCCGATACTCACTTGGAACAATGTTACCTTTAATATTGATACCTTCTTTTTCTAGTTTAAGTCGTAATTCCTCAAAAAGACCTTGATATTTGCTTTAGTCATGCTGAGAGCACCAGGAATGCAAGGAACAGTTATGACAGTATTAGACACTTACTTTTATTGATTCCATTTATAATTTTATGTGATGATCTATAAAATCAAAAGTAATAATATTGGACTGTTACTGTGCCACAGCTTTAGTTATTAATTAATATAATGTTAGACTTGTAGCTTCTTGGAGTTTCCAACTTTTTCAGCAAAATGATTGTGTCTCAAATTAGGTAATGATTAATGGCTATGATATGTTGTTCAAGCAATATCAAATCACTGTGAATACTTAATTGGGTTAACTTTGACTCTTTTCCTCAGTCTGTTGGCCCAGTCATTAAAACCAGGGCAGATCATAATCCTCTTTATACCGTTTATGGTTTTTATTTCAGTTTCATCGTCGAAAATATCACTTTATTATTCTGGTGGTTCATGTTTGGGAATTTTTCTTTGCAGTTTTCCAGGTAAAATTTTAAAGGGATCTTATTACTTATTAAAACATTTTTCATCAATTATTTCTAAATAGGGTAAGAAGAATTTGGTTTGCTAGTTTTCTTTCCACTCTTTCATCCATCTCTCACGCCTTTATTCTTTGGTTTCTTTTAGAGGGTTAACTACAGTATATATTTTTCTATGTTTCTTTGTTGGTGCTACTTTGCCTCGATTCTTTTCCTTTGAGTTCTCCAGCTTCTGTTTTTTGGGTAAAAATTAACTTGAACTAGAAGCCTCTTCAACTAGATCACTCCCTTAATTATTAATAATCCTTGCATGAGATCGAGATTGGTTTTGTTGGGAAGGAATAACTTTATTTCGAAGGTGGAAGAAAGAAACTACCTATTGTATATTCATTGTATTCCGTGATTGAGACTTTCTGTGAAGCATTTCGTAAAATTAAGGTTCAAAATTTAACAATGATATTGTTTCCGCATTGATTATAACTAAATTGGCGGTAATGCAGAAAGTTGAGTCATTTTCAATTTAAAAAGCCCGCGATCATTCGCCTTCATCATTTTCAATTTTTAGTAATAACATTAAATAGCCAATTTATTCAGTCTTTTCAAATTACAATTAAATTTGAACCATTATTTGATCGTTTGACGAGGGTTGAATCTCACTATATTAGTAAATGCTGATAAAAAATTCTTATAAAACTACTATAATGATTTATTGTCAAGACTCTATGGATAATGTTGATTTATTCTGTGGATGTTTGATTCTCTATTAATAAAATTCAAATTTTCCCCATTTTCTAGTTATTTATAGCGCATAGAATTAGCGCTCACTATAATAATTATACATTCAGTAAAAACATGCACGGCTAACACATTAACTTCTCAAATCAAAATCTTCATGGTGATCAATCTCTCAATATTGAGGGAACCAACACTCATTTTCAATTCCATTTTAAAAATTTCCTTAATGATTTCTCAAGAGAAAATACTCGAATTTATACCCAAGAACTATCTAGAGCTATTCAACACAGCAACTATCAGCTGATTGTGCATTTGGCTGACCTTAAGGGGTTTGATGAGCGACTATATGTCAAATTTATGGCTAAACCTTTGGAAATGTTAGGTGTCATGAATGAAGCAGTGGAAAATTTTATTAAAGAAAGGCACAAAGAGTTTCCACCTCATAAATTGGATGAGAAATGGCAAGTTATCATCAAATCTGATGCTAATCCAATCCGATTAAGAACCATTAATAGTTCATCTATTGGTAATATTATTGTGCTTAACGGTATTATTATTAGTGCTACCAAACCCTATATTAAGGCTTCAACCTTGAAAATTCAATGCAAAAACTGCCAACTGACTAAATACATAAATCTTCTACCTGGAGAATACCCTTATGTGCCAGCATATTGTCCAGGACAAAATGGAAATAATCAAAAATGTCCCCATGATCCATTTGTTGCTATGCCTGATAGCCCAGTCATTGATGCACAAAACATCAAGATTCAAGAACACCCAGAAGAAGTTCCCACTGGATAGATTGCAAGAACATTCAGCCTTATCACAGATAAACATAATGTTAATAAATGTGTCCCTGGAGATAGAGTTAGAATTACTGGAATCTTACTGGTCAGCGATATTAAAATAGATAACTTATCAAAAGGCATTATCTATGTGACTGGTATTGAAAAGTAGAAAGATAGACTGAATATGCAATATACTCAGCAGGAAGAAGAAACGTTCAAAAAATTTGCCAGAAATCCACAAATTTACTAAAAAATCTATCAATCTATTGCCCCTGGTATCTATGGTAATGAGGAGATCAAGAAGGCAATAGCATGCATGTTATTTGGGGGATCAAGAAAACACTTACCCGATAATACTGTGTTAAGAGGTGATATTCATATACTACTGATTGGAGATCCGTCGACAGGTAAATCACAATTTTTGAAATTTGTTGAAAAAAGTGCTTCTCTGGCTATTTATACTTCAGGAAAGGGATCTTCAGCTGCTGGTTTAACTGCAAGTATTACTAAAGATGATGCCACTGGATAATTTCAAATTGAAGGTGGAGCCCTAGTCCTTGCAGATGGTGGAATTGTTTGTATTGATGAATTTGACAAGATGAAACCCCCAGACAGAGTTGCCATTCATGAAGCTATGGAACAACAGACTATTAGCATTGCTAAAGCTGGATTAACCACCACATTAAATTCTAGAACATCAGTATTAGCTGCTTCAAATCCAGTGCATGGCAGATATAATGAAAATACACCAATTTCAGAACAAACTGAATTAAAAATTACCATTCTATCAAGATTTGACTGCATTTTTGTGGTGAGAGATCTCAATACCAATGAAAGTAACAATCAAATGGCAAAACACATACTTGATCTCCATCAAGGAACCTATGAGAAAGAAAGTGAAAAAAAAGAGCTTTCCTTAGAATTTTTAAAAAAGTACATCAATTATGCTCGATTGAAAGTCATGCCACGATTATCCTATAATGTAGCTGAGAAACTTCAAAATATTTATATTGCAGATCGTCAAAAAGCCAAATAGCAACGATCCCTATCCAAGCAAAATATTCCCATTACAGTTCGTCAATTAGAAGCTATTATTAGGCTGAGTGAAGCTTTGGCTAAAATGAAGCTCCAGAATGAAGTTACAGTAGATGATGTGGATGAAGCTCATCATTTGTTCTAAATTTCTACTATGAAATTAATTGAAAGCAAGGAATTTGGCTACGAAATGGGAGATAATGTTGCGGGTGATATCCAGCTAATTGAAGAGGCTATCAAAAAAAGGGTTTGCATTGGCCACCAGGTGATCATTACCAAGTTGATTAGTGATATGGAGAAGTATCCACAACAGTTAACTGAGTATGCAATAAGAAACATGGTCAAAAATGGATAATTTAGGGAAATCAGGGGAAATAGATATTTAATCCGGGAAAAATGATTGTTTAAAGCATCAATATTGAATAAACAATGAAAAAAAATAATCAATTGGTAGATAAGAAATCATATTAATAGCTAAAATTAATTAGTTAAATAAATTTATTCTTTAGCATGGTTCCCAAAGATTAAGCTTAACAATACCACCAAATTTTGAATGCTTCTTATCAGACTATGTTCCAATGGTCAGCCTTTGGAGGTGCCATGGGGTTAGTTGGTGCCCAATTGATGCCTCTGTATAAGCTCTTCAGAACTCCCAACTTAAACCGCAATCGCTACATTGTATTTATTTGTTCATCAATTTTCTTTAGTTATTATGGATATAAGAAAGAGTATCATCGCCAAGAAACGAAACTTGAGAAAACTCACCCAAACCTTGAAAGACACAGAGAAAAAGATTGATATTGTTTGAAAAGAATGCCTAGGTTAAAAAGCACAATTGATAACCATATCCTAAAGTTCTTTAATACAAATTTCACTATTTAATTTAATATTTAATTTGAATGGTGTTCTTTTCTTTTCTTTGATATTCTTGGCTTAAAGCTAAGCACCAACTAATAAATTTTTTTTAAACATTTCTTCAATTGTGAATTTGTTCCTTGAAAGTTTCTGCTTTTCTTTATGAAATTCATGTTTTTCCTGTGTTTCAATACCCTCTAATTTGGCAATTTCCTCAGATAGAATTTCATCATGAACAGCTTTAAAGGAATATGGTTCATTTAAGGCTAGACTAGCAAGAATTTTCCTATCAAGTATGATATTGCTTCTGTTGAGCTGTTTAATCAAAATTGAATAGTTACTCACTCCTATATCTCGAACAGCTGCATTAATGGATGATATCCAGGAGCGGCGCATAATCCTTGGTCTTTGTTTTCGACCAATATAGCATTTTTGAAGACTCTTTTAAACCCTTGGAATAGTAATTCGCAAACAATTTTTTCCTCTCCCACTGAAGGATTTAGCCAAAGCCAGATACTTTTTTTTCGCAAAACCTGCCATAAATAATGTAAATAAATATTAAAAAGATCGTGATAAATTGTTGATGGGATCTAGAAGTATTGTAACTTTATTTTATTGTGCTCAAAATTGATGTTTATTCTATAAAACTAGAAAAAATAAATTGAAAATCTTTTACTTCGTCTTATAAATAACTGTGTGGAACAATTCGAGATGTAAGAATGATAATGAACTCACTTATTTAAGAAATACTAGCCTTGTCTTTAAGCATTGAACTTGGTACCTTCATAACGTTTTAACTATGCATGCTATCGAGTTCTAGCTGTCGAATTTTGATGTATTTTGCCGAGTTACACCAGATTTTGAGGTCCATTGGTTGATAGGATGGGTATTTTAGGAGATATAAGCGGTTTTTGGTGATTTTCTTGATATTTTATATACCCTGAAAAACCCTTACTTAATAATTTTTTTAGTTTGCATTCTTTTTTGATGTTGTTTTCGCAAGTTAATAGAACTCCTCAACCCTCTCCAAAAATATAACCCATGGGGAAAATATTATAATTTTCAACATCCCTTTTGGCCAAAATAAAAATGACTTTAAGAAGGAAGGCTCAAATTGAGCTCTACCTACAATCTTTACGAGAGGGTTGAAGACTTTTGTTATCACTTGAAAATCGCGTTAAAAAATAATGCGTAGTTCAGGAGATATTGCATATTTTACCTTTTTCTTTGAAAATATCAATGATTATGAAATTTGGTTTGGGGTACCCCCTTTATAAAAAAATTTTTTTATTGCTCTAAACCTTGGATAACTTGGTATAAAAGCACTTTAAACAACTTTTAGAAAAAAAACTTTTTTGTCAAAAATTGCACTTTTTTTTTCTTCTTATGATCATTACCTTGTCTTTACCTATAAAATTGGTATTTTCATAATTTTTTACTTCTTATTTTCTTCACGACGCAAACAATCCCTTTCGAGGATCAAAAACTGCTTGAGTGCAAGTAGTTGAAGCTGCTTCCAGCAGCAGTGGGTATTTTTCTGCATTTTCATTTTATTTTTTTCTTGTTATTCTGGGTTAACCATTCGCAATTTATATTTTAACAATAACTAAGTGATTTACCCGAAAAATGATTATCTGTCTTGTAATGGTTTGGGTGTTGACTTTTGATTGTTGTTTGTTTTTTGATTGTTTTATTGTTTAATTAAATAATATATGTTATTAATATTGAATGGATTTAATCAACTGATCAGCAGCCGTCAGGACGATAGAAATCTGGAGCTATAGTTGGACATTTCTCAGCCATCTTAGAATACTGTTCAATAGTGGCATAACCTGGTAGTTCCATCAAATAGTTCCCCATTATTTGGCAATATGGTAATGTTGGATCATTTTTTAAGCACTTTTCAGGAACGTTGAAGTTTCTATCATAGATACTCAATGTATAGACATCCTTGGGAGTCATTTAAGTACCCTGAATGTCATCCAATAATAATCCACCAGCTCTATAGACAGCAGCTACCCATGAAGAACAAACATATGATTCTCCATCATTATAAACCCATCCATCTCTTTCTGGAATTGCCATTAAGTCACCAAATGTGATATTTCTTTCAGCCATTAGCACTGTTAACTCAGGGAGTTTCTGATTGGTTGTGCCAAGTCTCTTGTTCAGAGCTTGAGTTAGAATCCTATTTATTGGAAATTCATCAACCCTTTCAAGGAAACTAAATATAGCCAAAACAAAATTTGGATCTAGCAATGAAGGATAATTATCCTTTGGAGTATCTATCCATCCAAACAAAAAATTATGATATCCATAAGGTAATCCTTATCTTTTCTTAAAGAATTCTACCGCCTCAGTAACATTAAACTTAGATCTTGATTCTTCAGTAAGGGGTAAAATAGCAACATTAAAATCAGCATTT
>CASCJZ010000008.1:0-13504 GCA_949152475.1 Terebella lapidaria
TTTTTTCTCCAGGTACTCCTTCTTGGTCTTCTGGCTCTTCTGCTGTTTCTGGCTCCTCTTCTCCGTGTTCTTCTTCCCCTTCGACGAGCTTCAACAGCTGAAGATGAAGATGATGTAGTATCTGGTCCATGTTGCCTTGCATTATTGAAACAGTTACCATGGGAAGTTCCAGTCATGCATTTCCTCAGTGACAGTCCTCATTGCCTCCCCAAATGTTAATAGCCCGAGTCCAATGGCTGCAAATAAAAATTTCATTTAATTAAATATTATGAAATATCTAAGTATGATAAGCGCATTTGCAATCTCATAATGCTTCAAAATTACTCAACACTCTCTTTTTTTATAGCTAATCAATGAAGTTAGTCCTTAAAAGTTGATCTTTCAGCTTCTTTCAGATAAAATTTATTGAATAATTCATTGATAGATGTGTGCTTCACTGAAAATATTTCAGCAATAATATCATTGAATACCATTTATGTCAGTTGGAGCATTTCCTGGTCGTAAAAATTCCTATGCTGTTGCTTTTTTCAACTTTTGGGAAAATAAAACGGTATTTTCCTGCCTCTAAACTACACTCCTCTGACCAGTAGCCCATCCCAAAAGGAACATAATAGGCATCATCATTGATAATCTTGAAGTTCTTGCCATTGGAAGACATTCTCATAATGCTCAAAGAAAGAGTTGGAGCTTCCAAGTTCAATTTTTCATTTAAATTTTTACACCCATTAAATAAGTTAATATATGTTTGACTGACGATGTTGAATTGGTATGTTCCTTCTTACATTTCCCGGTCTATAAAGGGATTCCTAAAAAATTCTTCAAAAACCGAAGCGGGATAATAGGAAGGTGCTGAATTAGATTTAAGGCGCTTGCGGGGTCCAGGACATGAAGAGTTCCACTTGATTTCTTTCTCACAAAGGTAGATTGGATTAAAAATCAATTATTAGATACGAATAGTAGCTGATTGGGTATTAACTTCATTTTCTGATGGACATTAGCCAAAATTGTTCAGGTCCACTTTGATTTTACCAACTCCATTTTTATACCCAGCAATCACCAGGATGTAGTTTTCATACTTGCTAAAGAACTAATATCCAGCACTGTCAGAACAATCACTACTTCTATAGTTTTAATGTAGCATATTTTCTATATTGATTTTAGTAATATCTTTGGTATTTTTAGGATCAGCAATTATGTTAATATCGTACAAGTATTCATTATTGGGAGGCTTGACTACGATCTGAATGAATGAAAGTGGTGGTACTGTAATACTGAAATGAAGGTTTTTAGTGAAAAGTGGGGAGTTAATGGAGAATCCAGTATTATAAGAATTAACATGAGTTTAGTAGGTAGCTGAGATAAGACTCTGAGGAATTTTCAACAGCTTCAAAGAGAATTAAGAAAAGGAATAAGCGTTGATGGTATAAGGAAGTTTTTATGAGATCATTTCATTTCCTGAATATTCTGGTACAAGGACTAAAACATACTAGCTTTTTTCTTCAGATGCTTCAAAAATGAAGATATCTGAGTAGAGTTCTGAGGTGACACTGATAGCAGAGCTGGTTCTAATAGCATCTGCTGAGTTATATATCCGGTGTCTATGGTAGTCATATAGTTACAGGCGTATTCCTATCGCCTTATGCAGTGGTTTCCTATTGAGTTCATTGGAGTGAAGTTCAATGAAAATCCTCAGTTATAGATCATCCTTTGTTGCTGGTATTTTGAGCAAATATTGTCTACAATCGTAAACAGCTGTCTTATTGATTTGCTTTGGGGATTAAAGGGTGAAGGTATTCTCTGTTTTACAGATAAAATCATAAATTGATGGATTCCAATTCACATTGATACTCTCACAAGCATCGAGGAGCTCATTCCATTCAAATACAATTCGATCATAAGGGTCACCATTACTTAGATACAGCATTTTATTCCCATAATCAATGGAAAGCAGATATAAATATTGAAATTCCTCTTTACAAAAGGTAATAATATTATTACCATCACTGAAATTAGTATGGATCCTTTCCAGCATTCCATCCATGTTGTTGATATCGCTCAGTTGAATACTTTCTGGAATCCAGCCAGTCAAATAATAGATGCTCGGTGTGGGACCCAGAACCATGTTATGAGAACTATTCCAATTCTTAAGAATTTCCCTAAGCAACACCATCATTTCACCCTTCCATGGAAGACTAAGAGATCTTTTAATACCATTGATAAAGACTCTTATAGAGCAGCTATTAATATCTTATTGCTTATAAGAGACGAGTTTGACACCATGGTTATAATGATAGATACTTAAGGCTCCTAAAACAACTTCCTAGAGATTGTGATAGTCTGACTCTTTTTTACCATTAACTCCTTCCATGGTAATTTCTGCTCCTTTCCACCCCTATTCTATCCATTTTCCCAATTTGTAGTCATTTACAATCTGATACTGCTCATAAAATTCCTGTTTTTATGATTACCTATCATTGCGCAAAGAACTATCCAGGCAGAATGTTTTTCTCGATAAAAGAACTGCTCCTTAATTCAAATCAAACTCAGATATTTTCTCTTCTGCTCCTGATTAATTAGATTCTAGTGAAGATTTGATGTTTTCTGACTGACCGTTCACAGTTAATTACTGATTTTTTTTTAATTTTGAGCTCCTGTTTTCGAATAATCTCTTTGACTCTTTTTACTTGACTCCAATTGTCTACCCCTTGACTCCACTGATTCTTGAAATGTAAGGTGAAATTTTAAGGTTGTTTCCTTGGTGCTGGTATCCAAAAGCCTAAAAACTCTTTTGATTAAGAATTCTTTCGTTTCTGAATGTACCTTACTAACTTGACATGAATGCTTGACTGATTTAGCCATTATTCCTTTCAAAGGTGCAGACTAAGGTGCTGAGTTGATTGTTGAGTTTCCAGAGGGAGTCTTAAAGTTCGCTTGCTTCTTACTTTATAGCATCTAGATTATGGGTCTGATATGATGGATCAATGTTAGAAAAAGTTTTCCTTTGTTAAAGATTGTTGAACTGAGAGTTTGGAATAATAGGAGTTGGCACCTTAGAGCCTGATTGACAAAGTAGCTAAGAATCACAACACAGAAAAGCACCCATTTGATATAGAATTTAAGAACTTAAAAATAAGATATTTAAATCAAATAGAAACTAGCAAAGTTGATATAACTATTGGTAAACTCAAAGACTTAGCAATTATTCATACTTATGCTTTTTAATATTGAGATAATTTTAATTATCAATACTATGGCAAACAAAGTCACAACTGAATGGTTCGATTTACATGTTTAGCATGGAAATTACCTCCCGATGGAAAAGGAAACCACC
Organism: Terebella lapidaria; assembly: GCA_949152475.1. Taxonomy (NCBI): domain Eukaryota; kingdom Metazoa; phylum Annelida; class Polychaeta; order Terebellida; family Terebellidae; genus Terebella; species Terebella lapidaria. The sequence continues at coordinate 3,332 of CASCJZ010000008.1, forward strand.
TTGGCTGAGGAGCAAAAGCATTACCAGGAGAAAAAATAGGCAGAAAATACGCTCCCAAACATCATAAACTCCCAATAAACCAAAGAACAACTGGAAGAATTATAAGATGATCTAGGTATGTACAGTAAATATTCAGACGTGGATGATGAATTCACTCGGAAATACATGGCTAAAAGAATGAAAGAAATTTAGCATAAGGCTGAAAACTGCAAATATGGAAAAGTAATATAGATTTCAAGAGACTAATACCTCAGGGAAGTCACAGAGGCAGACCCTGATTCCTTTGTAGTGCTGCATCTCTACCAGAATTCCAATTAATTTTGTGGGTTAATCAATAAAGTGCTCCCTGAGCTTGCAGTCAAGTATAATCAGGTAACTTATTGCTTAAGCAGGTAAAATTCATAAGAATCATTGCTGACAAATGCATTGATAAATTCCCCGATTCTAGCTGCCCATGCTTTATTTTTTATAGGAATGGGAAACCAGTTGCTCACTTGAGTAAGATTGATCGACACTTAAAATACGACATCAACAATCTTGAGGATTTCTTAAGAATACAGGGAATTATTAGTAAAGATTGATGTACTGAATATTAAATAGATCTATAATATATTACAGGATATTCTTATCATGAAGTGGCGAAAGTTTATTAATGAAGACCTTAATGAAAGTAGCAGCAAATCTGGTATATATTCGTAGTCGTTAATCGCATTGAATCCTTCAGAAAGGAAGAATTTGCATAAATTTCGTATGTGTGATCATTCAATCAAAACTTGTCAGAGCCAAAAATAATTTAATATATCCTCATTAAGCAGGTTTAAAGAGACGTGCAAAAATTAAATAAGAGACCACTCCAGTCAGGAAGAACATAAAATCATTTCCAGGAATAATAGCTTAATTCATACTGGTCTCAATCATATTGAGAATGGCAGTAACCTTCACTAAAACACATTAAAGGACACTAATAAGGAAGGAAAATGGAAGTTAGTCGTAACTCAGGTTAAGGACTTGCTAGTTTCAATTTAGCAGATCCTGAAGAAAATCAAAACTGAAATCACTTGGGTACAGAACGAAAGCAAGTTCTATGAATAGTCTATATAGAAGTACATGGAAGTAAAAATAGCTCAAATTGAAGAATAAATCTGGTTCAAATACAATACTGATAGAACCACTTTGAAAGAAAAAAGAGTAGAAGAAAAAAATCATCAAACCCATAATAAAACCTTTGCAACAGCATTTAGAGTCAGAAATCAAATTATTGAATCAGGCATGAAAAAATCATCGACTTTTCCTTCGAAAGTCGAATAAAAGCATAACAAAGAACACAAAATATTCATGTAAATAGTACCTACAGTATCTCTAACATTCAATCCGGTGAAATAGCTCAGCCGGAGGGGTTCAGCCAGGTCCAGCTTAAATTCCCAGTACCAGGGCTAAGGAAAATAAAGATCGTTATCAAAGGAAGTCAGTAAGATGCAAGAAAGAGTCAGTACTCTTATAAATATTGTGAAGAGTAATTGATAGGAGTATTGATTTTACTAATGGGCGATTATAATGAAGAACAGTTTTTATTATGAATAATTTGTTTGTTAATGTTAGAAAGCTTAAAAAGTCATAGTCAAAAATCAATTGGTACAACTTCAAACCAAAGTGTATAGAGTGCATTACTGGTTGCAGCCCATAATATCAAGGATCTCCAGAAAAGCCTCAATTTTATGTTCCAATACAATCAGCAATTGAAGCAGGAACAAACCACACTCAAATAGACCTACTAAGAATAAATTAAGTACCTTCAGGAAGAGCTTCAGACCAAAAACACTGAATTAGGTCAGATAAACAATAATAAAAATTAAATTGTTAACCTCCTCAATGATACCAAATTAGCAATTCAGACCAACGACACTCTCATGGAAAGTAAGGAGGAAGAGATCAAACGTTTGGAAAACATCATTACTCAACAGAAGAAAACCATCAATTCAATGGAATAGCAACTAATAGAGGCCAATATCTGCTAAAAAAGTACTGATACCATCATATCTCAATACTGTGGCAATTGTACTCAATTAGAAGCAGAAGTTGATCAACTCCAATACCGATGCAAAAAGTATGAAAACCAAATAGATAAAGAAAAGAAGAAAGCATCAAAGTATGAAGACAAGTGGAATGATATAAAGAGATGGCTGGCTTATAATTTAGGAGTTGACAAGATCATTGAAGGATGTGAAGGAGTGGCCATGAAGGAAATCACCAATAGGCTACACACTAAGAAGCTAGAAGAGGCAGATTAAGTTTATACTGAGATAAATTGATATAAATTATAAGGAATAGTAAATAAAATAAATCATGAATAATTTAAACATACCAGTAACTCCTATTTAAAAGAAGCCCATCATGCAAGCAGAAAAACTTAGAGAGGGATTATTTTTAGACATGTTAAACTACAATCGAACTGCTTCTTAACAACATAGAAGACAAAAACTCACAACAATCCAAGCAGAAAAGCAAGAGGAAAAAATATTGAATCAAAGAGTACAACATTATCTGGAATAATAGCAAAAACATCAACAACAAAAGAAAACTGAAATAAGGTAGCAACTGAAAAATTAATACTAAAGGCAAATATAGGAAAAACAACAAGCAAGATTCCATAACTCAATAGCCAATAGGAAATATGCCAAACTGGAAGAAGAATATGGTCATTGTGAAGATTAAAGGAGAACCAAGGAACTCATGAGAATTTACAACAGACAGTATCACCCAAGCCAAATTCCATAGAGAAAAAAAGTTAGAACAGAAGCATCATAGACTGAATTAAACGCACATGAAACGAAGAGTATTGAAAATAACCCATATTTAAAGAATCCTGAACAGCCCAAGTTAATTGACTATAAAATAGTTCCAACCGCAGAGAAAAATAAAAAATTAAGCATTAACGCTTTAGCTGGAAACAATGTTAACATCACACCCCAATCCCATAAAAAAATAGTCAATGAAGAGGTACAAACTGAATTAGAGCCAATCACAGGGATGAAAAGCTACGGCCGAGACTCATTAGATTATCTAATATAAATGGAAAAAAGGCAAAAGAACCTCTACAAACAATTTCTCGATGACCAACTCAAACATAATCGCAAATATAACTTCGGTCATTGATTCATTAAATGAACATTCCATCGTTAAAAGCAATAAAACCACTAAAGTCTATTTTGGTGTAGTAACTTTATATGGAACCAGAATATAATCTCTTTCACTTCAATAGTAACTTAATTTTCCCATAAATATTCCTTATTCCATTTTAACTGTAATTTATACATAAATTGGGATTTATGCTCTCCAAAAGTCATCATCTTTCTTGTCAGTCACGACCCACAGCAAATTGTCAGTCAAAAATGACTAAAATTAAGAGAGGAACATGTCAATGCCGAACAGCTTAAGAAAAACTATCTGAACTTATCTCAGAAATATCCAGAGTTAAAGAAAAAGTTCTATCATATTCTAACTGCCACTGTGAGACAGTGTCCAGGCAATCCTACAATTTAAAGAAGACAAGGATGCTAAGGGGAAGTTACTATAGAAATAACCTGCAGGAGCCTATTGAGCATGAAAGGATAGATGTTATTCCTGAATATTCATATTGTTAATAGAATCCTTGTTGTAAACATGGAAATCCTCTTAAAAATGGCCAGAAACAATCTTCAGCTTTTTCAGGAATTGTTATAGAAAATAACCATTTCATTCCCTAAAGTTGGGACTATTTCAGTAGAAAAATGGAAAAGTTGACTAACTAAAACTTGCTACTAGAACAATAAAAACAATTACTTAAAACTAAAATTAACCTTTTATAGCTAAACAATTTTTCAGAATAGAAAAGGCCTACCTCATTACCCCAGCACCGAAGCAGAATGAATAAGCTTATTGGTGAAATAGACTAACCAAAAAAAATGAAACTATCAGAAAAAAATAAAAGGATTTCTAGCAAGTCAGCCTCTAAGCATCGAAGTCAAAAAATTAACAATACCATGGAAACTATTTATGAAAATATGACACCACCTCTTCGGAGTAAATTGGGATAGTTTTATCAGAAAAAAGAGAATGGGAAAATTTTAAGTCCTCTTTCCATAAATGAAGAGGAAAGTTCGACCGAAACAATGAAAATGAGTAATTTATTGAATAATCATAATTCTCAAAGAGAAAATATGTATCTAAATGAGGTTCTAGATGGAATTGAAAAAGATGGAAGTTTACTATTAGACAGCTTTGATTGTGAGAAAGTCTAACAACCATAAAGCAAGGGCTACTCATCATCTGATAATATTAATAGGAACTTACTTGAATTAAAATCTACTAAAAAAACACCAGAGTTGAGGATTTCTCCTCGAATAACCTTCGCTAAGGAAAACAAATCTTTTAAACCCCTTAGCAATCAAAAGTAAAAGCAGAAATAATTTAATCAACTCAGTTAAATCTCGAGACTCTCAAAGTTAGAGCAGAGTTTTGAAGAGCTTTTGGGTATAAGCCAACGGGAAGCTAATCAGGCCAAAAAGAAGAAGCTGAGAAAGGAAATGAGTGAGATTGCTGTGGCAATCAGGAATTTAAAATTAGAATTAACTTCAGGACAATGATAATTGGTTGCGTACTGTGTGATATCAAATGATTTAATCATTCACTGTATATCAGATGTCTACATACTCCTTAAAATAGATTTCTTCCTTACTGTTCAAAATAAAGTTAGTTACCTTTTCGTAATCTTCGTTTTAGTCCAAAAAATTCTTTCTTAAAAAAAGCAGAGCGACCACAATAATATTCTCCGACTGCTAACTCCTCATGATTAAATCTTTTACTTCCCCTTTAACTTCTACTCGGTACTCCAGATTAGAAGGCTCGTTATTGGCAGTCTTATAATAATTTAGAGTATGATCATATTTCGAATAAGTACCTTTCTTGACCTTGGCCTGAATGACTGGAAGCCAAGTTTCTTTCCCATTTACAATTTTTTCTTTTGCATAGACTGGGTGGGCTGCATAATAGATAGAGGGACTCACAAAAACAGCTTACGCCCAGTTTTGGACCCCTTGAAATTCACTACCGAGAGGAATATGTCCAGGAACAATGTCAATTGCTTTCCCATTTGCTTTTTCTCCAGGTTTTCTTAATCCATTTCTGGCTATGGATTCCATATTTTCAAAGCTAGTGCCATGAAAAGCATCAATATAGCTGCTTGATGGTAGAGTGAAATAGTTTTTTAGAATGATTTTTTTTACTTTGATTTAAGAATTCATTTAAAGATTAAGCATCCCTAAACTAATTTTCTCCTCAGTTAGTTTAGTCTTTAAGATATAAATGCTATTCTTAGGGGCTTAGCTAAGCAAAGTTTCAATTTCAGGAGTAGCAGCCTCTTCTATAGGATAGTTATCAAATTTGTTTTTAATGTCAATAGGAACTCCATAGTTCAGCAATAGGGGAATTAGAGAATGGTGGCCATAATAAGCAGCACAGTGCATGGGAGTGCTTCGGTCCTTAGAAAAATCCATTTAACACCCCATTTTCATAATTAACTCCACAATATCATAATGGCCAGACCTAACAGCGAGATAAATTATGGGATCATTATCTCCTTTAGATCTATAATTTATCAACTCAGAATTCTGCTCCAGCATTTTTTTGACCTGTTTTGTTTGACCTTCAATAATATAGTTGAGAAGTTTTTGCTGTGGGTCTTTATTTTAGTAAATTTTTCGGCGAAAATAACAATAAGCTTCATTGATTTCAATTCGAATTTTTCTGTTTTTGCTGAAGTTCCGCATCTTGGTGGTATAAGCACGTTTAATTTTTCCAAAGTTATCAGCTGCATTGGTTTCTAAATCTAGGGATGATAGCAATTCTTTTTCTGATTTTTGTTTATCCGATTCCATCTATACTTAATTTATATTCAGATACCAAATTGATTCCAGCTCATTAAAACTCATTTAAAAAGTATTTTTGCATAGATTGCCGGTTTTAGAATGGGTTTCAGAGGGAAATACTGAAGAACTAGATAGTTTGATGACTGTGATTGTGAGAGTTAATCTATTTGAATAATATTTATCTAAATAGTGAAAATTAGAAAAAATAACTAGAACCTGTTTAGGTAGGAGGAATTCAGTAGCATTATAAGCAAGAAATATAATTCAGAATCTCCTCTTACTGTTTTAGGTAGGAATATATTATTTACATGAAGCCATTAGAAAAGAATAAAGAATCTAGTTTACCTTCAAGTCTTAGTAACAAGAACATCAAAAAATACAGAATTGTATTTTTAGGGGACCCAGGTGTAGGCAAGACATCCATAATTGAACAATATATCAGTAACAAATTTTAAACACACTATGATGTAAGTGGTCAGTAACATACAGGCTACAGTCGGAATTGATTTCCACACCAAGGACATCCAACATAAGAACAAAGTATGCAGGCTTCAAATGTGGGATACTGCTGGTTCTGAGAGATTTAAGAGTCTAATACCAACCTACTTAAAGAATTCACATTATGCCATGCTGGTATGTGATCTCACCAAACCTAAAACTCTTTAAAGCATCAAAATGTGGCAAAACTTTCTCTATGAAAGGGAATAATGTCCAGCCATAATTGTAGCTAATAAGCTCGATCTAGCAAGTTAAAGGTAAGACAATTTATAAATAGAATAATTTCCAAGCAGCAACTGGAAGAAGTATCCAAATAATTAAAGCTACCATTTGTGGAAGTATCAGCGAAAAACGGGAAGAAAGTAAAATATTTATTTGAGAGCATGATTGAGAAATTGTTAGAGTTGAAAGAGTAGGAGACTTGCGACAAAACCTCCAAGACTGAAACAGAGAGGGAAGTGAAACTAGCAAGCACTGAAATAAAATTAAAGAAATGTTGCAGTTGATGCATAAATATTGTAAAATAATATGAAAAGTATATCAATTAGGAATGAATTTAAAAGCATAGGCATGCTTATATTTTTCCCTTAAAAATTGATAGATATCCAGGGTAACTCCCTCATCAGCTTCTAGAACTTCATTCTCATCCCATGGAAATTGTGACCCCAGTACCTTAATGGCTCTTCTTATATTCATCAGACCCTCTGCTCTCGACTGTGGGTTCTGGTTCATACCTTCAATTGTTTTCATGGTTAATCTTGATAGTAATTTGCATAACAGTACCCTAGAATTATTTCAATAATTACCCATTACTCAGACTTAAATTGCCAGTGAAACCCATTTTTCTCATCCATTTAACTTCCACATCAGTTTTTTCTGTCCCTTTTTTTGGTTCTTAGGACTAAAAATGTGACTGAATTAAGATTCCATTATTGTTGGAAGGAATCTGATTAGATTGATTCAATGCCATAGTTGTATCTAATCTTTATATTGGCTTATTTGGGTCGTTTCGGAGGTATTTTAAGAAGGTCACCGATTTGGGGTTCATGTCCTTGAAGAGATGTGTTCTGGTCAAATTCATAAGACTTGCAGAGAGTTCCTTGATTGTTGATATGTCTTTTTTAATTATTTTCTTAGTTCTTAAGAGAATATCAGAGCCAATCCATTTTTTATGTACCATAAATGAGAGTATTTTTTTGAGGTTGGACTCATATTGACTTTCAGTAGTCGGTTTGTGATAGTTTGGAGATACTATGTTAATCAAAGAGATAATGGTATAGAGTAGATTATGAGTAAAAAGTTGATGAATAAAATTCTGAAAGGTTCTTATTTTCATTGAGCACAAATGTTGGCTTAAAGGCTATAGTGACTGAATCCAGAGAATAATTTCCTCTTCCGTGACTTGTTCATTATGACCTTCTTCATAGTTCTGCCCAAATGAATATGGATTGTACCCTACTTTAGATATAGTTGTGATAGGAACTTGCTATTTTTCTTTCTTTTCGGCTTTATGAGATATAGTTTCACAAATAAGTCCATATAGTAATCTCTTTTGGCCTTTAATAATTTCTTAGTAGTGATACCCATAACCATCTGGGAACTATGGAATATGTTCCTTCAATATACTGACACTGATTTGGAAATTTTATCTGCAATGCTCAATATTTTTTGGGTTAGCTTGATATTTATATTGCCTGGGCCTTAGTTATTTCTTAATTATCTGATTGATAAGAACTCCATTTCGTACTGGATCTTTAAACAACTACTTATCCTTTTGATCAAAAAAACTATGGTAATTATTTTCTCCTAAGAATTTTAGTGCTTGCATTTCCATTTCTAAGTTAATGGGAGGAATAGCAACCACTTGATGCTCATGTCGTTTGGCAGAACCCATTGATAGTATCCTTGAACGGCTCATCGAAGTGTTGATAATAGATGTGTGCTTTTGAGGAGTATCATATTTTTTACTTGACATGTTCCTTTTACTGTAGATTTAGCCATATCCCTGACTGATACAATTTTTTCCCTATTCTGGAGGTTCTTCATTTTGGACTAGCTTTTCCTTTAAAAGATATGTCTCAGGTACCTATTTTATAAACTCTATTTTCTTTTCACTATTCTTTCTGGTACTTCGCTTTTAACTCTTAACTTAACTACTAGCCTTTCCTCTAGATTTAATATTATCATATTTTATTTCCCCACTTACTGGTTATTTCAACTCTTGAGTATTGGCTCTTGAAACACTAGCAGCCCTTTTCATGGTTTTCCGGATGGATTCATCATAATCCACACTCTGATCTTTGAGGACTTTCCTTGGTCGTGAAAAGCATTCATAAATACTACTTAAAAAGCTCCAAAAGGCTTTTTATTGGGCTTCTGGGATGAAATATTAATACAAGAAAATAAGCTCATTGTTAAAATTAGGCATATCCTTAAGGTAATTAAAAACCTTCTGATAGTTGGAATTCATTTCAGCTGCCTTCTTTGCCTCCTTAAAATAACACAAATCTCCTCCCCTTCCCTTAACATAATTGATGATCTCTGGGAACAGTACTCCATTTTTACAAATTTAATGCAAATTTCCATAGTAATTAACTGCTCTTGAGTTCAATAAATTTATTGATATGAGCCATTGCACAATTTATCTCCTACTATCATCTGATACTTCTTTAATGTCATTCTTAAAAATTTTTACACTCCTAGTTAACTTTCTAGAAGAGGGCCCAGATATTTTACTCCTCGATTTTAGTCCTTCATCATCCTTAGTTTCCTTTTTAAGAGCCTCTTCCAGCATTATTATATCTTTCTGAAGAATTTACCTTTTATTGCTTGTACTGCTTTGGCTCTGATGACTAAGACTCCTGTTGCTTTCACAGTTGAAGGGGTTTAAAGCAGGAGTTCTTTCATGAGCCTTTTATAGTTCAGATTAGTTATATTTCCCGACGCACTTTGTGTTTTCCTTGTTGGCTTGTCGATAAATAGGAGGTTTTTAACTCATTTTGGGAATAGTTTTTCTTTCTTCTAGTGATTTGTTGGGGTTAACCTCAACTAGATTTTGCTATTCAATAGTTGGAGAGACTTTATTTTATACTGGGGTGCCTAGATGAAAATCAATTGGTGGTTTGAGCATTTTATATGACCCTTTTTTAACAACCTTCTCTCGCGACTCATCCAAACTATCATTGATTTCAGGTGGGGGTGAAGGATGCTTCCCTTCCAAGAAAAATAGATTTTATAGTTCATCTTGTGGTTCTTCCTATGGAACATGGGTTAAAATCCATTCTAGAAGGAATAGCAATTTAGGTGGTTCTTCAATGAGGGAAAAAGCTGTAAGTTTATCGATTGCTGGTGGGCGGTTTAATTATTGATCATTTTTTATTTGTTTTAGGAGTATATTCATATTAATAACATTGTTTCCTTTCCTATGTTGATTTTCCCTATTGATTTTCTGCATGAATGTGTGATTAACCCCATGGTATATCAATTAATTGACTAAGTCAGCCAATTTGACTCCTGATGTCAAATCAGCCAATTCTGCCACTTCAATACCTAAAGTCCTAATTTGTTGCAGGATGGTCATCTCTGAGATCATCAGTGATAGAGTTTGTATATAATTTGAATTGACAATTATAAAAACAGTTAGTTACTTAGAGATATATCATAAAATAATTAGTCAGAATAAAGTATCAAAGACCTCCCTCAAGCTCTAGTTCAACTAAGTAAAATCACAATTATACAAATAGATATTACAGAAATATCTAGATATTCTATG
>CASCJZ010000010.1:0-12472 GCA_949152475.1 Terebella lapidaria
CCATTTAATTTATTGTATGTATTGCTACTTTAGAATTATAGAAATATATCGAGATATCAATGTATAAGTAGAAAGTATGTCATTTATGAATGTTAGTATACTAATCATAACAGTTATAATAATCAGAAATAGTAGTTTTCACAGTGCTTAGAAATATTCTATAAGAAAGATGTACGCTCAATTCTACGAAGTCAATCCAAAACATAAGCTACTCACTCAAAATCTATTAAATTGGATTTAGATTTAGATCATTCCTCATTTTGATAATCCACTATCTTCAATCTATGTCCTGCGTAATGGATGCTGAACATCAAATAAATATTGTCCCAGTCATTTAGTCCTGAAAAGGCAATTCCAAGATCTCTCCCATTTTTGGCAAAAGATACTGAATCTACATAATTCCTCAAATCAACTGTCATAGTAATGTTATCTCCTTCAACTGCTTTGTCTGAATAATCAATGGGATCGGCATTTTTATATTTGTTCCCATTGTCAGGGAAGAAACTAACTGTATTGGCAATTTGTCCTACATACTGTCTTCTTAGACTGGAAGACTCTTTTTAACCACAACCAATCATAAAAAAATTTCCATTTTCTAAATAAATTGTGACACTTGTAACTGAATTCGGACGTACAGGATATGATGAAATAATGGTTGTCCAGTAGTGGCCATCAACTTTCCAAAGGCTATCATTTCCATTCCGAGAATATCACTGGAATAAGATCGTTCATGGGAAGAATTCCTTGTTTAGGTAAGTATTTTTGAGTTTGTACTAACATGGTGATTGCTAGGAGAAGAAGGACTTTGTTGAAGCTCATGTTATTTTATCCTACCCTTAATAATTAGCAAATATAAACATATAGAGATATAAATACATAAGTATAAAAGAACTTATTTAATAATATATATATATATTTAATAATATTATGATTAAAACATACAAGATAAATCAAAAAAAACCTCTAGAAGATACCACTATTATAAATAATTCTGTAGGTCAAACTATACTAATCCAAAAAAAAAAATCATGCCATTCTATTAGGCTATAAAATAACCGAAGATTAGAACTTTTTTCCATAATTCACAGCTTCAGTCTACCTATCAAGCCATTGGAATATATGCTTCTTGACTTTTAAATATTTCTATAATTAATTTATAACTTTCCTTTGGCATAATTTAATCTTATTTTTTACTCTTTGAGTTTTGATAATTTTTTCAAATCATCAGAAATCTGGTCCTCTGGAATAAATCAATGTTGTGTTTGGTTTTTAGATTCTATAGCATTAAAGCATGTTCTTTTATCTTTTTTCATATCTCACTCATTCAGTTCCAGTTCATTTAGGCACTCTTGCAACTAGAACAGACACTGGTGCTGCTAGATTTCCAACTTTAAGCTAAAGATTCCTCCTTCCATTAAGGCAGTTTTGACCTCTTTAGTCTATATAACCCTTTGCTTATAGTTATATCCATTATTTCGATAAGTCATATGTCTTAAGGCTGTTAAACTATAGCGAGATGCCTATCAAATTTGTTTGGTTCTAGTCCTGCTCGTACAATCATCTTTGAGCACCAGGTTTCTAATGGGTTAAAGTTCAAATACATTATAAGAAGCCTTTTTCAGATGATAAGTCATTCAGTTAATTCAGTCTTACTTTAATTATAACAATAATAGGGACTATAATTTAGATACATTATTTAAATTTTCAGTTTTTAAAGATATCGGATGTAAAATAACTATAAAGTCTGGTCGAACTTTATGTCTTCTTCTTATACAGGGAAACGTGCTTTATCTGAAGCCCTTAATAATCCTCTCTATCATTCGACCGATTATTGGCTTGTACATCAAGGATATCAACAATTCCAGCATAATCCTGATTATTAAAAATTTCCAGAAACCTCTGCTTGCCTCAAAGGAAATGATTATGACCAAAAGAAGCTTCTAATTGAGTTAAGAAAGCTAGGAAATAATTATCGTCATGGGGAAGTACGACAACGCAAACCAAAAAATAATTCATAAGCTTCATATGAATGTGTATGTGGAAAACACTATTGGCATGTAAATAATCTTTCTAGACATAAAAAACAAAAAGGATGCTAGATAAAAACAAAAGTAGAGAAGGAAAAATAAATAAATGAATCGATACATTCATATTTGGAATGAAATAACCATGAGAGATAAATTATATTACATCAGTTTTTTATACAGTATCATTTCTTTAGTCGTTATTATACTGGTCACTATAGTATACTTGTATAAATATCTAAAGCTATTGATATATATATTTTAAGTCGATATTTAAGAAGAAAAAGACCTATTTGTTTCCCAATGAAGAAAGATAATAGTGGTGTAAGAATCTAGATGGCTTCAGGAGAGAAGCAATAATGTTTAGTCCTTAAGAAAATAACCAAAGTTACTACCATTGTTAATAAGAAAAAATGATTATTATTGGATGTCATTCAATCAGTTGCATCTATGGAATTAGCTATGAGTTGAGTTAGAGGTGGTAATTCATGAATTTTACTCATTTGTATTTCTAAGTGGTCATAACACACTATACAATTCTCAACTAAGTATTTTTGATACTATGGCTTCATTTTATAAATATCCGGATTTACTATATGTTTACCACTAACATAACGTTGACTAAAATGAGTAAAGGCAGTTTTCCAGCTTTTAGATTATATTCCCCTACATAACATAATCAATACATTTCAATAGCCTCCCCAACAGTTGAGTGAAAGTTATCTCTTGCATTTTGAGCTAAATCATCACCTAAGGTTGTTTCATGAATCATTAGGGTAGAATTTAAGGATGCCTTAGCAAAAAGTGAACTAGGACGAGTATCACCACTATAACTAATTTTTACCTTAGTTTTATGTTAGATAACTACACCATGAGCTTGAGGACAATGAATCACTGGAATAGCTTGAAAATCTATAATATTTATCTAATTTAGATATTTAAGGAATTATTCATGTTTTATAGGTTGTAATAAGGCCTCTTATTGAAATATTTTTTATAGGAATTCTTGTGATTTATAAACAAATTTTTTAGGACTTTATTATGATTATTCAGTATTGAAGCATTTGATTCTGTCTTGTTTAGCCCAATCAGCATCTTCTAAATCATATGGTAATTTCCTTAATGTTTGTATGAAAATAACATCACACCCAGATCTTAAATCTTCAATATTGGTACAGAAAGAATGATACCAGGGATAAACATTACAAGGAATGATTAGATATAGTCTTTATTTATAATTATACTTGTCCATGAGATGGTTTCTTCTGGCTATCAGATCTAAAATACCCAAATTATGGTCAGAATGGATATGAGTGATGAAAATGACCCTAATATATAACAGGCGTAGATCTGCCTCATGCCGAGCATAATGAGTTTCTAGTTGAAGCATGGTGCCTTCACCACAATCAAACATAAATGAATTATTCTTATTTAATTCAATCAAAATACTACTCACATTCCTATACCTACTGGGTTTCATGGAGCCAGTGCCTAAAAATACCACTTTAGGATCAAATTAACTCCACTAATAAGGAGTTTCTATATCCATCTTATTAGGTATGATATGCTTTGGTTAGATAATAGCCATGATTTCATCCTTATAGTCAGTTATCTTCTGATATCCTTGACTCTTAATAGGACATAGTATCATCTAGTATAGAGGTTTAGCTATATTAATTCTACTGTGAGGAAAGATATTCTTGATACTCTTACCCTATTTTATATATTTGACCATTGAATTGGAATTGATACTAACCAAATCAGGCATACAACTTGGGAAGTACTGACTTAATTGAGATGATAGTGTCATATGAGGATGAAGATATAATTCTTCAGTAAAACCATCATCTATGTACTTTTAGACTGAAAGGATGTGCTATACAGATTCAGGAAATTTATTCATAAGAATATTGAATAATTCACTCTCAACAATAGTTTCTTGTTCAATAATATGAACTACAGTTGTTATTTACTTCAATATTAATTCCTTAAAGATAGAATGAGTGATAATTTTTTAGATAGCTTCAGGTGTGTTAATATGGAGAATGACAGCAATAGGACCAGGTCGACCAGGTTATTGAATTTGTTGCTTTTGAATAATTCTTCCATCTTCTAACTCAAAAGAGCCATGATCTAATATTTTTTGAATGAATTTTTTAGGTATTTTTAAATCATTAACCTTCTCTATAAGAACCTTACCAGCAATTGGTCTGAATTAACAGATATAGTTAGTTAATTCTTAGCCATTTGCATTAATACTAAATGGTTGAATAGCTAATTCATCATCTCTATAGCAGTACTTATCTAAAAACTTCTTAGCATTGTTGACTTTATTCATATTGCATTATTTTTAGATAAAAGTGTCCATTTAATCAAAAATTTCACTAAAATCTTATCTTTTCACTAATTCCTTAATGTATTAATTATCTATTAATCCTAAACGTGTTCGACCATCCCAATTACAGTAAGAAAATGGTAATATTTTAAATCCCATTTTATATCTCACATCTTCCATATACTCATAGAGACCATTATTAAGGTATAATTTACTATCAGTAGCTCCAGTTTCAAATATAGTCAACATGAAACCATTCAACCCTGCAATCGTAGAACTAGCTACTTTAGTGAAGAAATAGTTGGCTCCTTTCGGGAATTTAGTCTTATGATCTCTAATGAACCTTTGGAAATTAGAGGGTAGATTGAAGACATATCTAGAACCCTCCAAACTGATTACAATTGAGGGTACTTCTTGAGAGATAGAATTATTGATTAATTGAAGACTAATTCTTTTTGATTTCATGGGAATATCTTATATTAATACCTTTATAAACAACTATTATTGTCATCATGAAATCAATCAAACTTCAAAATATTTTTTCAAGATGAATATAGAGTTAGTGACCAGAATACTCTTAGGTGCTTCATCCAAGTAATATTGATAGTCACTTACTGGTACATAGTTAGAGGGCTCCTTCTTAATCCATGAAAAATAATGCTTGAAATTATCAGGGATTTCCTCCTGAATGTAGAACTTATCAATACAGAGACAATAAGTTACATACATACCAAGTCGAGCTAGTTTTTCATCTTTGTTTAGGTTATACCCAGTAGTTACAAGATCATAGGAAGTCTTAAGAATCTATGGTAGGAATTAATAAGTACCTTTCGGTAAGCAATTTTAATATCACTAAAGGTGGTAGTTTTATAATTTCTTCCTAAAAATTGCTTAACTTATGGACTCTTCAATAAATTTTTTTCAGTTTCTTTAAGATTGAATATTTGTTCTCTGATAGGAGTAAGTAACTATCCTCTTTCTACCCGCCTTAAGTTAGCTAATTCCTTAAGAGATTTGAATTCAGTGGAATCATGGAAAGCAACCCATATATCATCATTCAGTTCAAAATGGTTTTGATTTCTATTCATAGATTAGGCTAAAACATGAAGATTCATCATTGATACAAAAGTCACAGCAAATTAATTTAATAATTTACCTTCTTCAATATTTTAAGAATAGCTAATTTTCTGGAACTTTTTAGAGGTGATAATTAACATTTCACACTTATCAAAGAAGCACTGATAAATATCCATTCCCTATTTAATCAAACTCTTATGATAAGGGTTATCTTCAATGACTTATTCTTTAATAATAGACTATGACTTTTAAATAACTGCTTGTTTATAAGTTTTTCGCAGTAACTGCTCAGTTTATACTTTTTATTCATGAATTGGTTGTAGTTCTTTCTTTCTAAGTTCTTCTTGGAGGTCTTTGCTTTGTTTAAAATTATCCACACTGAGAATATTTTGGGAACGTTGGGCATTGGTAGCTAGTGACATGGAACTCTGACCTGAGACAAATATTTTAGTCTTTTTTTATTGTGTTTTATTAAGCTAGGCAACTTCCTTGGAAAAAAATTCAATAGAAAAATAGTCTTAATACTTCATTCTTTTTGTTGGATTATGATGTAACATCATAGCTAATAATTTTTCTATTTCTGGTGAGAATTTTTTCTTACCACCAATAACTTTCTTAAAATTAAAAGGTTATCCTTTATATTTGTTTAGAATGGCTTAACTACTCAGTCGATGACTACCTAGTAGTAATGTAACCAATAGTGCTCCCATATTCCATACAATCATATCATCCAGCTACCTATCAGAGAATTACTTCTTTTCATAGGCCTAAGGAGGTTGATATTTAGGATTCCATAAGTATTCTGATTCAATGCCTTTGGCATGCTAATAATACTCATTATAGACCAGACTTTATAGTTTCCATTTCTTGCCAACTTTTACAAAATGCTCTGCTCTAACGTTTCGATGATAATAACCAGAATGATATAAAGAAAAAATGGACTTATGAAGTTGCTCGAAAATTTCTAAGACTTCCTTTTCTTCAAGTACTTTTTTATTAAGATGTTCATGTAATGTTAATTCATATGGCTATGTAACAAATGAAAATCCTCCTTCCATTGGAAAAACTTTTTCAATTTAGAGGAAGTGTTCTGGGAATAGTTGCTCATCAAGGTTGGTAAGTACTGCTTAGTTATATTAGGTTGCTTCGAAAATCTAGAGCTACTTCAACTTGTCTTCTACAAAGAATTTAGCATACTTTTTGCCTTTGTGAGATTAAACTTTGTAAAGTGAGGATAATTTATTCTACTTAATGGGCTTCTAGTGGATTTTATATTGGTTTTCTTCCATCAACTATGATAAGTCTAGCTTTAAAAGATATTTATTAAATTATATGGTATCATAATTATGATGGATCAAATATTACAACATAATCTGAATTTGGTGGAATTTTGACTACTGGATACTTCCTATAGATGGTTTTCCAACCACTCCCAAATACCTCATAACCCTTGAGACTTTGAAGCATCTGTTGAATATAAACACTTGCTCTAGGCTAATTTTCAACCTTATATAAAGGGTTGATCGATTAATAGGTGACTTTAGTGATTTGAGCATCATCTATTTTAAATATCAAGGTGTTGCTCCCTGCTATCTAGTATAAACTTAAAAGTACCACTTTAACGATAAAAACTGACCATATTTGAATGAATATTAAATCCTCACCGTTTGATTTTACTGTACAGTTATAGGGGATATCAATATGGAGACGGTATTAATCATAATAACTTAGTTTTTGAATTAATGAATGTTTATCCCACTTGCATGAAACAATTATGGGTTCAAGAGGTGGCTGTTATGTGGCATATGGAACTACATTAGCTAAATCACCCATATAAAATTGAAATGCAGGTATATTCCATCTGTTATTCAACTCAGCATTAAACATATTTTACTGTAAGGCATAGAGAAAGGATGATCTCATTGTATTCATTGAAAGGATTTCTTGAGCGCCACCATAAGTACCAATTGGCATAACAGTTGGTAGCTTTGAACAATTTTGTTCAACATTCTCGATTTAAAAGAGAAATTCAGCCTTTAAACCAGATTCTGCACCAGCATCTGTTTTGTTGTTGACTAGATGAGGTTCTTTAGCATGATGAGTATAGGAAATCGTTAGATTTTTATAGTTATAGATGATTTAGGTATTTTGGAAGATAATTTATTTATTCAGATGCTTTTTGAGTTTATCTGCATAGTATTAATTGTAGGCAGTTAAAATATCTTCTTTAACTTTTTTATCTCCAACATGACCATTTAACATATCTTCAAATTACTGTCTTTCTTAGGTTGTGAGCTCTGGATCAGAGTAATCCACTTTTAAGAGATATGAAATAGTTAGTGGTGGGATTTCTTTGGTATCCCATTCGACACTATCATTAAGAGATATTAAAGTTTTAATAAAGAAGTTTGGATCTGCAATTTGGGATCCTTAAGCATGTCCTTGCTTAAAAATTTTCTATTCATGAAGTATTTGATAGTTAAAAGAATATCCTAGTGTAACTTGACCTAAACTGACATTAGAAGTAGATTAATCAATGAATGAATCTTACTGAGGATGTTCATTGTAGTAAAATTGTGGATAAAGACCAGAAATATTATAAGAGTACCCTGAAGATGTATTATAAGTCAGTTCATACTTGTTCATTTATTTATTAGCCTCTTCAAATACATTAGTTATGGTATCTCTTTTAGACAATGTTCTGAATGAAATATAGACAGTTTTTTGAGCATCTTGGCATTCATCAACCTCTATGGCAACTATAGATAAGGTAGCCAGTAACCAAATAATCAATGCTATAGTCCTTAGCATCACAGATATAAGATATTAATTTAAATGACTATTTAACTATATTATTAATTCCTATCAATTTTTAAGTAGTGGTTTGGTCTTTGGCAATACATTTCCAAACTTTTTAATTTCTTTATGGGATGCAAATTTCGAAAAAGATGGTTTATTATTAATAGATGCAGTGGGTTGGTTGATAACAGTACCATTAGATTGTTGACTATTAAGTAGGATAGCTGGATTAGACTGACTATTGACTACAATATCAGTGAATGTACATTTATGAAAGATAAAATCAGTAGTTTCACTGTTAAAACTACTTTGAGGGTGAGAATCTATATTTTACTTTGACCAATGCTCATCAAAATTATTTAATTTTTCTTCTTCTTCATCAAAATTGATGATTTTTTTAGAATGGATAGGACCTCTAAAGGCATTTAGCTAGTATTTTAGAAGTGGTGATTCATTATAGGCATAAAGGAGGCTTGTCTGTGGTATGGCTTTCTTAGTTTCTCTCATTGCTAGTTCCTTAGGAATAATAGCTTTTAAGGGACTCTGTAGTATTGAATTTTTAGGTTAATATTTGATCTTATTTTTAAAGAAGGCATCCATTGTTGTGATGTAATACTTGTTATAGAATTCAATAATGCTTCCTTTGATGTTATGTTCTAGTAATACTTAAAAAATAATCTATTGATGAATATGTTTGTTTTGTGGGTTATTTTCTTCATAAATGCTTCTTATAGTGTTGAATTTGATGTCCATATGACTTTTCTTACAGTTAGCAAAAACTGAACAAATTACCAATTGATCTATATTGTGATTCTTAAGAAGTTAGGGATGACTCACTAGAATTTCTTTCATTGTGGTGAAAATAATTTCTTGGAGTGAGTCTTTAAGTTTAAGTGGGGTACAAATTTGTACTATTCTATAGGCTATTTGATGAAGAATTCTCTTAAAGCAGTTCTCAATGGATTTATCATAAAGTTGTTCTGCTTTACCACAATTAACCATACAATTGGTTAAATCATCATCTTTCCAGAGTTTATAACTCAAAATATTAACTTAAAGGTCTAATAAATGTATTTTTAAGGATGAGGGCATATTCTTATCAAAGCGATTGAAAAAGTCACAAACTACCCATTCTTCCAAGCTGTTCAATTAGAGTATTTATTCAATCAGTTCAAAGCTCAGAGTTACATTGGATACAAAGAATACTAATTCAGTACACAGTCCTAAAATGCAACACCTGATATCATCACCTGGGTGTGAATTAGTTGCTTCATAGGCCTCAATGAAAATCAAATATAAATGGAAGATAAACATTTTCTTAATGTGTTGGGATTTACTATCACCCAAACTTACATTATAGTCTGCACCCTTTTCAAAAATATTATTTAAGAGACCATCTATCGAATTTTCAATCTATAGGTGACTATTCTTCACTTTTTTCGTTTTTTCCATTAAATAATTGTACATTTCCATGCTTGCTGATATGGGAGTAGAAATAATCATGGGTACCTTAATAGAAGAAGGGGTTTGTAGGATAGACTGAGGTATTTTCTATCATAGAGTTATTATTTACATAGTCTTGAAGAGGAGTATTCTTATTATTAACAACTTACTGTTGTTAAAGTTCATAGGTTAGGACTTTATGGGAAGCATTTGCTTGATTTTTTCTGATGACTTTATTGTATCCCTGTCTAGCAAAAGGGGTGTACTTAGAAGGAGTTAAATTGATAGTCCTATCCTTAAAAAAGATTCTTTCATCAAGTTGATCTGGAGATAGAGTCTTTTGGAAGTGATAATCAAGTTTTTTATAATTATGAGGGAGGTATTAAGGACTAAGAAAATCAATTTTATGATGGGATACTTTTATAATACCATTTTTGACCATATAGTCAAAATGATCTTCAAGACACTTAGCTACATACTTATATACTTCCATATTTTTAACCATAAACATTTATAGAATACGCTCCTTCACAACAATTGAAATTTACTTCCAAGTACTACTACTAGTAAGTTTTTTGTCTCCTTTTAGGAATAACTATGGTTTAGCATATTACCACCCATAAATTATCATAAAGGCAATAGTATGAGCTAATAAGCAGGTATTCTCTATTAACTACAAGGATCTCTTTAGAACCTTATTTTTTGTATCAATATACAGTAACCATATGAAAGATTCAAATGTTTTTGTATAGGAGGTAGTAGAAATTCCTTATTGCTTCTTAATTGTTTAATGAAGCTAGAGTTTATGAATAACCTTTTAAAATTTGGCATAAAAGGTAATCAGAAAGGATATTTCTTAGACAATTTGGTTTAGATCAGCCTCTATTTCTCTATCAGGTACTTTAACTTTCTTACAAAACTCTTTCAAAGTAACCATAATATCCTACAATGGATAACTTTTGAGTAATTGACTCAAAGAAAGTCCAATTCCTTTAACTTTCTATCCCTACCTGATGTAATAAATAGTTACATTCATACTGTACACAATTTGTGATTTCTCAGCCATAAAGAAGGCACATTTAAGTGCTATTGGTAGTTTTTCCATCGATATCTATTATTAGCATATTTACTACATAGCTAGTCTGTTGCTTCAGGTGTAGAAAGTACTTCAGACAGGTATTTTGAGTATTTTCATCAGATGTAAGAGTACTTATCATTTTTTCATACTCTAATTGTTCATCACTAGTGAGTTGCTGCTTGAGTTCCATTATTATTTTCAGTTAGTGATTTTAATAAATTTAAATTTTAAGTCATTAATTTCATGATCATTGAGATTGATGCTTTCTTTAATTCTCTGGGAATAGGGTTCGAAAAGGTTTCTTTATCTCCTCACAATAGAAATCTTCTGAACATTCTTCTTCATGTTCCTTTGTTAGCTTATCTTGATCTAGTATATTCTTGTATAAATTCATTAAAATATTCCTAACCATCAATTTAGGTTCCTAGGGTAATGATAATGGTTGGGTTGGTATGGCTCTATAGGAATTAGCCTTATTAATGAAGGATTCCATGAGGAAATTATATTGATTTTCATTCATGTAGATAAACTTATTCCTATATTCTTTCAATTAATCTTTAAGGGATTGTAGAGAAGTGATTCTATCATGAATATCCTTAGAATTGTTTCTTTTTTGTTCCTCGTTCTAAAATAAGTTATGTTTTGTTACCTTTTGTTTTAAAGATTGCCAATAGTTGATAGATTAATTTTTAAAGATTTGCAATTGTAGTTCAAGCTTCTCATAAATGTTGTGATGTTATTGTTATAATGCAATTATTTTATGAGTTGTCTTATCTTCTGATAGTGATTGGAGCTGACTATGTAATCCTCGACTGATGCTTTCAATTGTTTCTTCAAATTATCTGAGTTATTTGGTTCTTTTGTTTTCTTATCTATGGAGATTATTGATGCTTTTATAGGTACTGATACTTTTTTCCTTTTGAATTTCCTCTACCTGATACCCTGACTGAAGTAAATTAATAGTGCATTTTGAACAGAAAACTGATATGTTATCATGATTAAGTAATCTATATTTGGCCTATGATAGATTTGATAGATACCTTTTTGTTAGGATGATTAATACAAAATTAACTCTTATTACCACAGATGCTTTGAGTCATTTCAGTCATAATGGTTCTATTAGGTTCTAGACTAGATGTCATGTAGTTCAGAATTGTCGATTCTTAATATTTTCCTTTCAATGGATTTTCTCTAGTATTATATCTCTAAGTATGGCTCCTTTAAATCCCTTTATTTTCTGTTAAACTTCTCTTCATAATAATATCATTGAAGATTTCTTCCTTGATTTTTTTTTCTTGAATATACTACTGAGAATTCAAGAGACTATGTTTAATTGGTGCTTTATCATTGATCTTCGACTATTACCAATTCTGTGAAGATATTAGGACACAATTATTAATAAGACCAAAAGTTAATGGTTATTACGTATGTTATTGTCTGGCTAATTCACCTGGTACTTCTATACCACCAGTAGAAGAATCAAAAATTGAATCTTCTTGTGCTATTTCATCTACAACATTCATTCCAATGAATTTATTATAATGGGGAGAAGGTCTATTCTCATCAATTCTTATTTATTGGACTTCATAGCGAGAGTTATGATGATACAAACCATAGGCAGAGTTAACTTTATTCCTGAAGTTTTATTGGTTATTGACTTTATTCACCAGATTCTATTGGGTTTTAGGAATATATCTTTGTCTCTATTGGGAATTG
>CASCJZ010000011.1:0-43824 GCA_949152475.1 Terebella lapidaria
ACCCCAACCCCAACCCCAACCCCAACCCCAACCCCAACCCCAACCCCAACCCCAACCCCAACCCCAACCCCAACCCCTTACTCTAATATTCTTCCACTCAGTTAAAGTATATTATTTGAGTTACATTTTATTCTACATAATTAGAGTCTAGTTAAAATATTAAATAGTCATGCAATCACTTGCTACATTTTCCTTAAAGTAAAAATCATAGTAGTAATCAACTTCTAAGAAAAAAACATAGTTTTATTCACAAATCAAGAGTGGTAAACAACCATCTAATAATATAAAAAAATTTTAATGGAAAAATGGAGATATTTACGAGGGATAATGGAGGGAAGGAGAAGCTAATGGATAAGGAACTTACATTTCCAAGGATGGAATCTAATTTAAGGGATCATGGGCTGATAATGTACCCCATGGGGATGGAACAGAAGTATACAGTAATGGAATGACCTTTAGAGGTCATTATTAAATGGGGAAAAAGCAAGGATTAGGGAAATATTAATGGCCTGATGGTACTTATTATGAAGGAAATTGGTAGAATAACGAATTTAGTGGTATTGGAAGGTTTCAATGGAGCGATGGTAGAACTTATATTGGATAATGGTTAAGGAATTAGATGAATGGTCAAGGATAATATTCCTGGCCAGATGGTAGGAAATACTCAGGTGGATATTGCTCTCATCAAAAACATGGTTATGGAACATATACTTGGGCTGATGGTCGAAAACATTGTGGATATTGGAAGCATGGTAAAAGGCATGGTTAAGGTGAATACTTCTTAGTTAATGGTCATTCTAAAAAAGGTCTATGGAAAGATGATAAAAGAATTAGATGGATTAATGATGAATGATATGAATATTAATAGAGTAATTATGAGTATATTCATCATTCAATAGGTTTCATATTTATATGGTTCAAAATCTGGATCCATAATTTCCATATATTTATCGTTTTTATTTTCTCTTAGGTATTGTAGTTTTTTTTGGAGGGTAGGAATAATTTATTCTTTATTTTTTACTCCTAATTTTAATGAGATATTATCAATTAAAATTTTTAATTTATTTTAGTTTTCTTCATCTATTGTATAGTTTTTAGGTGATTTTATTGGTTTTTTCTCTTCTTTATCATCTTCTACTGGACTTTTATAAGATTATTCTTTCACTTTTTCATATTCTCTCATTAAGGTTTCTAATTTGTTTTTCCTTTCAAAATAGATAATTTTTAATTTTTTATTCCTTTCATTTTCTTCTAATAACTTCTTAAATTTAGGAGCATCCTCAAAATCAAATCCTTCAAATTCAAATAATTCTTGTAGAGTTTTATAATCTCTTTGTACTTTCTCTAATTTTTCTTCTAATTGTTTAGTTTTTTTCTCTTGCATTAATGCAATAGTTTTTTGTTATCTATTTTTCATATGTCCAGTTAAACAATTTTCAAATCTATCTTTTTGATCTTTAATATCGTCAGAAATCACTTAAGTAATATTTTCTATTTGTTTTTATAATTTTTCCTTTTAATTGAGATAATTTTATACTTATTTTTCTAAGACATTTTGATTTTTTGATTTTTCTACTTCAATTTGTACTTTTTTTTCTTGTAAAATCTTCATTTATTCTAATTCTTCTGCAATTCCTTTCATACTAATTTTTTCCCAACTAATCATTTTTTTGATATTTTGTAGCAAATAATTTAAAGATGCTAAATATTCTTAATTTCTAGTTTTATTCTCTGAACATAATTTAAGGATAATTTTTAGTCTTTCTTTTTGAAGGAGACTTTTACAGAAATTTGTTATTACTTCTTCTTTCTTCTTAATTAATTCTTCTAAGACTTTACTTTTCTTCCCATTTCGTTCTCCTTCTTGTTAATTAAGATTTTTCTTGCTTAAATTTTCTTTTAATTTTAATTCTTTATAAGTTTCTACTAGTTTTTTATTTTCATAGATAATTTTATTTAATTTCTTTTTTTTATCTTCTATATGTTCTTTAATATAAGATAATTCATAATTAGTATGCTATTTGATTACCCATTTTAATTTAGGTAATACTTAATTAGGTGGTATTCCATCCATATTAGGTGCTTGAAATTGTTTTCTTTGAGAAATAAATTTCATATCTTGTTAACAACTAATTGGAGAAAGAGGACTTTCAGTAACATAAATATTATCATTTTCAAGTTGTTTTCTTCTCATTTCTAATTATTTAGTTAATGCATTAAGACTAAGATCAGTTGTAGTTGATACTTTTGGTTGACTTCTAAAATTACTTTGTGTTCCAAATTTAGAATCTTTACTCATACTATTATTATATGTAACTCTAAATCTACTTCCTCTATTTTCGGAATTATTTTAATCTAATTTTTGTGAGAACATTTGTTTTTTCTTTTCTTTAGCATCAATAGCAACAAATAAAGCTTGTTTTGTATATTTTTATTATTGTTCAAACATTTCTTCATCAGTTTACCTTTGATTACATAGTTAAGGTGTTGTAGAATAATTATTGTTTAAAGAAATACAAATCCAAGGGAATTGGATCCATATCCATCTTTTATAGTAGTATAAGCTAGGTTTAATAGTCCTAAGTCTATAATTTTCTCTTATCTTATTAAAGGAATATGCTGTTTTTTGATTAACTGGGGTAATATTAACATTATCATCAACATCTAAGTATACTTCTTGAGTTTCATGAGCTTTACTATAAACTTCTTATTTTTTCATGAATTCTTGAAGAGATTATAGATAATGATTTCTGAATTTTTATCTATTCATGGGTACATCAACATTTAGTTGTTCAATCTCTGAAAGTATCTTTAATTGTGTTTTCCTTTTAGGTTTATTCTTATTAGGAGATGTATTTCCATATCTAGGACTCTTAGTTACTTCATCAATTTTTTCAGGTTCTACATTTTGATCCTTTGGGAAGTATTTTTATCTTAATTGTTTGATTTGATCTTCTAAGTTTAAATCAGCTGTTTGTTCTTCCTATCCAAAACTATTATCAACATAGATTTCTAGATCACTAAGTTCTTTAAGTAATCCTATCTTCTGTAATTCGCCCATATTTCCTTCAATAAAAGGATGTCGGAAATTAGGTGTTTAATAAGTTTCAAAATCACAGAATTCCTTTAAAAATTTAGAAATTTGAACTATAATTCTAAAAGTATTTTCATCTGATGGATGATAATGCATAGTAAAACCTTCAACTGCTTTATTATATTAAATAACTGGATCAAAACCTTTTTCTTATAATTTTTGCCAATATCTTGATAATTCATATTTATTATTAGGATTAAATAATAATAGGAAGTTTTCAATGTTAGAAATAATTTATTTTAGCTTAAAATAACTCTTAGCAACAAATAAATGATATGTTTGTTCTTCTAACTTTCGTACTGAATTATAAGTTACATCTAAAGCAGATGCTATTTTCTCATGAATATCATCAGTATTAGGAGGATAATTTCTCAGAAGGTATTCGCAAAAGGATATAGACTTAATAGAATATAATCCATCATAATTCACTGATAAACTACCAATAGCAGCTTCAAAACAATTCCATTCCTTCTATGTTAACCTAGTTAAACTCATTAATTATTTAGGATTAAGACCTTTTTGAGTAAGTATAAGGTATTGTAATATTTCATGGGACTTTGCTTTACTACCTAATAATTAATTCCAGAGTTTCATTAGAATTTTATATAAATCTTCAATACTCTGGATTTGTTCAAGCTCTTGAAATTATAGTTTTTTTTAAATGTTTTCTTTCAATATTGCTATTACTTCCTTAGATTTATTCCCTTTTTCTATTACCAGACACTCTGAAAATATATCAATAATTGAGAAGAAGCAGGATTAATTACTTAATCTATCTTTTAATTTATGAACAATTTTATGTAGCCTAGACTCAGTTTAATGATTCAATATTGTACTTTTAGCTAGAGTTTTAGCTAATAATGACTCAGCTATTTCTAAATTAGGTTAGAGATCAAGAGTTTCACATTTAATTTTCTCAAGATGTTCTAATGCATCTGAATTCTTAGAGGTAGTAACTAATATCTTTACTCGGCTAGGGAATGTTTCTGGTAACCAGAATGCTATATTAGCTTCTTTTCCAGTTTCACTATCTAAAAACTTATCAACTCCTTCAATAACAATGACAATCTTATCTAGATTAAATTATTAATTTACCATAAATTTCTTGAGAGCAGTAGATAATAAGTTGCCTTTCTAGTTCTGAATTACATAGGTCTAACCAATAAGCAAAATATTTTCTGATTTTTTCTTCTAATAGATCTACATTTTGTTTTAGTTTAAGTGCTTCCCTTAATTTGATAATAATTCGATAGAGAGAATAGAAATAATTAGAATTATTGCTTCCAAAACTAGCAAAATGAGTAATTAGTAAAATCTTTTCCTTCTAAATTAAATGATATAAACTTTATTTGCATAGTTTTTCTGAATTTGTTTCTACCAATTGATCAGAAGTGTTTTAATTCCAACTCCTGGTTAGGTTCTTATTACCAAAGGTTTATTTAATTCAGGTTTATCTTCAAGCCATTTGTTAAGTTTATGTAGGTATTTCTCTTGTCCTTGAAAGAATGGTTTATTTTGATAGTATTCTAATGTAATCCTACTAGGACTAGAAATAGATATAAAAATTACTCTATATAATTGGTATAAGCTTCATATAGAGTTTTTTTATCCTGTTAGCGAGGACCAAGGTTACTTGTTTTCTTCATTTAGAAATAATATAATTCTATAGAATTAAATGATAATCTCTATAGAAATACATCTAAACTTATATTTACTATATTTGATAATAAATGATCTCTATTGAAGTTTCTATGAATTTCTATGAATTTCTATGAGTTCCTATGAGTTCCTATGAGTTTCTATGAGTTTGTATAAGTTTCTAAGTGTTTGACTGTTTTTTTGCGTGCTAATTTTGATGTATATATAATTAATACCAACTTTATTATTTTATTGTTCGTATGAGGAAATTTAGCCTTCCAAGTATTAAAAATCTAATAATCAATCTCTCTATAACTAATAATAACTTAAAGAAACAGAAAAATAGTTCTTACATAGATTCTCTAGTGTTCCAGCAGTTAGTCCTGAAAAGAATTATCGACCATTAGTACAATGTCTTAAGAACCATTAAAAATAAATTGGTTTTTTACCATTTAGTACTATCAATGCAGAAAATAAAGAAGAACTTATCTAATCTTTAAAGTATATGAAAAATCAAAGAACATCTGATTTAAAATTATCTCTTAAAGCTTAAATAGCTATTAATAAGCAATAATATCAAAAAATATCATAATATTGTTAACATCAAAGAGATTTTGAGAGGAATTTAATTGCCAAAAAATTAAAAGAAATGTAACCTACTATTATTAAACAAAAAATTAAAACAACTGAAAAATATAAAAGAAAAACTTAATAAACAACTGGATTACAGTTTAGACTTCTTAAACAATATTTAGAAACAAATAAATTATGTTGGAAACCATATATAGATTTTGATGTAGTTCCAATTGCAGTTGGAAATAAAGTTTATTTTTTTGGAGGTCGTAAAAATTGTAAAGTTGGTTCTTATGATATTGAAAATAATAAATGGTCTAATGATTTTTAAATTAATTTAATTAAACCATTTGGATGTACTGAAGGAATACTACTTGCTAATGGAAAAGAAGTTCTTTTTACTGGAGGTTTAGAATATTTTGAATTAGGATTTAGTATACCAAGTAATAAAGTTAAAAGAATCAATCTTGAAACTCAAGAATAAAAACTATTTTAATATGATCCAGTATTAATTAAACCTAGATATTATCATGGTGTCTGTTTATATGGCTAATATTTAATTATTTCAGGAGGAATGGATACTAAGGATAAACTCTTTAATAATTTTATGACATATAACATAAGCACTAACTATTGGTGTGAATTACCCATAGCTAAAATGCCTAATATTCTTCATCAAGGTTTTTGTAAACATAAAATGGTATCAATTTTATATGAAAGACAATTCTATAACATATTTGATAATAGTAAAGTTACTAAAAAGAAAAACTCAAGCTAATATCTAAAAGAATAAGGTATTTATATGTTTGGAGGAGAAGATGGAGAGGGTAATCTTTCTAATAAACTTTATATCGTTAAAATAGGAGCACCTTCGATAATTATTGAAGAACCTTTAGTTCAAGGAAAACCTCCTTTAGAACGAAAAAACTTTTCTATGACTCGATTTAGGTCATATTTAATTATTCATGGTGGTCGTAATGATCAAATGAATCCCTTTATATTAAATTCTGTTAGTTGTTTAAATTTAAGTAATCTTAATTGGATTAAGGTTGGTATTGATAAACCTGTTTTTAGGAGATATTCTCATTGTTTATCCTTTTATCAACCATATAAAGTATTAATTTTAGGTGGTATCAATAGTGATGGTGTTTGTAAGGATGTTTATGCCTATGATGTTGAAGAAATTACTGATTTTTTGTGAAAGATTTTATTTGGAATTATTCAAAGTAATAATAATGATTAAAAACATTTCATTTGTCCTCTATAAAATAGAATAATTTTTTCTAAATAATATCTCTTATAGAATATTAAACTATTTCTATTCATACTTTTAGACTTTTTTAAGTGAGTTTTCTTCATTATAACAGTCCATCTTAGATAAGCTCTAGTTCAGATAAGAGAATCAGTCTCTTAATTGATTATTTAGATAGAGTCTAAGTTGAGTTTACAAAAAAAAAATCAAAAAATAATTGTTCATTAGATATAAAGTTAAAATTTATCATAATGAAACAGAGCAAAAATGATATCAAAGATGGTGAATTGTTTTTTTTTGAAAATATCTACGATATAAAATTAAATTATTCGCCATTCAATGATTTTATAGGAAAAATCCTTAAAAGAGGCTCCTAAATTCAAGAAAATAGATCCTTATATCGTTCATTACACTTAAAAAATAGGAGAAGGACATTTTAGTTAAGTGTATAAAGGACATAATGAATATGAAAATTCAGCAGTGGCGGTAAAAGTAATTAGATTAGTTTCATTACAATCGAAGATTTCTGAACAGCTCCTCCAAAGGGAAATATCAATATTGAAGGATATAGATCATTAAAATATTGTAAAATGCTTTGATGTAATAACATCTAAAAACAACTGCTATATGGTACTGGAACTTTGTTAAAATGGAGATTTATAAAAGCTTTTGTAGTGTAAAAAAGTTTTTACAGAAAATGAAATTTATAAATTTATCTATGATATTGCTAAAGGACTCCTTTATCTAGGAGATCATTAGATCATTCATCGAGATCTTAAGTTAGCTAATATCTTCTTAACCAATAATACTGCTAAAATAGCTGATTTTGGATTTGCTATTAAGGCTAATGGATATTTTAGAGATATCAGTATTGGAAGTCCTATATATATGAGTCCAGAAGGATTAGTATCACAAATTTATAGTCATAAAACTGATATATGGTCTTTTGGAGTCTTAATTTATGAATTATTACATGGATAACCTCCTTTATCAAGATGTAAAACAGAACAAGAACTCAAAGAACAAAGTATAGTAGAGCCAAAATATGCTTCAAATATCTCTCCTGAAATTAAGACTTTTATGAAACTTTGTTTAACAATACATCCTTAACAAAGACCTACTATAAGAGAGTTATTTGAAACTGAGTTCATGCATAAAGTGATTAAAACAGTAGGAATGGAAATTCCACAGGAATAATACTCAACATTTCATTCTAATACGTCTACAGATATTAGTTCTTCTTAAAAACAATTTCTGTTCCAAGAAAGCCTCTCTTATGATACAGCTGTTGCATTAGTACATTATTGTAGATTGATCTTTAAAATTTTTGAACAACAGAATAATACTTGTCTTATTCAATGGTTATTACAATTAAGTAGTGGACTTATAAAAGCTAAAATTAATGAGATCCATCCACAATCAGCTAAACTAAAGGAGGTGATTAAACAATATCATGAGAAATATTCTAAGCAATTCAATATTTTAGATGGAAATGTAATGATACAAGATGTTTTGATTGAATGTTCTAATTTAAAGAGTTCTACAACTGGAATCCTAAAGAGTCATATCAATATAATGTTGAAAGAAACCAATAATTTGAAAAAAGCCTATTAGTTAAAGAAGCTTGAATATTTTTCCAAGCATACTCAAATAGAAAACTACTTAGGTAAGAAAAATGAATAAAAATGAAATCAAATGATTAAAGTTTAATCATTATAAAATAATTTTATTTGCAAGAATTGAATCAATAAATCAATGAATATGTTTTGAACTTCTTCGAGTATGAGCTGGCTCATGAAGGAAATGTTGGAATAGACTCTCATCAATAATTCTTCTATCTTGTCTCTCTTCATAGAACAAATTCACAGAATTAAATATAGAACCAGGAATACAACTTTTAACAAAAATACCCCATAAAATAGTAGTAGAACCAATTACTATACAAATCAAATGAGTAGTTATTGATAAAGGAACTAAATGTAAGGCTTGACCACCAAAGGTAATAATAAACAATTGAGAAATGAAAATACCAATAACAATAACAAAAAATAGATAATTATTACTAAGGTTAGTAAAAACATTGATTTCATCTTGTTTAAGTTTTCTAGCATTGAAAAAGTTGAACACTTGAAGAAATACAAATATATTAAAGAATATACTTAAATGTTAACCAGTTTCTTCATTCCATTCTTCTAAAGGTAAACCAATAGAACTTTATACATCAAAAATATCAGCACCGACAAACAATACAATTGATAAAATAACCATTTGATAAATAGATTGCATAGCTATAGCTCTCCACATACCTCCAGTAATTATATGTTCATCACGAGCATAAGGTGCTCTTAGAAGTAATTAATCATTAGGTGGTTCAGTTGCTAGGGCTAAAGCTGCTAAGGTATCCATAATTAAATTTACCCAGAGCATCTGTACTGGAGTTAAAGGAGATTATTTCAAGATTACAGCACCAATAAAAGCCATAAATAAGGCTACAACATTAACAGTTAATTGAAATTGTAGGAATTTTCTAATACAATCAAAAATATTTCTACCATATTTAACTGCTGTAATGATGGATCCAAAGTTATCATCCAATAATATAATACCTGCTGCTTATTTAGCCACTTGATGACCAGCAATACCCATTGCAAAACCAATATCTGCTTTTTTCAAAGCAGGAGCATCATTAACTCCATCACCAGTCATAGCAACAACATTACCAAGTTGTTTTAAACCTGTTGCAAGGATATACTTATCAGTAGGAGAACTTCTTGATAGTACTCTTAATTAATCAGTTATTTATTTAAATTTTTAGATATTTTTGACTTATTTTTTATTCTCATCTTCCTTAGAGTCAACTAATCCTTCAACTGCTTCTCTAAATTCTTTACCTTCCATTGCTATATAATGATTTTTACTCCCTGTTACAGGTCTTTCTTCAAAACTCTTAGGTAAAATATTAGCTTCTTTAGCTATTGCAATAGCTGTTTCAGTAATATCTCCAGTAACCATTCTTACAGTAATTCCTGCATTTTTACACATTTGAACTGCATTAGGTATAGAATCTTTAAGTGGATCCTTAATACCAGTAAGACCAAGAATAACTAAATTCTTTTATAAACTTTCCAAATCTTCCCCACAAGCTAATAACTAATCTTTTCTGATCTCACGATAGCATACAAGAATTGTTCTTAAGCATAGACTTGCATAACCAGAAACCTGGTGATGAAAAAAATTCCTGAATTATTAGTCAATAGTCATTTATCCACCATCATCTCCAATATATTCAATACACTAAGGTAATAAGAAATCAGGAGCTCCTTTGGTAAAAAGTACTAATTTTTCTTTCTCTATCTAAGCAATAACAGACATTTTCTTTCTTTTAGAACTAAATGGAATAGTTTTAACTATCTATGCTTACAAAGAATAATTACTTTGATATTCCTTCTTATTTACCGAAAATCATAACCCATTTGAAAGCACATTTCTAATAAAGCACATTCAGTTTATTACCAATCTGTTCAGAAAACTTACCAGAAGTTTATACTTTCGGTTTAGCTGTAGAATTCAAGCATAATCCATAATTTAATAATTTGGTTGTATCATACTTGAGCATTTTATCCTTAGTAAATTTTTAGTGATTTCTCATTTATGACCATAGTCTAGTGACTGTCATAACATTCTTGGTTAAGGTACCAGTTTTATCACTACATATATTATTAGCTCCTCCCATTGTTTCACATGCAGCTAAATATCTAACCAGATTATTTTAATCTTTCATTTTCCATACACTATATGCTAAAGAAATTGTAACTGCTAAAGGAAGACCTTCTGGAACTGCTATTACTACTATACTGACTGCAATAATGAAGTATCCTACTAAACTATTTAAACTTTCAGCACAAATTACACATAATTCGTGATCTCTAAAATGATCAATGACAAAATGAATAAATAGAGCTGCAAATGTAAGAGTTGCTGCCCACATACCAAGAACACCTATTTGATCAGCTAAAACTGTTAATTTTTCTTGTAAAGGGGTATCTTCATCTCCTTCTTGAAGTTTTACCTTCATTATTCCTTCTTGAGAATTAACACCTACAGCTAGTACAATCATCATGCATGTTCCTTCCATAACTTTTGATCCTGAAATCAAGAAAGGATTAACTTTTTGATTTGGTTAATAATCTTGTTTTTTGACTGGATCTGACTAACCAGTTATAGAGGATTCATCTGCTGAAAAATTAGCTGCAGTAAAAGCTAATCCATCTACACTAATGATTTAACCTGTTTCAACTTATACAATATCTCCTACCATAAGTTCATATACACTCATATTAAGAATTTAATTATTTCTAGTTACATTAACATTCTTTCTAGCTGCAACTTCATTTAGTTTTCTAAATTGTTTTTCCTTGATATAATTATTACCAGAAGTAACTGCAGTAACAATTACTACTGCTAAAATGATAGATGCTCCTTCTAACCATCCTTTTTCAATTCCATGTGTTAATATTCCTAAAACCAAGGAAGCTATGGCAGCAAAACATAAAATTTGAATGGTTACATCATTAAAGTTCTCTAGAATCATATCAGTTAGAGTTTTTGGAGGTTTAGTAATTGGAGAGTTAATTCCATATTTTCTTTCTCTCTAAATACGGTCATTTTCATCAACAGGTATACCTTTCTTAAATCTAAGAAAATAATTACACTTCTTGAAGTCTTAAGAGCTGTTTCTAATCCTTAATAACCTCCAATATCCTTAAGTCTTTGAATGCTATCACCATTTTTTACATTATCAGGATGAAATAAGTCACTAAGATTATGTACTTTTTACATTAACCATTAAATGGTAATTTTGGATGATCCTCGGAAGTTACCCTGATGATTGCCTAATAGTTTTTCCTCTAACTAAGTACTATCTTTCATAATAGTTTTAATCTAAAATTAAAGATATATTACATTATGATAATAGTTAGAATAGATGAATAATTGGATTTTATGATGTATATTTCAGTGAGGTTGGGGTGATTGTTGTCCTTCTGGAAAACTATCAGTATAATTAGTTTCTTTATAGAAACTACTAACATCTTCACTATCCATTCTTTTTCTCTTCTTCTTAAGGTCATCTTCCTCTAAATGAAGTTAAAATAAAAAATTAGGATTATCAGATAGATGGATAAATAATTCCTTCATAGAATCTTATTTTTTAGAAGCATGTTTATTGACCCATTATTCAAAAATTTGGTTCAGTTATATATTGTTAACAGATTTTAAATCTCGATCCGGAATCCATGTCTTATAGATTTTACTGAATGTTGGGAATTTCTAACAGATATCTCTACAGATTTAGGGGTATATTCTATGATTCCAAAGGTATTTTTTCACATAGAATCCTCTTACTAGAATGTACATTATCATATCTTCTTCAGTATAAGATTCACTACTAAGAGAATTTAATTAAAATTTTGATTGTTAAAGTAACCACCCTAGAAGAGAACTTTCTAGCATTGTCAATTTAAGGAGAGTGATGATGATTCGGAGTATTCTTTTGATGGGGTATTTTTATACCTGAGTAGAAGGAATTGTTTCAAGTAGTCCTTTTTATATTTCCTTCTTATAAGTATAGTTATATATTTCTGGGAGGTCATTCATTGAGTTCTTAGGCATCATCTCTCAAACAATATATATTATACAAATTATATAATTCTATGTTATATAATCTTTCCCTTTTCTGCTAACTGATCTAATATTGACTATGATGGAATCAGGCAGAATAGCTATTAGATGATGTTAACTAGAAGTATTTTGTCTCTTTAATAATTTTTTAATTATTGTTTTAGTCAATCAATCTGAGAAGAAGGTTATGCAACCTTTCCCTACATTGGTAAGCATTCCATAAAACTACTCTTGTGTATTGAATCGGTTCCATTGTCCAAGAGTGGTATTGTAGTTACGAATATGTTTGAATATTTTGCGATCAAATCTCCTTCGGAGAGGTGGTACCACCATAATAGTGGCAGCAACACCACCAGCCACATATGACCATTTGACAACTGGCATTAGTGAATAACTACTTCTTGTAAATTAATAAATATATGAAATATCCAATCAATAACATCTAACAATAGATAATTTAATCTATTTTAATGAATATTGGCTCTACCTTTTTAAATACATGGGTTGTTGATCTATAGCAATAAAAATAATAATTTATATAACTTAAGATGGCTCAGTCGCAATATATGGAATAATTGAACCAATTCACTAAGGAGAGTTCTGCCAACACTACCAATGCGATGGGACACCTGTCAATGGTTGAAGTATGGACCACTTGTATATTAGAATCTGGTCAGGGAGGGAGACAAGGATCTACAAGAGTATCATAAACTGATTGAGTTATTCAGACAATAGTTAACCACCATGAAAAATCGTATTGACAATACCAACGAGGAAATCTTAAATACAACCAATCCGCTGATTGAAGCCCTCTACCGAGATTTAGAAAGGGGCATGCTCAATCAGAAAGAATAAAATATCAACTTTCAGGACCAAATCACCGAACTTAAAAGAGAAAAATCCCATCTTAATCAAATGATTGTAAGCACCACCAAAAAAACAGAGAACCTCAACGAAGAAGTTGGACATTATTGATTATACCTCATTAAATGATCATTAGCTAATGGTTCCCTCTTAATATAGCTCATATGTACTGATGCTCACACATACAATGGACGTAATAGATACAATGAGATTCAATGGTATTCAATGGCATTCATTGGTATCAATATATCAATTGCTTTCTTCTGCCCTTGTTTCTCTAGTTCCGAGTCCTAACCACCATCTAGTTATGATTTCCTTTATTAAGCTATAATTGATTCTTTTAGTTCTTGATTGAATCTACCAAGTACTCTATTTTTTTGACACTATTTTGTCGACTCTTCTTAATAGTTTATTGAAGGGATGGTGTCTGCTGGCAATTTTATTTTTCTTTCCTAGTTTAACTCCTATTCCAAATATTTATATTGTTCTCATCCCATAGAGTGATTTTAGAATTCGTAGACTCTTGAATTTTTTTCCAATAATGTTGCTATCCCTCTATTTTTTTTATTTATGTTCAAGTTATAATGTTTTCATGAACTAATACCTATACAATTGCTCCCAGTACAAATTTTCCTGATAACATTAATCTTTCTCTATGGAAGCTACCAATATATCATTAACCCTTTTTAGTTGTTATACTTTAGTGTTAAGTTAGACAATTTCTTCTTTTAAAAGATTAATCAGTGGGTGACAATTGGGACAATTCGTCGAGAAAGTTATCATTTACTATTATAAATTATGGTTCCCCTATTTAACAGTATATAGAGGAAATACCAGAATTAACAAAAAATTAAAAATATAATAATTTGAATTGAAGTAAATTTTGATGTGGATTTTGAATATTGCTGAAAAAAATAGGTACTAATACAATCTATCATAGTATTGCTAAGGAAGTAGCCAATATCCTTTCTCAATACTCAAAGAGAAACATACCAACTCTAAGCAAATTTAATCCAATATATGAGTTTCCTAACAATAACAATCAGTTAATGAAGGTTACTAGTGTTAGAGGTCATCTTTTTGATTATGATTTACCTCAATAGTGTAAAAATTGGACCCATTTTGATAATAAAAAAATTCTTAGGAGAAATGAAGTTCCTATGATTAAAAAAATTGGAAATGATATGGGAGATGTTGTTAAAAATATTGAACAACTTGCTAAAAATTGTTCAACATTGCTATTATGGTTAGATTGTGATAGGTAAGGTGAAGCTATTGCCTTTGAGGTGATTGATATTTGTTCCAAGGTTAATTCAAAAATGAAAATAAAAAGGGCTAGATTTTCAGCATTAACTCCAACTGATATATGGAATGCTTATAATCTTATTGATCCCAATAAGTATGAAGCAGAAGCAGTTAAACTATCGAATATAAGTTGATTTTTAGACTAGGTTGTACTTTTACTCGATATCAAACTTGTATTATTTCAAAGTCAATTCAAATCTGCTCAGAAAATGGTATTGTCTTTTGGTCCTTGTCAAATGCCTACCTTAGGATTTGTGGTTAACCGTTATTTAGAAATTCGTAATTTTCAACCTGAAAAATATTGGTTTTTAAAATGTACTTGTGTTTAAATGAAAATACTGGAGTAGAATTTAAATGGTGTAGAAAAAATGTTAAAAATTAAGTTCAAGCTAATCAGTATATTGTATCGATTTTTGAGAAATTTCCAGATTTAGAAGTAATTGGTAAAGTAGAGAAAAAATAAACAAATTCTAAAAAGAAATATAGACCATATCCCCTTACAACAGTACAATTGCAAAAAATTGCTACTGATAAACTTAAAATGTCCTCTTCAGAAATTATGTAAATTGCATAAAAACTCTATCAAAAAGGTTTTATTAGCTATCCAAGAACTTAGACTAATAGCTTCCCTAAAACTATGAATCTTCGTTCCTTATTGGAACAAATAAAACCTTGTTAACCTTATTCAAATTACATTGAATTACTTTTAAATGGGAAATTTTCAAACCCCTAAAATGGGTAATAAAGATGATCAAGCTCATTCTCCAATTCACCCAGTTAAAGCAGCTTCACCAACATTATTAACAACTAAATAGTTAAAAGTATATGATTTAATATGTCGACATTTTATGGCTTGTTGTTCTGAAGATGCTAAGGGAGAAGAGTTTAATATTTTAGCAGATGTTGGTGGATAGAAATTTAAGGCTAGTTACTTAACTATAAAATAACATAATTATCTTTAAATTTACCCGTATGAGAAATGGGTTGAAACTTCCCTACCTTAGATTCCATCTGAGTTTAAAGCATTAGTTTCTCTTGAATAGAGTAAAACTACCCCTCCTAGTTATTTAACTGAATCATAATTAATTGGTTTAATGTAACATAATCAAATTGGAACTGATAGTACTATTCATGAACATATCAAAACCATTCAAGATCGTAAATATGCTGTTAAGAACAATAATACTTTTAAACCAACCAATTTAGGTCTTTCTATAATATCTGCTTATAGAAATTGAATATAACATTGCCTGAATGTGATACTAGAAGATCTATATAACAGACCATGGATAAAAATGGATAAAATAGCTAATGGTGAAATAGAAAGGTAAAATGCTCTAACCAATACTCTTGAGTCTATGATTCCTATCTATTAAACATTAATAGCTCAAAAACAACACTGGCTTAATCATTTGAAGGAATCACTTGAAGAAAATTAACATCTTTTTCAAGTATAGCTAAATCAAGGTAATGATATCAATAACACTGAGAATCACTAAGATAATACTAATTCTCATCTCAACAATCGCTCAGTTACTAGAGCATAGAATCATCCTAATCACTCAAGACAAGGAAATCAATCTATTCCAACAAGTAGTAACAATCTAGATAATATTACCTGTTATAATTGTAATAAAAAAGGACATTTTGCTTCAAACTGCCCATAATCAAAGAAATAAAGGCCACCTAATCAAAGGAATAATCATACTAAAAAGACAATAAAATGTTTTATTTGTGGAGTATAAGGTCATATAGCTCCTAATTGTCCAGAAAAAAATAATAAAAATGGACACAAAAAGAATAATCAGCATCAACAGAAGGATACTTCTTCCATTCAGAAAGATAATATTAAAAAACCAAAATCTACAAAAATATGTAGTACATGTGGAGTTGTAGGAAGACATCCCAATGGTTCTACTTGTCCTCAAGTGAAAAGAAGGAATAAAAATGGTTCAAAAAACTCTAGTGATGATGATTAATAATGAAATATCATATATGCATTTTGCTTGTTGATAAGTTGAGATACTTTTTATTGATTTTTTTTAATTTACTTTAATTGATTGATAATTCTTCCATAGGTGTAACTTATTTACATCCAAATATTTAAATCCATTATTCAGGAAGAGGCCTACAACAGGTCTTATTCTTAACAGGAAAATAGACTCCATTAATAATATCCATTTAAGCATGAAGATTAGTAATAGTTCCATCACATATTAATCCTACTGTTAGTTATAAATTACAATATTTTAATTATTCATTAAATAGAAATGACTAAGAACTATGTTGTTGACAATTCATTTTATTATGTAATGTTTTTAAAGTTGATGAATACCTTTGTATTTACTATCACCAATAATAGTAGTAAATTCTATATCAGCAGTTTATAAAAAATCCTTAATACAAGGTGTAGAGCTATAAAATATAAACATTTTGATCTGTTCAATAGAAATAAAAGATTTCTCTCCTTCTATAGTACTAGTTAAATCATTAGTAGTTAAACTAGTATGCTTAGTAGCAGATGTAACATTTAACTTAGATTCTTGTAAACCAGAAGTAAAGAGATATCTTTAATCAGTATTAAAAGTAGTATTTGATAGTTTTATAGCTGTTTTAGGTCTTAAGAATCTTGATATATAAGGTATTTGTTTTTTGTCTATATTTTTTTCAAATTTGATTTTTTTTCCTTGTAAATTGAATTCTAATATCTATATTACATTAATTCAATGTACTAAAGGTTGAATATGTTTATGTTTAATATTTTTGATTTTCTCAATATAGACCATTAATCTCCATTAATATAATTTTGATGGAATAACTGGTGGATCTTAAATTTCTGATCCATTATCAAACTTAACATTAATATTACTTATTTTAGGTTGAAGTGTACTGTTATAAAGAGGAACTCTTTCTAAAGTATTACTATTAATATTGAGTAATGCAGAAAACTAGTGTTATGCATTAATGAGTTAATGTTCAGCAACAATAAGATCAAAACAAAGATGACATACATTAGTATAATCTTAACATCTTTTTGATTTAGGGAAGAGTAAATGCTTAAGACTACAATCACGTACTTCTAAATGAGATAATAGTTAATGAATTAGTTTATTAGTGATGATTCTTTTCATTTCTTTTTTAGTAAAAGCAATATTACATAGAGGACATATTTTATCATTATTATTATCTTCAGCTAAAGCCCTAATTTATTCAGGAGATCCAATATCCCAAGTTTTAACCAAATTTCGACTTCTAATAGTTTTAATTTCTGAGAACCATATGATTTTCTATTAATCAACCATAAAATCAACTACAATTTCATATATTTTCACATTTCTAGCCTTTTCAAGATAATTAACTAATGATTGAGTCATAGTTTCACATGTATATAAAGATTTACCACTCATTAAAACCATATTCCAAGATTATTCTTTTTTAATATCAACAAGAAATTGATTAGTTAGAATGTACTTTTTATTAAATAATTCTCCAGTAAGTTTATTTTTACTAATAAGTTTATAAGCATAATTTCTTTTCATATTTCGACAATTTTGAGGCTTAAAAAATAATCTAATAATATTTGGAGTCATTGCATATGGCATCATATACTAGATTGAAATTTAATTATCGTTCTTAGGAAAAAATTTAGAGACCATTTCATTACTCATAATTACTGATTTGTTTACATCAATAGCTCCATTAGATTGAACTATGAGTGCAATTGGAATAATTTTTTCACATGAGAATTTGTCTTTGATTTGAGCTTCATATTTAAGATAATTGATATCTCTATCAATCCTGATTTTGTTGTTCTCAGTAGAAAGTAAATAGTAACTATTCTCATGAAAAATCAAAGTTTTGGGAAGGCATAATGCTAGTTCTGGTACATGACTTCCACTTTCTAGTTTAGCATCTTCCATCTCAATGATAGTCTAGATATAGAGAATATTGTACTTTATAAAGGCTTAGACCTGGTTTTACTCTTTTATCAAGATAATAATCATCATCTAAGGTATCTAATAGATTCTTTTTATTATTAGGAGGCTTTCTAGGAGTTGAGTGTGAGATTTTAGATGATGCTTTGATATATTTATCTTTTTATTTAACTTCATCATAGTCAGTAAGTATTGGTTATGTTAGATAACCTGACTTTTCCATTTTTTAAATATTAGAAAATGAAAAAAACAAACTAATTAATTCAGTACTACTATATTTTACTGTACATTAAACATTCATGAATCATGTTGAAACAATATACTCAAAGAAGTATAATTTTCTAATAAGGAAACTATTCAATCAAAGTATGATTCAAGTATGTTAATTAATACTGATGTGTATAATTAGTTAATTAAAGATCATCAAAAATGGGTAATTAACAACCCAAAAAAATAGGGAAAATCAGCAAACATCAAGTTGATCTAGCTGCTCTTAAGGCTAAAATTCACCTAGAACTGGTAAGAGACAGGAAAAATTCAGAAGTTATCAAAACTGAAAAGGAATTAGTGGCTAAAATTAAAGCTAAGAGCAGAAATAAAACAGAAGAAATTCTATTAGCAGAGAGAGTAGTTAATGGATTGAAATATGCACAAGGTAATAGATATCATAAGCTTAGCTTGTAATATGTTGATGGCATATGCAGCATCATTAAGAGGACAAGCACAATTTATCTCAGATAATATCTCTAATCCACAAAAAATAGATCCTTGGTTGACTCAAATATATTCACTTCTCTATGCTGCTGATAGGTTAGGACTTAGTTCACTAAATGAATTTAAAGCAGCAATGAAAGCACTTAATGATCCATTAGGCCAACCTAAACATTGTAATCCTGAAATTATTTAACTATTATCTCCTTCACCTACACCAGAAGAAGTTAATACATATATGATTGAAATGGCAGAAAGAAATAAGCTTACACTTGAATAAATCAATATGATTGGACATAAATTTACAGAAAATTTCCATGGAATACCATAGACTCCACCCCAATCCTAATTTGATCCTAAACAAAATATGGACTTCAATGAAATTGAAAGACAAATGGCAGCAAATTTACAGAAAAAATTACAGCCTAATCAACCACCATATAACCCGCAAAATCAACAAGGGTACAATCCACAAGGGTATAATCCACAAGGGTATAACCAACAAGGGTACAATCAACCTGGGTATAACCAACAAGGGTACAATCAACCTGGGTATAATAATCAACCTGGGTATAATAATCAACCTGGGTATAATCAACCTACTCCCTATAATCAACCTAATTTCAACCCTTAAGGAGTGAAGGATTCTGGTAACATCAAACCTACTAATCAACCTGATTACATTCCTCGTGATACTCCTTCAAATTCTTTAGAATCATCTAATCCCTATGGTTTTCGAGAGACTATAAATGATCCAATGTTATTTCCTAATATTTATGATCCTACTGAGAAAACTCAACAACCTGAGAAACCTAAATAACCTTAAGGAAGTAGATTAACAATAACTGATATTGATAATATTGAATTTTATCCTTAAATTGATCCAATGAAAGAGATAAATCCAAATCCAATAGCTATAGATGTTAATTTTGATCAATTATGTGAAGAAATCAGAAAAGGACTATGATAATAGCTTGATAAAATGAATAATTATGTAATACATAGAAAAGAGTTTATTAAAAACTATTAATAATTATATCATTGAGTATGATAGCTGAACATGCACAACTACTAGGATTAGAAGATGATAGTGATGAAGCTTCATTCAAAAAGCAATCATCTTTAACTTTCCAAGATAATTTCCAAGATGTTTGGAAGAGTAAAAGTCTAGATCCTTATCCTATTGAAAAATATACTATTGATATTTACTTCAATGATAGTTCTCAACCTGAACCTGAATTAGAAAAATCATTTTTTCATAAATTACTAGGTAAAAGGAATACTCAATCATCTAATAAAGTAAGAAATTCACAAAAATTATTACCTTCACCTAAAATTACTAAGGTTAATGATAAAATGTTCTGTATGGGTATTACAAACTATATCTATGTATTCTTTTTCAATAAAGATACTAAAATCAAAAAAACCTTTGAATA
Source organism: Terebella lapidaria (assembly GCA_949152475.1). Taxonomy (NCBI): domain Eukaryota; kingdom Metazoa; phylum Annelida; class Polychaeta; order Terebellida; family Terebellidae; genus Terebella; species Terebella lapidaria. The sequence continues at coordinate 20,488 of CASCJZ010000011.1, forward strand.
TATTGAAACTAAATTAGATTCAGATATTTTATTTATCCAAAGTAATAATAAGGATAAAATTTATGTAGGTCAATCTAATATTCTTTCAATATTAGAAGTTGATACTATTAATTCATGTAAAATTAAGAATATTCATCATCAACTCTTAAGAGGATTAAAACAAATATGTATTATAAATGGGAAAATCACTGCTATTACTAACAATAAACTATATATAAGTAAGATTATTTATTTAATTTAGTTTCTTAAGAAAATAATTAAATAATCCAATATGGTCATATTAACTTTAATACTCAATCTTAATAGCATCTATATAAAGAACTTTCACCTATAGGTCTTATACAAACCAATAAGAAAACCTTATTTTTTTTTGGATATAAGAAGAATCTTAAAGAAGTTGTTAATATGTCAACTAAATTAGAACCAGTCCAGGAGAAACATTGTTAAATGCTCTATTTACTCCAATTAAATCTAACTTCTCTTTTGAAAGGAAAATAAGAATTTTAATAATAATTCAAAGTAAAGCATTCTAGAACCGTATCACAATAAACATTAACTAAATCTATTTTAACTAAAGAATTATCTAGACAACTAAAAATATCAATATCAATGTTTAAAATAGATCATGTATTTGATATTGGAATCTTTATGAATACAAAGATTTATACAATGGAAAATAATGTATTTCTATTATCTTTGTTCGAGGAAACTATTTTGATTAAGAAACATTTTGATGAATTTATTGTATGGGATAATGCTACAATCTTATCTACTCATGAATCTGATAAAAAAGGGTCAATTGTTATGGCTGATTCTAAGGTGTTGGTCTATAGTTAAGGTAAGGAAATCTTTGTTTATGGTTTATCAATGGGAAAACAGTCATTTAAATTAGAATTATAACCAATAGATAGTTTTAAGGGGAATTAAAATTAAGATTAACTCCTTTATAATGCAGTAATTCTTAAAAAATAAGCTAATACTCTTATGGAAGTTTTATTCTACTATAAGAAAAATGATATATTAATTCCAGGTGGAAATAGATATTTTCCAACTACTGAGGATATTTCTACTTATAAATTAAATTTTCATGTGATTAGTATTGTTCAATCAGATCCCAAAAATAAATTATATCTTATGTATGAACTTAAGAAATCAGCTCATGAAATTAACCAATTTGTTAATCGTTTTGGAATTAGATAGATAGAGAAATGTAAAACGCAATGGTAAGTCAGTAGTAAAACTATTAAGGATATTGAAAATACTCTATTAAATATTGAAGATTCTGAGTATATTCTAGAATAATTAAATAAAATCTTAAAAGCAGCTCCACATGATATTAATTTTCTATCTGATGTAGAAGGAAAACAAATCATTAGATATCAGAAAATGCTTATTAATTAATTATTTAGATTATATGCTCGTCAATATTCACCATAAACGAAAATTGACTATGTTGAACAAATAATTCAAAGGTTAATGGAATCTATGATGTTTAATAAAAAACTTAAATACTGTAAAAATTTTGAAACTTTTAAAGAATATGATTTTATGGAAATTGGTAAATTAAGAGCAGCATCTCTAAAAGAAGAAATTAAATTACTTAGTTCTAAACACTATGAAAAAAGATTAAAATCTTTCTTACTTTCCTTTAAATATATAGCTATTGCTAATTATGAATAAATTTTCACTTTCTTATTAGAAAACAAAACATATGAAGAAATAGAATAATTTATCCTAACTTATAATTTTATCCTACCTTCATGTCAAGAAACCAGTCAAATTTTTCTTAAAAAAAAGGAAAAATCTATTTTTTCCTTTTTAGACTCAAAAATGCTTAATTGTACTTTTGCACTCATTGAAGACACTTGTAAACTATGGCAACCTTTTCAAATGAATTAAAAAGAATCTCATACAGTCATATCTAGCTATTCACTTTAAAAAAAGTCAGTATAAGATGAAGATTTAAATAATTTAGATAATTTTAAGGCTATGGTTAAAGAAGAAATAAAATTCCATCATAATTAATCTTCTATCATCAAGTAAAAAATATTTTCAAAATTTATTGAAATTCTAACTAATTTTATTAAAAAACCATGGTTTAAGACAGCTGCTTTTAAACAACATGCTATTCTAACAATATCTAATCAAGATTTATTGAATAAATTTAATTATCTTAAAGATGAAGGTGCTTTTAAACTCTTAGTCAAGATTTTATACTAGAAAATCAATCAAAAACTATATGAAGAACAACAAATCTAAAAACTTCTCGATAAACTAGTAGTACAACGTATAATTACCTAAAGTTTTAGAAAAAATATCTAAGCTCGTTGTGAGGTTTATCGGTTGTTAAAATAGATTCCTAAAGAAAAAATATAAAAAAATACCTATTCTAAATCAGAATTTATAGTCTTAAATGAATAAATTTATATGCAATTTCTCTTAAAAAATTACAAACATTTGATATTAAAAGATATCAAGTTTGCTTATTAGAAACTTTAAATAGGTTTCTTTAGATAAAGATTTTCAATCTATTTACATTCATCTTTAATTGTTTTGAAAGAAATACTTAATTTCTTAGATGAACTTACAGATAATGTTCATTAACATATTAGATTTGATGTTTATCAATGTATTAAAAGGAATCTAATGTTAAATGATTATGAAAATACAACAGTTTTTATTGAAAAATCAATGGATAAAAATATATTTATGGATGAAAATTCAGAACTAGTACTAAATGAACTTAAATAAGAGGCTAAAATACCTCTAGGATTTGTATTTTATTAGTTATTTCAAGCATTAGGAGTAAACTATACCTATGCAGATCTTATTAAAGCATCAGAAACTGAAAAATCTAGTGATCAAATTCTTCTTAAGGAAATGTTAAGGAAATATTGTATGGGTTAATATTCCTATAAAAATAATCTCTGTTTAATTCGACTCTAAAAGGGAATCATTAATGAACTAATCAATCCTATTAATATTTATGAGGATTCTATTAATTTTTTTAGTCTTATACTGTATATGTTAAATTCTCTATAGTTTCAATTACCTTTTTTAGAAGTTTTTACCCTATTCATCAACAGTTACTTATAGGTGGGAAATTTTGATAGTTTAAAGAATTTCATTGATAAACTATGGTAATTTGACTATAACGAGAGTATTGAAATAGCTCTTCATTTAGAACTACTTCATTAGTTTAAACTTGATAACTAATTGTTTATTGTTGTCAATAAAATCATCATCAAATGGGTGCATTAAAGCTATTAAAGAATTTAAGAATAAAAACAAATTAAACAAATATTCCCATGGATTAATCTTAACTTAGGACTATTAGAGCAGTACTGTAAAAATTAGACTGTAGTTAAATAAAGAGCTTTCTTTAAAATGCTACAACATATAGAAACATTAGATTATCAAGTAATATTTAAGATACCTTTATTACAAGCAGAGGCATAACACTCTGTATTTAAGTTTATGATGCATCTAGTAGATAAAATAGACCTACAAGTAATCAGTAACAAACTAAATAAATAACCAAATTCAATAATATTTATTCTTCATTCAATATACAACTAATTCTAAGTTGTTTCAGGTATTGTAGAGGATCCATCTGAGTTCAATCGATTCTTAATTGAGTTATGTGTTAAGTTTATACGTACAGATTTCTATCTATTAGCTCTAGTACTATTGGAAGGAATTATGAAAATGCCTATGTATTATTGGGATGTTGCTTTTATGTTCTTGAGTATGATTAAATTTGGAAATAATACATCTAATGATCTTGAAGCAATTATTAAACAATTTCTAGTTCCTAGTGTTCATGAATCACTCAATAGAAGAATAATCCAGATTATTAGTAAAACAGGAGGATTTGAAAAAGAGTCTACTTATGTAAATCATGCTATAATGAATTTACTTAAATTTCTATTAGAAGTCAATAGACCTTTAGATGCATTTTACTTTTTTCATCGTCTTAGGGATTTATAATTATTAGAGATAGTAACTATTATTCAAACACTCCCTATTTATAAATAACATGAATTATCAGCACATATGGCATTAACATCTTATATTCAATGTCTTGAAATGTACTTATAAGATTAATTTTATCCTACTTTTGATTTTTACAAAAGTAAATATGAAATTCTAACAAATTAAAGTTAAAGAATCGTTATGATGAGAGATTTTAATATTGCTATTAGTAGATTATCAGCTAAAAAGGCTTAAACTGATAATACTTTGATTGCTAATCAGCTAGAAACTAAAAGAATAGAGTTAAAATGCTTTTATTAAGAATATATGGATAGTATAGGATTATAACCATATATTAATCTTACTAACAAAGAAGAGACTATTTTAATAGTTTCATAAAGATTATTATCAAAGGAATCATTGAAAAATCCGAAAACACAACCAATTATAAAGAAATAATAGCTAATAAAAAGGAGATAAAGTGAAAAGAAAATAGAAAGAAAATAACCTATTTAAGTATAAATTTAGGAAACAACTTAAAATCAGCCTCAAGATTCCCTAAAGAAAAAAAAAACTACCAAAACATATATGTCTACATAACAACAATCTGAGTCAAAATAGATAGAAAAACCTATGAGAGGTTCATAAAATTCTTTCAGTTCTAGTGTTTCTGAAAGAGTTCATTGCCTATTGGATAGATTAAAGAAGAAAAGATCAGAAGGAGAACATTAAAGCCCTGCATCAGAGAATAAACTTACTTTTAACTTAAAAACTGAGAGCAGAATCAGTATGAAAGGTAATTAATCAAGAAAAGAAAGGACTAAAAATGATATAAGTTCAATAAGGTTAATTAAGTAAAAAATCACTCAACCATATGCTAATAAGGTAGAAAATAGTAAATTAAATTATGTCTATAAAGCAGAAAAATAAGAAACATTATCAAAATCTCAGAAGTTAGATTTCATTAAAAATAAGCAAGAATAAATAGATAAAAAATAATTAAAATAGTTTAAAAATTCTATTCAATTAAGTGCAAGTGATTGGGATTAAGGATTAACCAAATAAAAATCTTATTTAAGAGAAAAAATTACTACAACACCAATGCCTGTACCAAAAAATTATTAAAATAATCAGTAAGCATATTTTATATACAGGATTAAAGAAAAATCTAAGGCTTTTGGAGGGTTCTAAATGTAGGATTCAGCCCAAAAAATGATGCTTTAGAAGTTAGAAACACCAAAAAAAAAGAAAAAACAAGAAAGTTCCTTAGATTTGTCTTTCAAAATTCTAGCAATGTAGTCTTTTTTAAATTAAATAAAAAAAGAGACTACAAGTTATAAAGCAAGTTTAGAAGGTCTAATTTCTCCAAAAGCATCTGTTAGTTGGTCTACTTTATAGAATCTTTTTAAAAATGAAGAATTTGCTGCTAGTAAATTGATTAATAAATTTAAAATTATCAAGTAGCATCCAGAATTCTATGAGGATCAAATTAAAAAAATCTATAGATTATGTAAAAAAATGAAAAACTTCCTAAAATTCCTCCTATATTTACTTCAATAAAATCCAAAGTTTCATGAGGTTATTGAAGAAAAAGCATTAGTTATTGTTGATTAAATGATAAAAATTGATCCTAAAACAGATTTAAAACAACTTATCCCTATTGAATTATTCCTTACTGTTCGAAAAATACCACTGGTAGATTATTATTCGATAGCTTTTGAAATAATAAAACCAACTTTGCTTCAATTACTAAACTAGCCTAATGTAAATATTCATAGTTTGGCTATATTATTCAGATATGGATTTAAGGCTGAAAATATCTTCTTCCATAAGGTTTATGAGGAGTATGGAAGAATAATTATTAGGAAATTTATACTTGCTAGAGATTTTAGAAGAAAACAAAATATAACTTCTTTAGGTTAACAACTTAAGACTATTTTTTTCAATTTAGATCCTAAAAATCGTCGAAATAAATTACCTATGTTAATTGATGAAATTCCACATCCAGATATTAAAATTAGTATTGCAGAAGGTTTAAAAAAATCATTCATTTAATCATAGAAAGAACCTGAAGAATTTAGTGGTGCCATTTTGAATTTGATAAAAATAATTTCTAATCAATGAAATTTATAATAATATAAATAAATACTCTTTTAAAAAAAAATGAATGAATCACAAGGTTAACTTGCTGAAGAACCATCATTTAATTCTTATCAAAAAAGACCTATTGAAAACTTTGGTATGGATATGCTTATCAAAATGGGATTTACTAAAGAATAAGGTATTGGAAAAAGGAAATAAAGTCAATTAGATTCATTCTTAGTATTGAAACCACGACCTAAAGGTTTAGGTCTTGGAGCTTAACAGGAAAAATAACCAGAGATTATTGAATTAACTCATGGTGATTTTGTTGAAATTATTACATAACCACATATAGGTGTAATTGGAACTATATAAAGTCTCAATAATGAGATGGTAGAGGTATTATTAATAAAGAGTCAAGTTCTATTAAAAGTTACCAAACAATCTGTTAAGAAAATCAGTAAAAAATAATATAAGTAATCTTAAACTTAAAATATCAATATTTCAAGAAAAAGAAAAAGACTAAAATGGGTAGTTCCTCAAATAAAAATCAAAGTGATCGATAAACATTCAAATCACTACCTTAAGAAATTGTTGATTACAGAGGTATTAAGTGAAAAAGTATTTGAATGTAGGAGTAGTGATGGTACAATTATCAATGATCTTACATAACAACAAATACAAACAGTAATCCCCAAACCAGGAGGACAAGTAATCATCCTCAAAGGATCCTATCTAGGGTAGAAGGGAAAACTTATGGAAAGACTGAAAAAATAGTCTAAGGTAGTAGTACAGACATTCAATTAGTTTGAAATAGTCAAAATTAATGAAGATGATGTATGTGAATATGTTGATTTATGACTATATATATAGATCATACAAGTATTTCTAGCTCTTATGATTTTTATTGACCTAAATTCACCATATATCCAACTGGTAACATATTTAAAATAGCAAATTCAGCAATAACCATAAATGCTATGGTCATTTTCCAAGCACTATCATCAGTAGATACTCTGATACAATTTGTTCTATTACATATGTTTAAATCACAATATCCAGTTGTATTGACTATTTTAGCTTCTTAAGTACTATTTATATCTAAAATAAGTACTGTAGAAATTATCTATAATCTCGATTTCCTACTGTAAAGTAGATACAGATAATGAATGTGAGAATATTAGCAATTATGATGATTCCTATTAATATATTGATTAAGTACCTGACATGATTAAATATGTCATTCTTGGTTTAGCTAGTGCAACATGAATAATCAATGGAATTAACAGGAAATAAAGAGTACATAGTATCAGGATGATTTTTTGGGTTGGTATATAGAAACTTGAATCTCTTGATTATTTCTATGGAGATGGAGGTATAAAATGTAAGGAATAGGTTAGATTTTTACCTATAAATGATATTTCTAGGCAAAGCATTAAGGCAAGAACACCAGCACATACAAAAAAACTAGCAGTAATTAATTTCAATTGAAATGGATGAAGTTTTTGAACATAAGGTTTGACTATTTTTGAAGGCATTATAAATAATCACTGATAGCTTTTAAGTGAATTCTTTAAATATTATAATACAAATTTAACGATTATGGAAATACCTATTATACCAATGAAAAAGATCTTTAATATCCCAGTAAAGTTGAATATGGAAGAAGGTAGAGTTGAAGATAGATTTAATCAAAGATTACAATAATACCTCAAATTAGAAGCTAGAAAGCATAAGAAATATTCACAACAAAAGCAAAGACATAATGAAACACAAGAAAAAACTAGAACTAGAAGGATATCATCTTCTGGTCTTACTAAAAGATTTCCTAAAGATTTCTTCACTATAGAAAATGACTATACTAAATAATAAGTCAATCATAATACCCAGAAAACAACCATTATAGGATTACTCAGTAAAAATGAATATGAAAGGGAAATAAATCAATCATCAGGAGTTTCAGCATGTTAAACTCTAGAAACACCCAAATTTGGACAAAAATCAACTAAAAATAAAGATAAAAATTAAGAAATTATCTTAAAATCTAAAAAATATATGTTATTTCATCATCAAATGCAACCTATTGAGACTATATTTGATACTGAAAACTATCATAGGGTTATTCAAAATCTACATCGAAAAGGATCACAGGGAAAAAATAAAAGAAATTTAAATGATACCCTTAGAGGAACTATTATCAGAAATAAGGAGAACAAGTATAGCTGTATAGGAATTAAAAATAGAAATTCTTTAATAAAAGACAGACCACCCAATTTCAGGCGTAAAAAGTTCAGTAGTTCTCAAGAAAGCTCAAAGATATTCCCTTTTCAGGTGATCAAAGACTAATGATACTTTAATGATACTTTAATAATATAGTAGTGGTTATTTATTGCCAGCCGTCAACTTAGAATCTATCCATTAATAGTGTTTTTGTTGATGAGTAGTATAGTATGACTTATATTTATACTACTTATTTATTCATTAACTAAGATAATAGAATAGATATCTAAAAACTGATCAGTTTTTCACACCACTTTGAGGACGATTTCCATGTTTTGATTTATATTGGTGATAATTTGTTGGTTTTTCCTTTTAGACTTTTTTTTAACTTTCCTTAGACTTATTAACAGATGAACTAATTGGTCGATGATATTTTTCTTCATTTTTATTAAGCATATTTCTCATTATTTCATTATCTTATTTAGTTTCATTAAAGCTTTTCTCTTGTATCAATTCTTCCTTACCTTTTTCTTCTGTTTCAACTCCTAATTTTTGAAGATATTTAGCTTGCATTTTTTTCCTTTGTTCTTTTTTTCTCTTAATAATATCTCCATAAAGAGCTTCACGATATTATCTAATAGAAAATTTCTTATTATCATCCATAGAAATTTCTATAATAGATAAATTTATTTACTTACAGGTTATTTACAGAGAATTTCTTAATCAATATCATGAAAATCTTTAACATAACGATGATTTAATGCATCAGTTGCTGTATATCTTAGACATGGATTAAATAAAAGTAAATGTTTTAATAAATCTAAAGCATCTTAAGTAGCACCTGGAAAAACAGCAGTAAAATTTTTTTTCTTAGGAATATTAGTACTAGAAATGATATTTTCAGCTAAAGGTGATTCAATTGATTCAATATCCTATTATAACAGTACTTAAATACTTTCTGGCTAGGTCTACCTGTTAGTTATAGAATTCTTTCAATTTGATTCAGAGTAGAAGTACCAGGAAATAATGATTTTCCATTAATTAGTTCACCTAATATACATCCAACAGACCACATATCAACAGCTTTACTATATTTAGTAGAACCTAGTAAAATTTATGGAGCACGATACCAACGAGTAGCTACATATTAAGTTAAAACAGGTTCATTAGTAATCTATTTAGGGCAATTAAGAGATCGAGCTAGACCAAAATCAGCAATTTTAAGTTGACATTCAGAATTTAAGAGAATATTGCTTGGTTTAAGATCTCTATGAATTAATTACCCAGAATGCATATATTTCAATGCTTTAAGTAACTGATAAATGATATATTTCTTATGGATTTCCTCTAGAATTCCAGCCCTAATCACTACATGTAAATCTTCATAGATAACTTCAATACCTGTCTCCATATAGTCAAAAATAAGATAAAGATCTTTATTATTTTCTGCTTTAATAATATTCAGAAGTCTAATGATGTTTTAATGACCTATTTTAGTCAGAATTTACCATTAAGTTCTTGAAGAAACATAACCTACCTAAAAGTTCTTTGGGCATCAGTAGCATTATGAAATGCATCGAAGACCTAAAAATAATATCATTTTTTATACCTTTTTAAGAGCTACTACTTGTTTAAGTTTCCGATCTACTGCTTTCCATACGATTCCATAGGCACCTTTACCTAATTTTTCAATGATTTCATATTTCTTTAGAATATGTGGTTCTATTTCCTCTGTCATCAATATTATATGTAAATATATATATACAGTCCTATCTTAATAAACTTAACATCAATTGAATCAACTGCTATGAAGAAGTTTAATCCTAATTTCACTCTTAGGGATCAATGGTCAGATCCCTTATAAACTAAAAATAATCCTAAGAGTTGTGGTAAATCTCATAAATTCTGTAATCTTGAATATTAATGGAGTGATGAGACTTATAATCTTCAAGAGCGTAATGCACCAATTAATCCAGTAATAATAATTAATTATTAAAGAATATTCAACATATTACCTTACCTGAGCCAGCTTAACATATAACTGGTGTTCATTATGAAAATATTACATAGGAGAATCTTGATGATTGGATAGCACAATCAATGAATAGAAATATTAATAGTATGCTTAATCCACAAAAAAAATACTTCTTACCAGTACAAATAATGATTATAAATATAGGTTCCTTTCTAATAATAAATCAAGAATAGATATAAAAATAAAAAAATGGTCAAACTAACAAATTAAGCTGAAACATATTTTGGTTCTCAACGATAAAAGAAGAAAAATTCAAATTCTATGGTTAATAATTAAAGAAAAACTAAATTAGAAGTTAATTAATTATTATTTCATTATAATCAACTTGAACCACATCCTGAGATTCCTGGTATTCCTATTCGTGTTAGAGAAATCAAAAAATTCCCTAAGAAATAAATTAAAAGAAGAAATGCTATTATATTAAATAATGATATTCATTATGAAAGATTAATGAGAGAAATAAATAAAGATAAAGCTAAAAAATCTCAAGGTAGTACATATGAATAACTTGAAACCTAATTAAAAAAAGATAAAATTTATTCTTATAATATTGAAAGTCTGGCTAGAAAAAATGGTTATGAATAAGTATCAAATTCTATTATTGAAAAAATAGTGGTTAAAAATAAATAACCTTAAAAGAATTTTTTAGCAGCTAATAGAATGTTTCTTGCTAAACAATAAGAAATTGATGAAAAATATCGTTTAAAAATGCAATAAAAAACTACTTTAGCTCAAGAAGAGCTTTTTAAAATGATAAAAAATGAAGAAAAAAAAAATTGTTATGGTATTGGTCAATATACTACTAATTCTATTCTTAGAAAACAATCTCTAAATAAAAATTCTACCTAACAAAAAGAAAAAATTAAATTAGGTACTAAAGTTACTAAATTACTTAATAATATGCAGATAACATCTGAAAAAGTTGATATGAATATGGTTAATTTTAATGTACATGCTAATGAAATCTTCTTAAAATATCCAGATACTAGACCTCAAGTTAAATGGGTTCTTAAAGCCCAAGAAAAAATCAAGGAAGGTTCTAATATTCTAGCTATTGATTGCTACAAGCAAGCCATTATCTTACAACCATAATTTTTTATTCCAGTCTTCAATATAGCTGTTTTATTGGAAAAATAAAATATGTATGATGCAGCTAGATTATGGTTTAATTTAGCAAATGAATTCTAAACAGATAGTGAAAATGTATCTTTTGGAATTGCTTTAGTAGCACTTAAACAACTTAAATATAGTGAAGCTTTAAAAGGTATTAATGATTTAGTTTTTCAATTAGAAACTGTTAAAAAGAAAGTTCAATTGATGTATTATTATATAAGAGCTTTATGTGAAAAATAATTAGGAATGTTTTAAGAAGCAAGAAGAGATTATCAAATAGTTGCTAGATAATCTCAACCAGCTAATTATAATGTATTAGGACATTTTATCTTTTCAACAGTTTTTGCTAAATCTAGAAGAGTTAAAATAAAATTTGACGGATTATCTTATATGAAGTTTAGAGAAACAGTATTTCTGGTGTTAAATAATAATATAAAGAAGGTTAAATAATAAAAATAAAGTCTTACTACTATTGGAGAAAAACTTATAAAATTAAGTTTTTTTAAAAGATTCTCTCTTTCCTTATTAGTATTTTTATTAATTAATCATAGAAAAAAATACTCTTAATAGCTAAATATCAGAGAAAATAGAAAGATTAAATCATATTTCTTAATTAGAAAGAAACTATAATCATCATAAGTGGATTAATATCTATGAAAAGTCATGCAAAAAACTTTACTAGACCTGAAACAGTAGGAGTCTTAAGTGCAGGAGGTATTATTGGTACTACAGATATCAATACTGTAAATAGTACTAAACCTAATATATGGTATTTAAGTGATTCAGAAGTAGAATTAATAAAATTACCTAGACCAGAATTTAATGATTTTTGGAAAGGTCAAATAACCTATTAGTTTGATTTTCGATTTAATTTCCTTAGGAATATTACCTTATTTAAAGGATTACCAGAAACTACCTTATTTAAATTATGTTAATTATTTGAGAAGAAAACCTTTGAAAAAAATACAATTTTATTTAATGATTGTTCTTATCGTAATTTACTTATCAATAAAAGAGGACATGGTTTTGGATTAGGAAAACAGGTGAAAACTGATTTAAGAGTCCTATCATCAAAAAAATCAATAACAGAAGATAATAAGCCTAATTTTAAAAGAAAATAAAGATGTAGAATCTATAAACTAATCAAAAAACATATATTTAAATTTAATAGTATGAAATTTAATAGACTTAAATATCCTGGTCTTTTTGTAGTTAGTTCAGGGGCAATATAAATAGAAGATGATATGGGATTTCATTGTAGTGATATGATTGGATAAAGAGAATTCTTTGGTTAAAACTTAGTGATTGATTCTTGTGGATTTCAGAATTTTGGTCGACTGATAGTAGAGAGTGAATAAGTTGAAGTCTATTTACTTGATATTGAACAAATGATATGGATTTTTACCTAAGAAGATGTAATCATATGTTCTTATTTTAGAAATAAATAATGACTAAAAATACCAAAAATAGAGAAATAATCAATACAGTTGAATTCTTAAGTAAAAGATTTAAATAATCCCAATTAACTAGGCTAAGTTTAAAGAGAAAAAATTGATTTTATATCAATTATTATGTACTAACATTCATAATGAAACAGATCTCACTATTTTAGACCTTTTAGGCTTTTTAACCTATGATATCTTCTGTGTTTGGCCTAGATATTACTTGATTAATTCTTGATTCTACCATTTTAAGTATTTCTCCATTTCTCTTTATTCTTGTAGTTCTTGTAAAATATTCTTGTTTTCCTCTTTTACTACATAAATAGTTTCAATTAAATCTTCAACTTCTTCAAACTTAGGTGGTTATTTTGGTTTATCTAGACATTCATATAGATATGGATTTTCAATAGAATATTATATAAGGGTTTCTTCTCCTTCTTCTTTTTCTTCAACTTTATTTAAAACTTATCTTAGCCTTTAATTTTCATTTTATAGAATTTTACTTAATTGTGCTAATTTAGTTGTTTCTTGATGTAATAATACAAATTTTTTTTCTTATTCTTAATCTAATTATTTTTTTCTTAATTCTTGAAATTCTTATGGAGTCATATTAGCTGGTTTTTTTTTTCTTGGTCTAAGTAATCCCTCATAAAATGCCTCCTTATCAGATATTAATCTTCTTTGATCATATATTTTTTCTTAATATTCATTAAGTCTTTATCTTCTAACTTTAGCTTCTTCTTCTTTAATTTGTTCGGTAATAAGATAATTAAGTCTTAATTAATCTCTTTAATGAAACATTTCAATACTATCTTTAAGAAGTCTTTGACTTTCAACTAATAACTATTAAGCTTAATTATCTCCATTGATTTGAACCATTAATACTTTCATGTTTAAATCTGTAGCATGGAATATATCATTAATTTCATCAGTTAGTGTCTCCATTTTACGTTCCATAGACAGAATAGTGCTCATTGGTATAGAAAAATATATACTTTAAATATAAGTGTTATTAAAAGAAATCCATGTAAAGATAAGAACAATACTAGTTAATTTATAGCTGTGAGATGAATAAATTGAAGGTGGAAAAACTATGGTCCGAAAATTAAGTGTTCTAAGTGGATAAAGTTTTAATAATAACAGAACATAACAACATATAGCCTATTAGAGTGAGATTATCACTTAAATATTTCAATAATAAATTGTTCTCCTAAATTACTATCTTTTTAAGGCATAAGGAGCTACATTCATAATCATTAATTTGCTTTTGAACATGTTAGTCTAAATTAAGAACATATTAGTAAAGTAATTGTTCATGACTTATCTGGACTAAAAATTCTTTTTTTTAATTTGTAAATCCCACACGTATATTTATATTCAAGTCTAATTTTGATAAATATATATTCTTTATTCATGTTATCATAAGTAGAAGTTAAACTAATCAAGGAAAATGAAGAGGGTGAGATGGCAGCTCAGTGCAGAATTTATAAGGAAACTAAATATCCAGATGCCCAAATGCAGAAATAAATTTTAGATCACATTCCAATTAAAAACATTGAAAATACTGTTTCAAAGTTGGAAGCCTTTGGGCACAGAGATGCTGAAGTTACAAAAACTTTACAACAATTTTTGTAGCATTAGAAATCAAGGTTCCAACCAACTACATTATATACATTGCTATTGTTTGGTTTTACAATATTTTTCTTAGGTGTTATTATATTTGATTATGGTCCCAAATCCTACCGATATCAAAACTCTATGGTTCACTATGCCGATTTGATATTCCTATTTAGAATTACTCTTACTTTAATTCTCTTCCGTTTTGGATATAAGAAATTGCGAGCAAAGAGGGAACTTATAAGAAACTATAGGAATCAAATAAACCCAAGTGAAAGATAACTCCTTTGGCTGCTAACTGGAATCATGATTATCAGGAAAGGAAAGATTTGCATCTCTGGAAAGGGAGAATGATCAGTTAATTTCCTTCAAATTCGCTTAATTGAAATTTTAAATGACTTTAAGTTCATACAAAGTAATTGCTATATTTAAAGCATCTCCTAAGATGAAAATAATAAGATCAAAGCTATCATTAAAATTCTTATTCTCTTCTTAACAAGGTATATTAGAATATATTTAAAAGGAAAATCTGTATCCGATTCAATACTAACTACATTTTTCATATATCATCCAATGCTAACTATAAGGTTATTTCATGTTACTGATTGTATTAATTTAATCCCTGAGAAATTAAATATTCTTCTACTTTTATTATGTAGCCAACTCAAATTACAGCTAAAAAGTAGTTGCAAAGTAAAGTCATTAAGGAAGAAAAAGCTTTTGAGGGAAAATGGCTGGGAATGAAATATCTTACTTTTGAAGTTGGTGACCGAGTAGTCTCTAATTATGAGGCTATTTATCGTACTACCAGAAAAGACCGAAAATTTGATGGTGTTGAAGTTATCCCCATTATTTAATACAGCAACAAGGCTTCTGAAATTGTGATGATAGCTAATTTTAGATCTCCTATCAACAAATTTTGCCTTGAATTCCCATCTGGTTTGATTGAGTCTGAAGAGTATTAAGAAAATGCTAGAAGAGAGTTACTAGAATAAACTGGATATAAGATAAAAAAATTTATTGAAGTTCCTTATCCTATTATGTTCTCTGATCCCTGGAAGAGTAATTAATCAGGTCTTATATACATTGGTATAATAGATGGTGATGATCCTAATTCTAGACAGGAGCAAGAACTAGATGAGGCTGAAAATATTAGAGTCTATCAATTTCCCTTCAATAAAGACCTCAATAAAGCCCTTTATGAATTTGCTGAGAAGAACAATTATGGAGTTGAGGATAAGGTATGGAGTTTATGTCTTGGTCTATTAATGGGCTATAATTTAAAGAAATGATGTAATAATCATATAAGTGAAGTTTGTTCAATAATCAGATAATTTATTCAATTGTTTAGGTTGGTATTTTTTCAATTTCATGGAGTTACCATTTGCTCACATATACAATGATACTCCTGGTAAAACAGAACATTAACAGGCATATTAAGGCTTCAAAAATACCCTCTATAATAAAGAGAGCCTCAGGATAAAGAGCATTACATATCATTTCTAGACTATTATTATTCAAGTACTATTTAACTCTTATTCATTCATTTAGATGTAATTTGGCACATAGCCTTTCATTACAATACCACAAATAATGTACATTATGATGCGAAGAAACAAATTCAATAGGATAGAGTAACTAAAAAAGTCTAATATATCTTCTATCAATGAATATTATACCTAGAGTTTTTTTTACGGATGCTACGGAACCCAAAATATGAGGTTTAAAGCCCATATAATATTTAGAATCAATAAATCCAACTGATAAAAAGGCGAAATCTGGGCATTATGTCTTATAATGCCAGAAGGACCATATAAGTTTAAAGCTTTCATATAGCATATTGATCTATAAATTTGTTTGATTCTTACTAGTAAATATCCATTAGCAGCTTGGACAACTTGGATTCTTGTTTCTTGTGAATCATCATAGAACTAGTGATCTGTTGGTAAAGTAGTTTGTAATGGTTTATTTTTAATAAGAAAAGGTCTATCCATGTTTAAATATTTGTTCAAATCTTTAATATCAAAACACATAGGGAACTATCATTATTATTTCAAATAGTTGAACTAATAAAAATTCTTATAAGTTTTTTTATTAAAATTAACTTATGTCAAATAATATCTCCTAAACTGAACAAAAACAACAATTTAATCAAACCACTTTCAATTAAAAGATTATTTAATGACTTTTTTCCTCATTCATGACTTTTTCTATCGAATCAGTAAACTTAAACCTGAATCTGCCTAGTTTTTTGATCTACAATTTGATATTACCAATTCAATATCATCAAGTGAGAAATCAGGAGGAAGATTTGGACAAGGATTAATGTTTGCTCTTTTAGTTGGATACTTTCTTAAAGGTAATAGTATTAAACTACGATTTTTTTTTATGGATTCTTATATGGATATTGGATTGATCATTTTTATACGTTTGGAAGTTATTTTGGTGTACTAATAGCATTACCTGGTATAATTATTCTAAATTAGGAATTTATAAGAAAACAAGTACCTTTTTTGAATCTCAAACCTCTAAAAATTATATGGAATAATTATCACCTTATATTGATAGAATTATCAAGATACTCAAACCAATAATGACTAAAATTTTCAATGATTCAATCTAACAACTACCAACTTATTACTGTTAATAATTATTCTTCTAGAAAAAAGAGAAAAATTACTCCATAAATAACTCCAATATAAAAACCTAATTTATAGTTAAAATATTTGGATTCCTTTATGACTCGATATATTTATTATAGTTTTACAAGATGGGCATACAGAGTTAAATAATTTATTGGGGCTGATACCTAATGATAAAAAAAATAATCACAAACATCTTATATGATTCCAAAATGTTAATATCTTATATTTAGTTAGAGATAGATTTCATAATTTCATCCTAGAATACGACTATCATTGGTTATGGTTTTACTTAATTGTTTTTTCATGGTTGTTTCTTCTTGAATTTTACTTTCTATCTCATCTATCCATTATAGTTCTACAAAACATGGTACTCTTTCATCATCATTAATGGTGAAGTTTTATATTCTGGCTATAATTAATTCTTAGGTTGTTGTAATATCTATATCTTTGAGTTTTTTCTTTTTTTTTATGGGTCTTTTTGGTCGTCTTAAACTTATTGGTGGATCATCTTCTTAGATATCTCCAATTGATGTTGATTCTTCTGTTAATTAAAACTTCTCATAACTGTTGAACAAATTAGCATTGGTAATTCTTTTTAAGGTCATTAAGTAGTTGATTTAACAATTTTTGCAGTTCTGGTATTGTTATAATTTTTTAACTCTCTTTTAATGCATTCTAACTATAGACCTATTTTTTTACTAACAAATTTTAATCACTTGCAATTTGACTTAAAAATTGTTAAACTTCTAGATTTTGAAACATTATTTAATAAGTTTTGTGACTTCCATAAACCCAGGTCCTTAATTTATTATACAATTTGATAATTTTCTGGACATCTAAGGCAGCTTCTTGAACATTACTATACATTTCACACATAGTTTCAGCTAATTCTTCATAAAAATCCTCTTAATCATACTATTCATCAACTTAATGAAGAATTTCTGATTGATTCTATATTTAACCATCAGTATTCTAGATTATTAGTGTGTTACTATGAGATTTAGTCTTACCATATTCTATACTACCTTACAGAATTTACTGGTACTAGTAAAATAACTTATACACATTTAAACTTTGTCTTTTTGTTACTCATAGGTAGCTTTTCTAGTATAAATTTATTCAAGAATGCTTTAAAGTGCAATTTATGCTTCCTCTATAATTTAAAACTTTGATTGTACTTTGTTTATTTCGATCATTGAGTTTCTTCCTCTTTTTATATTCCTTCCTTTTTTGTTTCCTTTCTAGTTTCCGGGGTTTCATGTTCTCTCCCTTTGATAGTAATAACTTTCTAAATTAATCAATATTTTTTGATACTCATGGCTATTTTCTCCTTAGTGAAATTAATTGAATATTTTAAGTTGCTGATAGTTGTTTTCTTAATCTTTGCCTTCATTACTGCTATTCTCCATCAGATTTAATTGATAATTGTGTAGATATAATGATATATGTTTTAAAAAAGTTGTAATGCTTATCAAACTTACCGGTTCATTAAATACTGAAATAACAAACTCAACAGTTTCATAATTTCATAATGATAACTTATGATAAATGATCATAACATTGTCTTTTTCCCAGCAAAACTTCCCATAAGACCTTTCTTAGCAAATTTATCATTACTAGATAAATCAACAGTAGAATTTCCTGGATTTCGAGGGTTTCCACCTTTAGATTGTGAATAATTATTCCTATCCGGATTCCTTGGAGTACTTTAATCAACTCTAATAGTTCTACCATCTAATTAGGTATCATGAAGTTAATCATATGCTTTTTGTGCTTCATTAACTGATTGAAATTCAACATAGCCATAACCTTTAGGCTTCAAATATAATAGAAATGTACCTTTTAAGTTTCCCTATCAGTAATAATTCTCACACTAGTTACCCTACCACATTGACCAAAATATTTGGAAATACTTTCTTTACTTGATCTAAAAGAAATATTTCCTAGAAATACAGTATTACTTGTTAATTACTTAGGTTCATGCTAATGTTTCTTCATATCATTCATATTGTTCTGTTTAGAGTAAGCTTGCTTTGGTCTATTATTGTTTTTCTTTTATGCTTCACTTACTTTAATTGTTCTTCCCATATGTTAACTTCCATCTAAATCTAATGCTTTCAAAAATTCTGATTTTTTACCAAACTTTACAAATCCAGTTCCTTTTGATCTTCCATCATCCTTCTTTAGTACTCGACAAGATAATGGATCTCCACAAGAACTAAATAATTCATTTAAGGCATCTTAATATGCTTGGTATGAAAGTTGTTGCACACAAACTTAAAATTAACCTTCTTCATCATCTTCTTATTCCATTTTCATTGAATTATTTTTAATTTTCTTACCTTGAACCTCTAAAGAAGACTTTCTACCTTTTAAAGGTTCTTTTTAGATTTCTTCATCTGATTTTTCAACAATTTGAATATTTTTATTTCCTTTCTTGATTTCAGATGATTTCTTTCTTGATTGGTTTTGTTCATTACTTATTGGTTGTTTTTTAATCTTTTTCTTTGGCTATTATTCTTGTTCTGATTATTCTTCAGATTATTCCTTAGGAATTTGCTTGGTTTTTTGTGGAATTTCTAAATTTTTCTTCTTAATGTTAGATTTTTCGACTTGTTTGTTGTTCATTTTTACCTGATTTTTATTAGGTTTAGCTACAATTTCCTCTTAACTAGAATCTTCTTCTTCTTCTGATGATGGCTTCTTAATTGTTGGTTTAAAATTTGATGTTTTTTTCATGTTATTGCCAGTCTTAATCATATTACCCATTTTTTTGTTGTTCTTAGGTGGAGAAATTTCTTCTTATGATGATTCTTCTATAGAACTTTCATCATTTTGTGGTTTTTTGATTTTAATAGGGATAGTTTTTGAAGTTCCTGATTGTGTCTTAAATTGTTTGTTGATTTTTTCTTTGGAAACTGAGGATTCTATTTCCATTGATGACTTTTTATTTTTAGGTTTTTGAGCTTTAATTGGTGGTGTGTCATCTTCATCAGATACTTGTGGTTTTGTCTCATACTTGGCCTTTTTCTTGTATAGTTGTTGTTTTTTGTTGCTTTTGGGTGCAAGTTCTGGGAGTTCACTTTCTTCACTGGAACTTTCATCCTAAAAATACTATTAGATATACTTGAATAACTTGTTGTCTATTTTTCTTACCTTTTATCATTGTTGAATTAATCTTATAATAATAGAACAAAGATATCATTTTATTAAATGATCAAATTTGATATAAAATAGCATAAGAATATTCTTATCTAACTTCATATATTCATCAAATCAATTATTTAGATATTTCAATGGTTGAGTAATATTATCTTTGAAATAATGTTTTATTCAACAATGAACCAATAATAAAAGAGTTTACTTGTTTTAGATGCAAATGCTTTCATTTCCTCAAGAAATTTACTTCAACTTGTTAGTACATCTGAATTTATAACAACACCTGATGTTTATGTTGAGATCAGAGATCAAAAAACTAGATAATATATAGATCAGTTACCATTTTCTATTAAGGAAGAACTTCCACCATCTTAATCCCTTGCTAAAGTAAAGCATTTTGCCATACAAACAGGAGACATAGGTTCCTTATCAGATGTAGATATAGGAGTTCTAGCTTTAACTCATGCTATGTATATTAAGAAAAAAATAGCAGATAAACTAAGGAATAATCCTAATTTAGTACCTGTAATGAAAGAAGCAGATAATCTAATATCAAAAGAAATAGTTGAATATTCTAAAGAAGATACATAAGTAAAGTATGAATCATAAGAATAAGATTAAGGATGGATTACCATTCCAAAACAAGTATAAGAAGAATTATAAGCATCTTCTGAATAAGATATGAGTGATTAAGAAGGATGGGTAACACCTAACAATTATGAAGCTAAAATGACCTAAATTGATACATAATGTCATGAAAAATTCGAAAATTAATTAGAAAAAAATGAAAAAGTGATGTTAATGAGTAGTGATTATGCAATTCAGAATGTGGCTGTTCAAATGGGTATACAACTACTATCATTAGATGGTAGGATTATTAAGGAAATTAGAAGATTTATGTGGTAATGTTACTTATGTTGGAAACAATATAAAATTGAAGATAATAAGATCAAACTTTGTTAAAGGTGTGGATATAATTCTTTATCTAAAATAGCATATAGTATCAATCAAAATGGATAGATAATTTTGCATCGTAAAAAGGGATGGAAACCTAATCTTAAAGTATTAGCTTGGAAAGAGAAAAAATATTAAGAACAATAAAAGAAAAGAAAACATCAAAATCCTAAAAGAAAGAAAAGTATTTTTTATTATTATATTAAAGAATCATCAATTTTTGAAACTATGTGAAAGAATTATGATATTTATCTAAACTTTGTAACTATAGAAGTTATGAATATTAAATCAAACTGAATTAGTTTTTCATCTTCTTCCTTGAATTATTTGATTAATATGATAGGTTTGTTTCTGGATTACAATTTGAGGTTTTTTATTTTTTTTAGTTTTGCTATTTATTTGAGTTACTAAGAAAGGTAATTAAGAACTTGATTGCCATGGAATTTAATTCTGTTTTAGGGTTGGGTCATAAGTTATTGGTAATTTTTCATCACCTTCAAGATAAAATCCATGAGCATCAGTTTTTCTAAGAATATCCTTATTATAATATTTCTAAAGACTAATTTATTTTGCTTATATTTTCTTAGTAGGTTTACCAAGAGATTTAGCTTGTGCATTATATAGTTTACAATTATTAGAAGATTGATATACCATAGCAATAGGTTGATTCTTAGGTTTTCTTCTACTATATATTTTTCCATACTTTGTAGAATTTTTTTCTAATGGTTATGATTATTTTTTTCGATTAGTATTTGATGTATAGATATCCTTTCTAAAGCTAATCTATGTCTTTTCTTCTGATAATATTGATTTTTGTTTCTAAGCATCAAAAAATGTATGATTAAGAGCTTCAGAAGCTGTTAATCTTTGATTTGGATCCATTTTTAAAATTGCTTTTAAAAAAGACATTCCTTTTTGACAAATCTTTCCAAAATATTTTTTCTCTAAAGGATCTAAATTTTGAATTTAAGGGAATTTCATTCCTAAAAATCTTTGATTCTTAATAAATCTCTAATAATGTTCAGGTATAAGTGGTCCAAGAGTCTTTTGAATTAAAAATAATTGATCTAATTCATTTTAGCCTGGAAATAAAGGGTTTCCATCTATTAATTCACACATAATACATCCTACTGCCCATATATCAATTTATTTTCCATATGATCCACCTACTAATAGTTATGGTGGTCGATACCATCTAGTTGCAACATAATCTGTCATTTATTTTTCACCTCTTTCAAGCTTATTAAGCCTTGCAAAACCAAAATCACATATTTTAAGGTCATAATTGTTACTAACTAGTAAATTTTCTGGTTTTATATCTCGATGAATTATTCCTTGTTAATGTAAGTATGTTAGACCCTTAATAATTTGATAAATAAGTTTTCGAATGCTGGAAATTTGTATTCCATTGGGGCTTTTTTAGAGTACCTAAAGAAGATTGTTTTCTACATACTCAAAAACCAGATATACTATACCTTTCTTCCGAAAAGCTTCCTTCATTTCTACCACATTATGGTGAGTTAACATCTTTAATATTTTAACTTCTCTCATAGTAGTCTTCCTGGTATGTTATTCATCATCGGTATCCTTGAATTTTTTAACAGCAACTACTGTTTTATTCTCAAGATCTCGACATTTAAGTACTACTCCATAAGCACCCTCTCCAATAGCTGACATTATTTCATATTTCTGCATATTTTCTATCTTAACTCTCTGCTGAACTTATTTATGATAATAAATTTATCAGTTCAGAAACTCTCAACTTTTCCAATTAAAGTAATAGAATATCTGGTTTCTTAATGGTTCAAGAAACCTTCATAGAGAGTAAAAAATTATTGTTCCTTAGTTTTTCCTTTAAATTCTTTAGAACAATAAGAGTTTTAAATAGAAATTGAACAGTTATTTTTGCATAAAAAATGAATCATAGACCTAGAAATTTGAAATGAATATTGATAAATATATTATTCATCTTAGATATTCAAATTATAAGCATATATATATATTATAACCAAAGAAGATTGATCCAATCAATTACAACATGGTTCATTGTATTATTTTTGGCGCTTTATTTCTGCTGATGATTTGGGTAAAATTT
>CASCJZ010000013.1:0-23215 GCA_949152475.1 Terebella lapidaria
CTGATTACTTAGTTCATTAGAATTCCTTATGCTTTCACTCATAAAACAAGTTAACAATTTGAAATTTTCCATCATTACTTTTGTAACTATTTAAAGCAGTAATAATCTTGATAAACAATCACTAATTGTGAATGTTTAGTGTATACAGTAATTGCTTTAGATTTGAACATGACTAGCTAACTAAAGAGTTTATAAAACTCAAGAAATATGATATCTATAAGAAATTGGTCACTAATAGATTCTAATTTTATTGAGAAATTCTATTGGATACATATTGGATTTTATTCTTTTTTTGAACTACTCTCTGTATTTTCAATGATAATAAAATTATTCTGTTTATCAATATTTTATCTAAATATCACTTTATTTCTCTGATTTTAAATGGAGAAATCTTTATATTATCAGTTTTCTCCAGTAATCCGCTTATTCGATGATTAGTGTTATGCGCTAGTTCTGTCTATTATATCACTCTTTTTTAGATTGATCAATTGGGGAGATTCTCTAATGATTACCTTTAAATTTCACAAATTAAGGTTGTATGTTGTTCTATTGGTTTCTCATCATACTATAACAATGTAATTCTGATTGTAATTCCTCTATGGTCCTTTCTAATCTTAAAATTTATTGATTTTTAAGGATTAATTGACTTTCTTGATGGCTATGAGTGTTAATTATTTAATCATGGTTATTTTTCTAATATTGCAGTTGTTTCTTGAGAGTATGGTCTAATTCTTGTTGCACCTTAATTATTTCCTCTGCTTATAATAATTTTTCTTGAATTTATTGATATTTATGTTGAATATTTTAATGTTAATCTAAAACTTTTATTAATTGTTCCTTATATTGGATGATTTATTTTTCTTGAGTTTTGATTATGACTTATTTTGAATATTATAATTCCTTAGTAAGTTGATTAACTTCTTAAGATATAAGTACAATTGTTTCTTCTTGAAGATTAGATTATTTGTCCCTTTTTTTGTTCCTTTTGATTAGATTCTACCTCTAATAAGTTAATTTGATACCCTATTTTGATTTAATTTTCCTTTAATTTTTTAATTTCTGATGAATAATTATCTAATAATATTCTTAATTCTTTGACTATTGCTTCTTAATTATATAATTTATTCTTTAGTTGTTCTATTTCCATCTTCATCTCTTTAATTCTCATGTTTTCATTACCTTCCTTTTTTAGAAATCTCAAATATTAACATTGAATTTTCCTACTTTTAATTTATTATGTCCATCTTCTAATAGAATTCTATTTTCTTGGATTGATTTTATTTGATGTTCCAATTTATATATTTTTTACTCTAATTCTTGTATGTATTGAATTTATCCTTGGGTATATTTTTTATGTTCTTTCATTTGTTGTAATTATTGATTGAATGCCAGTAGTTATTGATGTACTTTTGTGAGTTAAATCAATTTATTATAGGTTTATTGTTGATTATTTGATTGTTCAGCTATGATGATTTCTTTCCTTTCTAATTCTATTTGATAATAGTAGAATCTTAATAAGAAATCCATCTTGTTAATGCTTAAAATTGAAGGATAATGATGATTGAGCTGAGATATTTCCATATAATTGACTTGAGGTATTGTTAAAGGATTCTGCTGATAGATTCCACATGAATATTTTCTATATAATAAATAGTTGAATATTCTATTTAGATTATTGTTAATTATCTACTTTTAATAATGAATCAATCACCCATTAAGAATTAACTCATTAAAAAATACCCTTATTAACACATTTGTGTTGATAATGAGACTCAAATAATTAGTCTTTTTGGGAGTAAAACTAATAAAAGTAGTAAAATCCTCATAACTAACTTAAGAATATGTCTATATAACTAGGAATAGATCTAATATGAAATACCATTAGGTTATTTCCTTAGAGTTGATAGAAACTTTGAACAATCTGGTCTATCTTACCTAGATTTTACCTTAAAGTTAGGTACTAATATTAAAATTAAATACCTTGAAGGTAAATTAGCACAAAGTAATAATGTCTATAGTATTATGGTTAAATTGTTAGAAAATTCATATGAATGGGTTAAGCTTAGTTCAATAGATATTAATTCTAATCAATTATGTGGTAAATGGTAACCCCCAACTAAATTTGAAATTTAAGAATCATAATTTTTTGATAATAATAATTGGAATCTATTTCCAACATATCCAGAAAGTTTTATAGTACCTAAACCTTATATTGGGAAAAGGGAAGAACAAGATAGATTAGTTATTTTAAGTTATGTTTATTAATCTAATAAGAATAAAGTAGCATTATGGAGGACAGGACCAGGAAAACCAGATTCATCAGAGTTAGAATGGATAGGAAAGTCTACTAAACATAATCTAGTAATAGAAATTAAAACCAAAAAATCTAGTAAAAGTGGAGCATCTAGAATAGTAGAAATAGATACTCTTATTAATTTAAGATAGTCTCTTGGTAAAGTACTTCAATATTCTATTACTGGTAATGACTATCAAAAATGGATAAATTTAATGAATAATTCTAAATGGTTTGATCAAATTCACCTTTTGTTGACAGAAGCACATTTTATAGCCAGTCAAATGCTTAATTAGAAGAGTAATATTACAATAGTTTCTGAGCAAGAAGTTAGAGGTGCCCAATTAACTGCTTTAGCTCAAATTATGTTGAATTCATAATGTCGAACAATTAATGGTTTTATGGATTTACTTGAAACAGAATTTCTTCAATTTGGTATAGGTAAATCTATTAAAAAGTAAAAATAAGATGATAAGGGTATTGCTTTAATTCAATTTTTGGATTGTGTATATCAACTAAGTAAGATATACCCTTTAAGTTTCTAATTTAATGATGATTATTTAGGGAGTATTGCTAAGAATGTTTATTCTAATCGTTATGGTAATTTTCTCTATCTTAATAAAACTCTATCAGTAATTTATATTCTTATTAAAGGATAATAATCGAATGTAATATGAGAAATATTTATCTATTCTAAATGAATTTCAAGATAATTATTCATAATATAGAAATTGTTTCTATGTTAGTTCAGATGATTCAGATATGTTTGAGTTCAAAAAATCCATATCTATGAAATAAATAAGATTATTTGAACCATTTCTAACTAGAATATTTATTCAAAGACAAGATGAAACTTCTTATCAAAGACATCGAAAAATAGCACAAAAACATCTTCAATTAAAACAAGAAACAGAATAACTTAGAAGAATAATCAATTTACAACACTCACAAATAGCTAAAAAGAAGAAAACTCTGAAATAACTGAAGTCAATGCAAATGGAATGATTTTATATATCAATCTCAAAAGTACAGTAATAATTTATTTTTAAATTCAATGTAGGCATTAAAATCAAAATATCTTATTCTATTGCATGTTGAAAGGTAAAGCATCTTTGTATTCTGTGCTAATCCTGATATTCATGCTTAGCACTGCTGCCTTTAGCTCTATCAAACTTGATAATATTGAAAATTAGGGATATAATCAAGTGTTTTCTAATGTTACAATTGGTGGAGCTCAAATAGAATGTATTTAAGTGAATGATGCTGATTCAAAAAAGATAGTATTAATTCGGGTGATGGATAATATAGTTACTACCTTTATTATTAACAATTAAACCTACAGCTATGAATCAATGAGTGATTCAAGTGCTAAGAATGATTTAAATACCTGTAGAATGTCAAAAGACTTTAAAACTTTTATCACAGGTGGGGAAAGATCAAAAGATATACATTTACAACTATACAAACTCTATAAACACTACAAATCCATTAAACTTTATTAGTGCAGTATATGCCAATGATGTAGGAATTATTGCAACTATGACACTAACCAAAAATGCATATTTATTAATTGCTGGAGGAACGAGCAGACATCTAATTTTTTATACTCGTCAAGAAAATAGCACCTATTAAGAAAATTCAAGCTACATCATCACCCCTAATCAAGCATAAAATAATATATAAGCATTAGCCATGACTGATAAGTATATCTTTGCATCAATGAATAATTCACCTAGCCTAACAGTCTATTAATATTCAGAGTCATCAACTAAGCCAACACCAATTACA
This sequence comes from Terebella lapidaria, assembly GCA_949152475.1. Lineage (NCBI taxonomy): Eukaryota > Metazoa > Annelida > Polychaeta > Terebellida > Terebellidae > Terebella > Terebella lapidaria. The sequence goes on from CASCJZ010000013.1 coordinate 4,082, forward strand.
ACAGTCTCTTCAAAGAGTTTTGTCAAGGAAATAGTATTAGCTTATAACCATTCAGATTCTCTAGAATTAGCTAAAATTAATGTGATTACTAAGGAAATCGATTACACTGTTCGATTATATAACTATAATGAAAGTCAAAATGCATATATACAGCAACAGATTATTAAAAGTAGTCTATATGAGATTTTTGATATTTGTATGCCTGACAATCCTTATATATTGGCAATAGGTGGGGAAAGAAAATACAACAACTATTTGGACACGTGATAAATTGAATGATAATTTTACTCTATCTCAAACTATATAACTTGATAATTGGGGAAGAAGTATTCGATTTTCTAAAGATGGGAAAAGAATAGCAACTGGAGATGATAGTGGTGCATTAACTCTTTTCATATTGGGTAATTGTACAAGTATATATGTATTATCAGATGGATATTGTACAGTAGCAGCTTGGTTTTGGGTTGTATTAACCTTAATAATTGTTTTGATAATTGTTGGGGTGTTGTTTTTATTCAGGAAGAAAATTATTGCTGCTTTTATTTCATGGAGAAAGAAAAAGCAAGAACAAGATCCCTTGAATGCTGCTGAAGATCATGAGAATTAAGGACACTATCAAAAATAACTTTGATTCTCGATTAAAAAAATACATAGTGTAAATTGTATTTTAAGATAATAATCAAATTTTCTTGGTTAATTAGCTTTTATACATTTAATATGATGTCTTTCTTAGAAGGGAAAATTCTAAATAGTCAAAATTAATTGATGATTACTTAGAAACAAGAATAGCCCACCATCCCCAATAAATATTACAAAGGAGATAACCTATGATCAGTTGCTGCTAGAGTTTTTAAGCCTCAGCAATACAATCTACATTAAATTCATCCTTTTTAACCATTAATATATATTTCTCTAAATCCTTTTCCTTTGCAAGGCAATAACATTTCAAGAATCTTGAGATTTCCTTCTTTGAATCTGTTGAAATTGGTTTAAAAACTAAAATATGGAGGTTTTTCAACATTGTAGTCATATGAGCATTCATTAATATAGTTAGCAATGTCAAAAATGGTATAGTTCCATTTGGAATATTAATAGTCAATAAGGACTACTTGTTTATCTGAATTACGAATCAGAATATTATTAGCTAGTAAGTCATTATGGCCAAATACAATAGAATTCTCACTAAGCTATTAAAATTATTTTTTTGATAAATTAGATCTCTTCCTTGGTTACCCATTTCCTTAATTATTTAATAATTTCCATCTCTCTTTCATTAAAAAATAGGCAGGCTCATTTTAGTTAAGCATTTATTCAATAACTTATCTTATCCTTCAAAAAACAATGATTGAAAGATTGTTTCTTTTGGTAGTTTAGGATTTAGTTCATGAAATCTCCTGAGTGTAAATACCACTCTTTCATAGTAGCTAGGAATTAACATTTGTTATGATTTTAGGACTGTAGATTCTATAAACTCTTCCATTCTAGCATCTTCCGTCATTTATATATTTTAGGGCCTAAGTTTTCATCTGAAAGGAATTCAATATACATATTGTTCATATCCCCTATTTAAGAATATATCTATGATTAAAGGAATTTATTTACTTTCTTTAGATTCACCAAATTTTCGATAGATTAGAGGTGGAACTGGAAGGTTAAGAGATGATACCTTATATGTTTAATTAGTGATTCCTACCATTCTTTCTACTACTATATCTTCTAATTTAAGTTTAGAATAAGATTCAATATTCTGTTGTACTATTGTAGCTATGGTTTTATGTGTAGGTGATATTGTTTATTCTTACATTTTGAAATCTTGGTAAATACAATTTAAAAAAGATAATATTAATTAAGATAAGTTCTAAAAAGGAATCATTTCTTTATTTATTGTTCTAATGTTTGTCTGATGGTTTTCCACTGTGAAAAACTAGCTACATTTTCTACTGCAACTTTCTTATTGTCTAAATGTTTCAATTAATTGTATTGTAATGATTCTTATATTATAGGTAAAGTTGCCTATATTTCACCTTTATTAAGATTATTAAGCATATTTTTTTCCTTCTATTATATGACTACACAATTTCTATATGGTTTTATATGGGCTGGTTCAATAGTATTAGTTCTTATTAAATTGGTATTAGCATATAATCTTTGTAGCTTAGCATTTACTGTAGATGATGGTCTTGATTATGGTTGATTAGGATCTATTGTTTTTACTATAGGTAGATTGGAGGTTTTAAGGAGATCAGGTGATGGTACAAAGTGTTAAGAATAGGTATTTTCTTTCATTGGTACTTCATGAAGGGTCTATAATTTAGGTAGGGGTGGTATCACTACTTGATAATGATTATTGATAATTTTTTCAATTTTTTAAGGATTAGAAGAGTCCTTTTCGGAGTAATTCTTCAAAACATTCTTCTACTCTTGGCTAAAGTTCTGACATTCTATAATTGAATATATAATATGTAACTAACATCTATATCTGAAAAATAAAATATCATAGCTTGAAATTGTTAATATCTAAATCTTAATTTATTTCTTCTTTCTTTATCCCTGACCCAAGGACGGTATTGTTTCTCACTAAAGGTTGATTACATGCTTATTTTAGACTTTTTTAGAACGAGAATTTCTTGCATGACATCGATATTGAGCTGTTTTTAGCATGGGTCTTGAGTTAAGACTCTTGCCAATAGACAAGCTGATTAAGGACGGATTACCATGATTTTGCTGTTTATGTACTATTGAAAATAAGTATTGAAATCCATTGGAATTATCTTATTCTTTGAATTAGGAAGGAAATCTATCCTGATTTCTAGTCTTAAATCCATTTCTTGAATGAATTTTACCTGCAGTTGGATGTTGTTGATAACTCCTTTCAGAAATGCCAAAAGAATGCTTTAAAAATTTATCTTTTCTTTCTTCTTGAACAAATTTCCACTTTTGAGAGAGTTTTTTCTTTTGATTTTCTCGATAAATTTGAAAGGAACTTTTTTTTAGGTGGTGTTGGTAAAACTTATGATGCATAATTGTTTAAAAGAAGTCCTTGTGGATTTGACAATTGCTTTTTCTTGATGATAAGGTCCTTAATACGCAAAGAAGTTAATTTATTTTATTTAGACTTTCTGGAATAGCTTTCAATTTCTCCTACTTAAATAGTAGTTGCCATGTATATATATATATGTTTATTGGGAAAATCTTAAACAAAAGGGAAGTAAAAATGAGGAAGAATAAGAAAACCTATCAAAGGAAGTAAAACAACTAAGCAGGTACAATACAGAGGAGAAGTAAGAAAAGTAATATTTACAAGAACCTAAAGACTTGTAATGGAGAAATTCAGCATGAAAGAAGTTATATGATCATAAGCTTAAGGCCAAAATGATAATTTCTGTATAAATTCAAATTAATTCAATTAATAGGAGAAACTGGATGAAGAAGTTTTTAAATAAGGTTTAGTACTTTTTTAATTTAATATGATTAGAGAACATATTAAATTATACAAATGGAATATGTTAAAAAACATTAAACTACCAAAGGGTTACACTGGAACACCATTGAGGATCAATATTATGTGTAATTTTTAGCCTTATACCTTGATAAATTGCCAGATGATCCTGATTAGAGAACTAAGCATCGACTTTATGACTTAATGGCAATGTACATTGGTACAAGAGATAGGCATCAATGTAGAATTCATTTTCAGTCTAATATTAAACTTAAGTTATCTCGGAAAAAACTTAAGTTAGAACAGGAAAAGTACACATGTAAATAAGCTGCTAAATAAAGGATCACACCCTGCTATAGTTCTATTAGCTTAAAAAAATCAATTTTATATCATATTCTTTAGATAACAAAGTAAACAGATTCTAACAAGATCTCCTAAAATTCAACTAAGGACGACAGGAATATTGCTATCAAGAAATGGGAATCATTAGGGTTATTCATTGAACAAGTTAATCAGAACTTAGAGGCTAATTTAAAAGCAATTTTTGAAAACTCCTACACCCCAATCGAAACAATTATTTTGAAAAATGATTTGGAGAAGTATCACGAAATTTTTAAGGGTCTACCAGATACAATAAAACATTATCTTCATACAATTGCAAATTCCACTGCCAGTAGCTAGAAACCTAGAAATCTAATTGTTGGATTAGTAATGAAGAAGATAAATTTAGGTTTAAATTAATTTAAGCTCACAGAATACTAAATCGAGTCAAGAAAAGTTCAAAGTAGTCCGAATGATCCAACTCAACTTTCCCATAAAATTTATGAGTTCTTTCTGGCGGAGTACTCTGAAACAATAGCTCGTAATGTTATAAGTGAGTTAAAAGCAGACATTGATCAAAGAAACATCCCTGAAATTATCGAGAAGCTCAAACTCAAAGAAAAATAATTTGGGGAGGCATGACATCTTAATGATTATTCTTGCTACAATGATTATTACAGGAACTCAAAGCTACTGATGTAGCACCATTTGTCATTTTTGGAAGAATTTGTTGCTATGGTCGATTAAATTTTTGTATTCATTCATACGATGCTAATTTGAATATATTTCTGCCAATGGTCGACTCACATAAATCACAATTGAGTCAGGGAGTGGATATTAATAATTATCTTAGGAATTATGTTTTCTCGGTAGCATATGATTATAAAAAATACTTATTGTATATAACTCCTTTTTCTCGTGATATATCACTTTGTTTCTTACAAATCTTATAATATTATGATGAAAGAAACTAACCTCTGGCCAAAGCAAGCTAACAAACATTTTTTGCTGGATTACATGTAGTCATATTCTCTGAACTAAATGTTTTAAGAAAACCCAAACATTTTTTTGGTGATTTATCAATCTACTTGGAAATGGGATAATTCTAGAGAAACAATGACCAAGTCAGATCACATTTTGATCATAAGTTTTCGGAATTCAAAAATGATTTCACTAGTTTTTACAAGAAACTTTAGGATGTGACTATTGAAGAATATCCACATTAATACGATCTTAAAGATTAGTTTTAAAGAGCTATCAGCTATCTGGAAACCAAAATAGAACATTGCAGACAGAAAAATCTCTAGTGCCATCGAGAATAGATCTTAAAGAAACAAATTGAAAGCAAAAGATCAACCATTATTAAAAACCTCTATCCTGAAAATCTTTTAGAGCAAAGCATCCCTCAAATAGATCATTCTTTCTGGAACGAAAGAAGTGAGAGACTTATTTGATCAGCATTCCATCAATTAATCTTTATCATTAGGCAGATTATCTATAGAAATTCATTATTATTCTAGAGTTTAAGATTAGTATCAATATTTATTGTTAATATATCTGCTGATTTAACCCATCCTTTTAAGCCTATTGCCTATTCTCTTTTTTATTTCATGCTTCAGGTTAATAGGTAGGCAATTAATTTCTTAGAAAAGAAAAAATACTCCAACCAAACTTAAAACAGTTCCATCTTTTACAATTCCTGTGAAGAAGTAGAGTAAACCCATGAAACAGTGCAAAATTGGGTCATTCAATTTGAGAAATTATTGGAGTTGGTTTATAGCTATTGTGTTTTCTTGGCTGCCATAAATCTTTGAAGTGGAAACTTTGGCATAGGAAGGGAGGATCTTCTATCCCAGTTACTATCTAGGTAACCCATGATTTGCTTTGCTTAATCTCTCTGCTCTGATAGCTCTATGGTATAAGTAAGCATTCTTCTGGGTTTAATGACACCATTCTTATTAATATCAAGCTATACAACACTGCTTTATGATTACATAATTTGCTGTATTTTACTCTGATTTATAAATCTATTAACAAGCTTATTCTTGTAATTGATTATATTTATTGGTTTTAGACGAACTTATTCAAGTCGAAGGCAGACAATTCATTGATATAATTGAGATCCTTATTTTATTGCCATCTACATATAGTTGACATTCTTACTTATCCAAGTGATTGAGGATGGAACTATTTAATTTCTCAGGGGAATAAAGAATGTGATGCAATTGAAGAAATTTAGCTTACTTATTACAACATTATACAAAAGCAAAGTTAATTCTATTGAAAATAGGTGGAAATATTTAAATAAAGTAACTTGAATATATTTATGAAATATGATGGAATTTGATTGTGATTATGATTAGTATCGGTTGTCGAGGAACATTAAATCCTAATTCTGTTAGGCAGTTATTTGAGGTTAACGGTTGACCCCTTTGTGGAAGACATTAAAAAATTTAAAATTCAATCTAATTCAACCAAAAAAGGAAAGATTAAGATTTAAACATGATCTCTGAACCTTTTAAGGCAGAAAACGAAGATAAAAAAAAATAAATATTTTTCTGGAAAAAAAAGCTGCGTGTATGAGTTTTTAAATTTCAAAGTTTTTAAAAATTTCTTATCTAATTTAATTAAAAGAATTATGAAGAAGGTTTCACAGTTCCACATAAAATCTATGGTCTTTCTTATGGTTGTAGGTTTAGTTGGAGAGGTCTTTTCAAGTGGCCTTAACAACAACATCAACTATGTCAAGAATGCACACTTCAATGAACCATGGATGTATGGAAAAGTTATGGGTAAACATTTTTCTGATCCCTGGAAAATAAACGGGTGGTAGTTCAATGGAAGTATAGAGATTGGGACGGCATCATTCTATGGCAAAGATTTTCCTCATCAAGTTCTTGAGCTAGAGGCCTAAGGAAACTCTCATATACATCAAGTTCTTTGGTTACCCCAAGATTATTGCTATGTCATTAGCATAGAATGGTGTGCTCGCTTTCCCTGCGCAAACAGTGAATCCTTTAGAGTATATTGGAATGGCCAATTAGTTGGGGATTTTCAAGCCAATGACAGGGAAGTTCATGTTGAAAGAATAGTGGTACAGGGTACTGCTGGGCAAAACAATCTGTCCATTGAAGGTAGAGGTGAAGTTGATGGTATTGGAGCCATTTTAAATTTTGTGACTGTCAATCCCATCAGTCGCAGCAACCGGTATGTTTTACCATCACGTCTCAACATCATTTCTAATGGTGACTTTGAAAAACCCCAGATCAATGTTGATACAACTGTTTACTCAAGCAATGAAGTTCCAGGATGGATTTATCAATCCATTGAAATTGGAGACAGACTTTTTTATACTGGTGGTCGATATGCTACTCAAGCTGTTAGATTGACACCTTCAACAAGAAATATTACTCAGGTGATATAACTTCCATCTGCATAAAGGTATGAACTTCTTTATGTAATTTCTCAGATAGGAATGAATTAGTTTGAAGTTGTTTGGAACGGTAGAATGCTTCGCAATCACACCCAAACTTTGAGCAGCATCTAAGCTATACAAATTTTTGTCGACGGAAATGAGGGTGAAAACATTCTAACTTTTATCTCAGGACCATCAGGCACTGTTCTTGACAATATCAGGCTTCATAGATATCAAGATTAATCAAGAGAAACCGAATTGACATGTGACTTAATTTATAGAGATTGATTTCTTTGATTAAATCCACATAATACTACTAGATTTTTCAATCAAATAATTAAATGGTAATTCAGACTTCGCATTCTCTTTCCTTCTTTTATCTTATCTTATTTTCTTTTCTTTTCTCTCTCTTTCCTCTTCTGTTTCTATTAGATAATGATGCTCTCTTCGGGATGGTTTCTATTAGATTATATTTCCAGTTAAATAATAAATTTACAAAAGTTAATTTAGGACTCATGAAACAGCAAAGATATCGTCTTATGAAGATCTTTGAAATCTAAAACAGCTACTAAAAGCATAAGCATAGGCTCCTCTAAATCTAAAACTTTGACACCAATAGAAAAGTTTCTATTTTTGTGACAAAATTGTCAAGCTCATTAATTCATACAAAAAAATAGATTGACCCATTAGATATTTACAACCCCTAAAGAACTAGAATTCAGGCATTCATGAGAAACTTACTGAGGGTGTACACCAGAAATACTAAAAATAAAAGTTTGCAGTCTAACCAGTGCCTCTAGTTTTAAAGTTTAGCTTCAGCAAGCAGAGTTAAAGAGCAAAATATGAAAATCACAAACAAAATTGCAATAACTAAAAGTTCATACAACAAATTTAGAGAAAGTAACAGTTATCAGAAAAGAGATGTGCCCAACTCTAGTCATAAAATCATTAAATTGCTAGAAAATCAACTGGGTTTAAAACTTAAAGTTTTTTTACACTGCTGAGTAAAAATGTGAAGCTCAAGCCTAAAAACCAACCAACCTGCATCCAATAGAAATAACTCCTACACCGTCAGAAACAAATATTCTATCTGAAAAATTAATACCAACAGTTGATTACTAATTATTTTTCAGTTATTTTATTCATTTGTTTCTGAAATTTCCCTTTTATAAGCGATATTAAAATGTATTAGTAACAGAAAATTTTAATTACTCATGATTAAAAGTGTATTTTAGAACATAATTCTTTTCATAATTAAGAGAAAAATTATAATGTAAGAGATCGAAGTTACAATAATCAATCCCACCACAGCAATGCTGTCACTGGCCTGCTTAAGCATCCTACTAATCATCATGAACTAACTAATCACTATCGTGCATGATGGATTTCTAAGGATCTGGAAAGCCAAAGATTTATTCCTCATATGGTCAATGAGAATGCTTGTTATGCTTTTAATGTTTATAGTTGCTTACTAAGATAGAATTTTGATCCGAAAGGGATAACTGATCTACTTTAACACCTAAGATTACCACTTATAATTTTAATAAAGCTCCATCATTATTGCCTAAGCTCCTTGGTCGATAAAAAGATCGTTTTTTTAGAATTAGAAACTCCTATTTTCAAGCTATTTAGTTCCAAAATTATGTCTATGTCAGTCATAATCCTAGCCACCAAATAAATTTTTCAAAAAGAGAGGTGATAAAGCTGCCAGTGTGTGAGGCTTTCCAAATTTTAAAGATAAATTGTATGTTGGTTCAGATGATAAGAGACGACCTTTCTTGAGCATAAATTCCAATAGCTTTTCCCACATCAATTTATTCTAACTTTTAGTAGTGCTTGTTTTTTCAGACTAGTGTATTAGTTTTGTAAATTATTTTGATCACCTTGAATGGAAATGGTTCAAAGTGACGGAAATAGACTTGGAAACTACAATTGCTACTGTTATTGCATCTGATAATAAGATCACTTACATTTCAGAAGACAAATCTTCAACAAATTTGCTTTAGCTATTTCTAAGGTAGAAATTAATGATAAGGCAATTACTTTACATATCCATAAATGATTATTATCATGCTTCTGAATATTTAATAGTTTATCATTCAAGCTGAGACCTTATTTGGCTATTTTTTGTTTCCAACAGGCTTCAGTGTCCATTATGTCTTGGTTATCTTTAAATATGAAAACAAACTCTATTCTATTGCTACCAACACAAACCACCTCTAAAAGATATTATTTAATCAATTTTACTATAGTTGGTATTTAATTGGAAGATTTATTAATAATGAGCTTAACAAAAGGAATGGGGTGTAACTAGATAGTATGAGTTTAGTGGCAAGACATATAGTCAATCTCATCAAATGATCTCTTACTTTCTAGGTTTTGGTGAGGTGAGAAATATATCCTTTTAGATAATATGATGGAGATGAGTACAGCTCTGAGCACCAATCAGTATATTCACAATGATAAACCACATCTACATCTTAAAATCGTCATTGTTGTTGATGTATTTGCTTCTAAAACTATTAGAATCAAGGATTCTCAATCACTCTGATTACATTCTGGAGGGGGGAAGTTGTCGGAATTGCTGCTTATGGTTGTGCAGGAAGATACTGTAATATCTAGTCGGACCATTTTAGCCGACTAATTCCAACTTCAAAATTGATGTCATTGATGAGTAGATTGGAGATTCTAGTCCAATAGATAGCATTATAGGCTCTCCTTTTCATCATTCAAGATAGCAATTTAATCAGCCTATATTATCAATATTATCGATATTATCTAATATTGTCGATATTTATTGACTATCTATGAAACTTGTTGTGCTATCAAAATTTCCTTTTTCAGTTAGAAAGGAAAGTCAAAGAAACATGGAAAAAGATCAGAGCAACAATGGAGTCACAAAGTGAGTCCACTACCATCTACAACGAACAACTCTTAGAAAAAATGAGAAGTCAATATAAAATAATAAATAGCCTGATCCAGGAAAAACAATAGCTATCCTCGAAGGTGCAGTAACTTGAAAGCAGAAAGAAAGAAAGGTCACATGAGGACTCCTCAAAGGCCCATAAAGTGATCCTCAAACAAAGCCAGGTGATAGATGAGCAGAATGAACAGCTGAAAAGATAGAAAAATGATTATGTTTGGTCAATACAGAACCAAGTAAAGCTGATAGAATAACTATTAGGGAAGAAGAAGACACCACTTCATATGGTTTCCTCAGTTGAGACATGCTTGTTAAATTCAGTAGAAGGATACAATTATTGTGCTTTTCTTTCTATCTCTCAAAAAATTTATTATCTTCAAATGAGTAGTTCAACCTCTATGAAGTTTAGACACCTGCTCCAATGATTATTCATTTCATTAATTTCTCTGAGTATCCATTAAAAAATGAGAACTATAAGAAATTCGATTATTGGAACTGCTTATTTTAACTAAATCATTCTTTGGTAGTGACTTTTTCAATTGTTTTCCCAACACCAAAAGTTATTAATCCAATAAAAGACCCTAGAGTTGCTGCTCCAACTGTTCCAACAGCTCCCATTCCACTTGCATAGGCAATAATTGATCCAGTTGCCATTCCTATTTGGGTTAAAAAATCAATTTTATTCGTATTCTTATTATAGTGTATTCTGTATGTTGTACTTTGAAGTGTAGAAACTCTTTTATCTGCTTCCCAGTTAAGGATCATTGCAGTACAAAGTCCCTCAGATAGAAATATTCCAGCTATACTTGAATACATTTGTAGTCTCAAGAATTGTTCAAATTCTATCATTTTTTTATTTCTGAGAATGAAAGTTGGTGTTACTGCAATGATTCCTAAAACTGATCCTAATTGAATTCCTTTTAGGAAACAATGCCAATATAATCTACCCCCATTTGTTAGGGCTGAATCTTGTCTATTATCCCAAGTTCTTTCTTCTTCCTCACTCATAATGTATAATTAGACTAAAACTACCTGTTTTTAATGATCATAATTATTATTTAATCAAGGTGCTTGTTTGGTGAAGGCTTCTAGTCCCGTAATAGCCCTTCCAATTATTAAAGCATGAATATCATTGGTATGTTATCTATATCTCTATATGTTTATACTGACAATAAATTGTTGAAAAATGACATTATCTCGTGCTACTCTTTTTGAATTAAATATCGGAATTGTTGCAGCTTCTTCCTGTGGAGGGAATTGCCCACGTCGGATGATGAAGCTAAAAGTTGCCACTGCCATCTGACAAATTGAACTTCGAAAGGGATATTAAGGAAAAGGAATTATTAGAAAAGAGATGTAACCATGGAATGATTCAAATAAGCACCTCTAAATTATTAAAAACCTCAATAATGAGAGTTACAGTCACAGTCGGGGTCTCAAATAAAAGTGTTTAAATGATCTTATCACGGAATAAATTTCTTCTTTAATGGTAAAATAATAGAGAGATTTCTTGAATTTTTATTAATTTTTCTCTCATTTAAGCATGTAAAGAGTAACTCCAATATTTTTGTATTTATATGATGAAATTATTTTATTTCTGCACTAGAGCTAGTTTATCGTTACTGTTGATAGTATCTCTATAATTAAGAGTATTTAGACTAGATTAGTGAAGCTTATTCCAGATTTTAAAGATATACTAATTCATATAGTTATTTAAATATTCATAATCTATTTTTTAATGAATCCAGAAGAAATAAAAGCAGAAACTTTGAACTTTTTCGAAACAGTCAACCACCCCAATATCTTCTCTAGGGATACTCCAAAGCAAGGGCTGCTAGTTAATCATATCAACAACAATAAAATCATGAATGAAAATTAATCTATTAAACTTATGGACGGAGTAATCGTTGCTATTTTAAAGCTGGTTGCTCATTGCTTCGAACCTGCTCAAATAAGGGTTGAACATATCGTCAAGCAAAATAATAGATGGGGATTACAAGGAGCTATATGCTATAGGAGCAATTTGGAACCTGAAGGAAATTAGGATTCCAGATATGACCCTCGTGAGTACAATTAACACACTGATGAGGAAACTGAGCTGATTTGGAGCCTGGGAAAAGTATGGCTGCAGATAACAACTGGGATAAAAATCAACCACATCAATGAGGTGAATGAAGATATTGTCATGCAACAACTTCAACAGAAAGTTGGGAATTAAAATATCGCAGAAATCTTGAAGAAAATGTTAAAGGTCCTTCCAGAAGAGAGAATCTGTCTCAGGTAGCTAATTTCTAGTGGTCATTTTGAGTCCCTCAGTGAGACTCATGATATGCTTACCTATTCATCTCTTGTGAACCATATTCAAAGATCTATCACGAGGAAGAAAAACAATTTAGTTAGTTCCAACAATGGCTTTGAGGAAGAACTGTTTTATAGGAATTTTAGCGACCAACTTGAAATAGATTAGTTTATGTATGAAGTTAAAAAAATTATTCAGAAACATTTCGGGAACAAAAATGGAGAGACTTATGAAGTCGATTTCAGTTGTTAAATCATCAATATTGAGAGGTTTCTAGTGCTGAAGAGGCTTGACTAGGAAAGAGAGGCCGAGGGTTATGACAGGATACTCTTTGAAAACAGAAAGTTATACTCTGACTTTGTACATAGAAAGTGTTTATTGGAGGGTCGTGTTGCAAAAATCAAAAAAATCAGAAAATATAGGACACTAGAGAAAAAATATCCTTAGTGCTTTCGTTATTATGAGCAGCTAGATCCTGATGACATTTACAGACATTTCAAAGGGGTACTTATATATTATATCTGAAGTACTTAGCTGACTATATTCTCCCTCTCGGCAAAAAGAAAAACCAGGTTCAACCAACTTAGGCTTTATAAATCAAGAGATAAATGGTATTGCTTTTGTTGGCTCGAACATCAAGGTTTGTGTTTCAATCAGCAAGAGAATACTTGTTCCGACCCTTTCTCCCAGAAACAGAAAAGTACATAACTATTAGAGCTGTGATTAAGGCAATTAAAGAATGCTCCAACAAGAACCGACTTTCTGAGCTTGAAACTAAAATTCGCCAACTATATTTTTGATTATAGTTTAATTTATCAAACATGAACTATGAAAATTGATGTAAAATTAATCACAATTTTGATGGAATATGGATTTTGTATCCAAGATACTCACTTATCTGATCAAGAATGACCTCAGTAGCTCCATCAATGTCCGATTAAGTTATACCATGTAGGATTTCTTGCATTAGTTCTGGAGTGAGTTCATAATCAGACTCAGGTGATAGATGAACAGAATGAACAGCTGAAAAGATAGAAAAATGATTATGTTTGGTCAATACAGAACCAAGCAAAGCTGATAGAATAACTATTAGGGAAGAAGAAGACACCACTTCATATGGTTTCCTCAGTTGAGACATGCTTGTTAAATTCAGTAGAAGGATACAATTATTGTGCTTTTCTTTCTATCTCTCAAAAAATTTATTATCTTCAAATGAGTAGTTCAACCTCTATGAAGTTTAGACACCTGCTCCAATGATTATTCATTTCATTAATTTCTCTGAGTATCCATTAAAAAATGAGAACTATAAGAAATTCGATTATTGGAACTGCTTATTTTAACTAAATCATTCTTTGGTAGTGACTTTTTCAATTGTTTTCCCAACACCAAAAGTTATTAATCCAATAAAAGACCCTAGAGTTGCTGCTCCAACTGTTCCAACAGCTCCCATTCCACTTGCATAGGCAATAATTGATCCAGTTGCCATTCCTATTTGGGTTAAAAAATCAATTTTATTCGTATTCTTATTATAGTGTATTCTGTATGTTGTACTTTGAAGTGTAGAAACTCTTTTATCTGCTTCCCAGTTAAGGATCATTGCAGTACAAAGTCCCTCAGATAGAAATATTCCAGCTATACTTGAATACATTTGTAGTCTCAAGAATTGTTCAAATTCTATCATTTTTTTATTTCTGAGAATGAAAGTTGGTGTTACTGCAATGATTCCTAAAACTGATCCTAATTGAATTCCTTTTAGGAAACAATGCCAATATAATCTACCCCCATTTGTTAGGGCTGAATCTTGTCTATTATCCCAAGTTCTTTCTTCTTCCTCACTCATAATGTATAATTAGACTAAAACTACCTGTTTTTAATGATCATAATTATTATTTAATCAAGGTGCTTGTTTGGTGAAGGCTTCTAGTCCCGTAATAGCCCTTCCAATTATTAAAGCATGAATATCATTGGTACCTTAGTAAGTATTCACTGTTTATAAATTGATTGCATGCCGAAGTACATGATATTCTTCAGTTATTCCATTTCCACCTAACATTTCTCTAGCAGTTCTAGCAATTTCAATAGCTTTCATACAATTATTTCTTTTCATCATAGATATACTTTCAATAGTTAATTATCCTTTTTCTTTTAACCTAGAAACTTGTAAAATTCCTTGTAATCCAAGAGCAATTTCAACCTGCATTTATGTTAATTTTTTCTGAATTAATTGAAAAGATGCTAATGGAACACCAAATTGTTTTCTTTCCATTACATACTCTCTAGCTTTATGAAAACAGAACTCAGCAGCACCCAAGGTACCCCAAGAAATACCAAATCTAGCATTATTTAAACAAGAAAAAGGACCTTTAAGTCCTTTGACAGTAGGTAATATATTATTCTTAGGTACTTTAACCTCATCCATTACAATATCCCCAGTTATAGAAGCTTTAAGTGATAATTTACCTTCTATTTTATTAGTAGTAAGTCCTTTCATTCCTTTTTCAAGAATAAAACCTCGAATTTAATTATTTTCATCTTTTGCCCATACAATAAAAATATCAGCAATAGGTGAATTAGTTATCCACATTTTAGATCCACTTAAGACATATTAATTACCTATTAATTTAGCTCTAGTTTTCATCGATCCTGGATCTGAACCATGATCAGGTTATGTTAAACCAAAACATCCAACAAGTTATCCAGAACTTAATTTTGGTATATACTTATCTTTTTGTTCCTGAGTTCCAAATTCATTGATTGGATGAATTACTAATGAACTCTGTACACTTAATATAGATCGATATGCACTATCAACTCTTTATATTTCCCTGTTAATAAGCCCATAAGAAGTAGCAGAAAGACCAGGAAGCCCATAATTACTTAATGTACACCCTAAAAGTCCATTTTATCCCATCATTGTTAGAATATCTCTACCTGCTACTTAATTTCGATTGTCTTCTATTACACGAGGCATAAGTTGAGTAGAAGAGAATTTTTCTGCATTATCCATTACCATAATTTCTTCATCACTAAGTTGACTTCTTAAATTAAGTGCATCTCGATAGTCAAACTTTTTAAATCCAGCAAAGGTATATTTTGTGTATTGTTGAAGTAAAGGATGGGTATTTTTCAATATTGTAATCATTTTTTGGCTTTAATTTAAATATATCCTATTTGAACCAATTGAATTAACTATGTCTTTCAATCATTAATCATACTCAAGATATTATCACTGAATGATTTCTATTTTTATAGCTAACTATCATGTTATAGGCAAAACTATATTGCTAGATGTGCTCTTAACCTAACTAAACTAACTATCTTAAAAGACATAAAACCAACATTCTATGTAATCAATGTTATCTTGATACATAATCAATCATATCAAAACCCGAAACTAGAATATTGTCCTTATGTTATAGATGTTAATAAAGATGTATTAGTGTCATTTGTTAACAATGTAATAGTAAGCCCCTCTGTGGAGAGTGTTTCAAAATGATTCATCAGAGAGGTAAATTTACTACTCATGAATCAAAACCTTATTTTAAGGGGAGAAAAATTCAGAAAAAGAAAACTAGATAAATGATCAAAAGTACATTAGATGATTCAGCAAATCCAGAGCTAAATCTGAAAGAAAGAAAATATAGTTAAAATTTAAACATTGTTATTAGAGCTAAGGAGTATAAATAAATGATCAGTGTACAAAAAAAAAATTTGCTAAAATAACTACAATCAAGCTAATAATTAATGGATAAACATCATTGATAGATTAACTGATAAATTTAATAAATTAATACAAGTAGCTAAGTAAAAATGTGCTTAAATGATCAAAAAGCTTGAAGATAAGAAAGATAGTTAAATTCATAATAAATTAGAAGATCTCTCTAAAATAAAACTTCTTTAAAAAGAGTGTCATAATACCATCATTTTATAGAGTCTTAAATGTGAAGAAGATATTACCCTTCTAAGGACCAAATTGAATCAAATAGAAACAGAATTACCTAAAAAATCAAATAAATTCGTTAAAGCCAAATTGGTAATGCTGTACTGATGAAATAGAAGAAATCATCAGTTCATTAGAGAAACTTAATTCTAAGAAAATACTCACAGATAAGAAGAGTAATTCTAAGGCACATAATCTAATTAATGAGGCTAAATCACCTAGAGGTATTAATAGAACTACTCATATTAATCTAATTAATGAGGCTAAATCACCTAGAGGTATTAATAGAACTACTCGTATTAACCCAGAAAGAATTCAATAATTACAATTTAATAGGAATATGGTTTCACCATCGAATGATAGCAATCAACTGGCAAAATTTATTGGATCATAATTTTTTCTTGGTAGTCCTAAAATTAATAAACAAACATCGAAGACATCTGGAAATAAGGAAGATTTTAAACAAAAAACAGATACTTACAATAAGCTACCTAAAGAAGGTGATTTACTCAAGAGAATAAAGTCTGATCCTAAAATAATAGATTATTCAACCTCGAAAATTAAAGTACATAAAGTTCCAGATAAAGCATTTATCAAGAATAAAAATAGGCATCAGAATTGAGTATCAGTTTGATTATTCATTTGTAATTTATACAATATAATAAATGGGATGTGGAGTTTGTGGAAATCTAACAGTAGTTATACCAGAAATATCTCACGAACTTAAAATCAAATAAAAACTCAAAAATTATAAGTACACTTCAATACTAACTGAACATTAATGTAAGTCACTATTGAAATACATTGACTAGCATTCTATCTCCCTCCTTTAACCTATCAATATCAGATAATAAGAAGGAGATAATGGGTTACTATGTAAAATGTAAAGGACTCTTTGGAAGATCTATCTAATTTTAGATAATAAGTCTATTATCATTCATAATCTGAGTTTTATTCAGAAAACCCTCAAGCACATAATACTCTCTTGAGAAGCAATTTGATTAAATCTCAAGAGATGTTCATCGAACCTATCCTGGTTCCTTAAATGAAGAGCAAAGAAAAAGTCTTAAAATTGTATTATAGAATATTGATTTATACTATCCAAATTTGGGCTATATTCAGGGGATGAATTTCTTTGTTGGTTTTTTACTACTTTGTGGTTTTACTGGAAAAGAAGCTTTTGGTTGTTTATTTCTTTGAGTAGACATCAAAAATACTTCATGGCTTTCAATTTCAGTCATGAATTTGCCTATACCAAACACTATATTGGAGTATTTGAGAAAAAACTCCAAGTAGAAGAACCTTAAATAAGCTAAAAATTATATTAATACTCAATAAATGGATATTTTTACTCATTTTCATGGTTTTTATGTTATTTTATCTACTCATATAGTCCTAAAACATGTATCAGGATTTGGAGCTTCATGATAAGGAAATAAAACAAATAAAGTTTTGATTAGCATAGCTATAAGCTTATTACGAGAGGTCAAAGACCAACTACTAGCTGCCAAGAGCTCAGAGGGTATTTTAAATATTCTACGTCATGATAGCTTCAATGAGCTTATCAATTAATCTAATATTGGTAGAATCATCAGATAAAGTTCATTGATTTCCATATCCAATGAAGAGTTTGAACAAGGTTCGTCTGAAAAAGTTCCTAAACAAGACACCAATGAACTAGAATTGAGTCAGATATTTATGTCACTGAGAGAATGTAATACTTGAAGTTTAAAAGAATAAATTGTATTGGATATTAAAAATATATCAAGCATCATTTAGTGATAGTTATGCTATTATTGAGACTTTGGTAGTGGCTACTATTTAATTAGTCCGTATTCAAGGATTTTTGCTTTGCTATAAAGGTACTTTCTAAATTAGACAAGTCAGTCAGAGAATGCTTAAAAAGTTTCTTCTCTTATAACATCCTCGTTTAATTTATTAAACACATAATTATACTGATGCCCAAGCCATCTAGCTCATGGTCAACTTTTCTAGAACCTTGAAGAATTAGTAATTCAGGCTTTTATTTTTATGTAACATTTCTGGGAAGATTTTATTTCAGATTTTTCTAGTTTCTTATAATTTTGACAATGTCTTGGGTTGACTTCAGTTATGACTTAGATCTTAGGGTATTGCTCCATTAACGATGACTGATATGATTATTATGTTGTCTAATACTAAGAATTTCCTTTAATCTATTGCTTATCTCTTTCTTTTTAGACTAAATTAAGCAATGAAATATTAGTAGAAGGCTTATTTTTATGATGAGAACTTAAAAAAGAATGATTCCCTTTTGTTTTTATGGAAATTCCAAATTTCTTTGTATTTCTGAAATTTTTTTTTTCAATTATATAAACTCATTTTTTTTAGATTAAGAAACCTTTGGTATAAATTGTGAACATTTTGAAACATTTGATATCCTTATTAATGGTTAGAAGATGGTTTTCTTTTTAACTTTACCTTCTATTCTCTACTTTAGTTCTTCTTTGGTTTCAGTGATTGTAGGATGTCTAGACATAGAAGATTGCTTTGAGAGAGATAACATTGTTCCTTCTAGTTTTTTGAAGGTAATTTTTTTTTTGGTTGTTCTAAATAATAGTTTTTAAGATCCTTTCCTCCAACAATTTTATAGGGTTCTAAATCAAAATTTTATTTTAAGTCCTCTTATCTAATTTCCTCCTTGAATTTTGTATGGAATATATTTTTCTTGATCGTTTATTCCTTTAGAGATTGTGGTGTTGAGTTATTGTTGAAGGTCTTTATCTTTTTTGGCTATGTAGATGATAAAGATGGTAGA